>CM021110.1:383590569-384190135 GCA_007115665.2 Sequoiadendron giganteum
ACAAGTTACATAAATTAAACATTTGAACATTCCAGTCATCTACAAAATGATAATAAATAATGCTTGACTACACAGCAGCGGCGTAGGACATACCAATTCACAAAACCTTTGACCAACAAGATAAAGGAATGGAAAAGAGTCAATAGTAATCTCCTCCAACGCATTTGATAACACTTTACTGGCAATATAGGGTATCGGCATTGCACCAAAGAGATTACGAGATCTTCCGCCAAATTATATCAACAGCAATATATGAAGAGTCCCAATAATAATACTTAGCGACTTCTAGACATCTATCTGAGTTTGTGCAAATATTCCCCTTCCCTCGCTTAACAATAAAACGTGGCTTTATTAATTCTCACAATGAGTGCCGATGTTTCCAGATTACTCCTGAGTTCTTTATGGACGGTTTAATACATATGCATTGACCATCATATATAAGTATATTACCCGATAATAATACCTGGAATGCTTGTAATGGCAAATATTATTAGATATGCTGTCTAATATATTGACCATACTCTAGGCAATACTCCCACTTGATAATACAAAGACAGTGCTCCCATTTCCAAATGATCATATATTTTGCTCCAACAACACTAGTAGATGTCAACCATATTTAATCCTTACGACACCGGAAGCGTGAAAACATCCAGGGATACGCAAATGCTGAAATCCAGATATCTTCCGTTACTTAAACTCTAATCACAGATGTTTGAGACAACAATTGCGATGTTCATTCTAAAGCCGTCTTCAGTGATCCTTGTTCAACAATGTAAGGTTTCCATCCAGTTCTCAGAGTGATACCAAATGGTTTGAAACTATACATTCTTCTTGTTTGAGCAGCCCACCACAATGCTTTTTGAGCCCCTTATTCTTCTGCTATTAAACATGAACCCAAGGCACTACTATGATAAGAATATTTGATTCTGAACTCTCAAAATATCACCTGATAAATTATGAGACCAAACTAGATCATCTATATTCTTCAACTATATTCTTCAACATAGAGACCACATCAGGGGCTACATCCTTCAATGGCTATTCTTGAGAATTTTCGTTCTCAGTTAAAAAACCAAAACATAATCAATTCTCGTGATGCAATACAATTCTCTCGAACATCTTTTATTGGCCAACTTTTAGTTTCCTTTCAACAACTGAATTATTATAAAAGCTTTATTAAGAAGCAACATATATTATTATAATTAATTAATTAAATAGTTAATAAGCCTTATAAGCAAATAAAAGACTTATTTAAATATTTAATTAATTATTTCCTCAGAGACATTCTAGCTTAAAAATGGGGACATCACAGTCCTCCCTTCCCAGAGATTGCTTACCCTCAAACAATCGCAACAACCATGACAATACCCGGATGAATATCCAACCTCAGAAACACTGTTTTGCCAATCTGCTGCACTGCTCTAATATATCTGTCATCCATCACCTTGTCATAATGCAGCAACTTGTAAAACTCTCCATCCATCAAGCAGATCCTTGGATCCCACACTGTAATAACTCTGTTATGGCGCAACGACCTGTAGAGCACTCCATCCGTCAAACAAATTCTTGGATCCCACATCAATCTAGGACCCATACTACAAGTGGGAAGATAGATGTATCTCACCACAGGATCATCATTGACTTCCTACCTAAACTGGTAATGAATATCCACCATGCATGTGTAAACAAACATATCACTCCAATCTGATTCAAAAGTGGCCTCATCTAACCGAGTATCCATAACACTACTCACTGATTCAAAACATCTAGGTATACTTCTATCTGATTGCAACATGATTGATGTCTTCATTAAGCCCTGCAAATGACATGTCTCATCAACCCAATAACTACCAATGTGTGAATAATATGAATTTTCTGATTCATACAAATCTGATTGGTCTTTATGCTCAGCCTCTATAGCATCTTCATTTTGCAAAAACAGGAACCTAAGGTAGGCTTCCCATTGTTGTCTTGTGATGTCCAAATGTTTGACTCGTTCTTTCACTTGATGTAGGTGTTGTCTTGCAAGGGCAGCCACCAATTGTAAGAACCCTTGTTCCTCCTGAGATTTTTTTTGTGCAACTGCCTGACTGTTTTTTTGTTGTTTTTGAATGTTTTGTATATTTTTTTTGTGTTTTTGGCAAATATGGATGCTAGGAAATTAAAGGAGATGCAAACTTGAAAACTAATGAAAAAACTGAAACCAACTACTCAGCAATACTAAACCTACTGGGATCAGATTTGACACTAATAAGGCAAATTTAGATTGCACTTCAATTATCTGATATGTAAATGAAAAGCTTCAGCATTATTTCATACCCGGATAGATAGGCAACAAATCAATGCAAATCTGGAAATGACTGCAGCAGCTGATGAAACCCTTTGAAAGGCAGATTTGTAATATTTATCATGTTCTCCATCAAACTAATGCTTCAATCCTCAAGCGATGTCTTAGCCGCCCCTGGAAATGATGAAATGCAGCCAAAAGAAGATGTGTTTCAGCCTCTAGTTCACATGCCCTCCAATCAGAACTGTACGGCCTGATTTAGGAGTAGTACGGCCCAGCTAAAGACAATTAGCAGCAATTCTTAACAGCAATGGTTTAGTCTTTGATTTTGGTGACAAACTCTCCTCAAACCCTTGCAAAAACTTCATCAATTTGCTCAATAATGACTGCTGGATGTAGCCACCACACAATGCCACCTTCAGATGGTCTCTCACACCTTCAGGAAGCTGAAACAATGAAGCAGCTACGCTCTCCAATGCCAAAATATGCAGAAACCCTGGTTTCTCTTCTCCCAATGCCAAAAAGCTCATAAACAACAAGTGTAAAATGATCAAAAATGAAATTGAATTGCTTTTTGGATGCTTATATGTGTCCCATAAAAAAGTATGACCCCCTAAGAGCATTTTGACTTTTAAAATATATTTTAATATTTTCTTTTGTTGCACTTAATGTCATTTCATTAAATAGGCGACCACTTCTATGCACTTTATTAAATGATTTTAAGTCATTAAGTGGCCCCACTTCATAAAGTCAAAATATATCATTTTGATGCCCTTTTAATAATTAATTATTATTAAAGTTTAACGTTAATAATAATTAAAATAATATATCTTTCACAATAATTGTCATTTTGCCATTCCGTCAAAACCAGGAGGTCAAACACTGCATCCACTGTGCATCCAGGTGCCTTTCCAAAAATAGTAATATTGGACTCCATTAACCAGGTGACTTACTATAAATAGTAAGTGTGCACAACTGAGTCCCAAATCACTCCCAAAGGCCAATCTTGAACAACACCAAGCTCTGGAGAAGAAAGACACCACCAAGTGCCACCATAGAACCAAATATCTGCCACACAGGACCCTCTAACCAACTCCATTAGCCTACGAGGGTCGGATAATAGGCTAAACCATCAGGAAACTGAAACAAGCTAAAAAGGGGACATTACAGTCCACCCTCCCTGAAATTGCTTATCCCCAAGCAATCTCAACTGCAAAGAGAACACCATCCCACTAGGGTCCCAAGGGAAGAACTGTGTGATGTCCCTCACATCATCAGCCAACTCCCGCAGTACCAACAAAAATACAACTGACAAAACATGACGAACAATGTCAACCTTGGTGTCAGGTGTCACAGGAGTGTTAACATTAAGAAGAAGCAACTCAAGATACTGGCGAAGTTTGCTTCCCACATCTGCGCAAGGTAAAACATCATACAAACTATCTATCTCATGTGCACAAGATCTATGCATTGGAATCAAGTCATGTACATGAGGATCAAAGGTGAAGTTGTATGCACTCCGTTGTACACATTGTGGAACTCCTTCATAAGCCCTATCTAGAATCCTGATGCACCAGAAGAATCCCAAACTCTACAAATATCGCCCAACTCTACACTAGGGTCAAGAGTGAGATCGACATCCAACTCAAAGAGAGGATTGTCATAGGTCAATGTAGCATCTGACTCAAACAAGGGATTATTCACAAACAAAACATTATCTCCATGTTGATCTAAATCATCCATCTCTAAACCCCTGGAGCAATGAGTAGAATCAAACTCCTCCTGATAGAGCGCAAACTCCCATCTACAATTCTCGTCAACACGTAACCTCTACCATTCATCTTAAACTTCATCTCCATTTTTGGTACATTGAGGGTGAATTCTCCAATATCTTGGAGCCATTCATGCCTAACACTATGTCCATCTCATCCATGCTAACCATATAGAAATCAACCTGAAACTTATAGTCATTCAACATTAGAGTGAGTTTACATATCCGCCTGGTGCAAATAAGGCTAAATCCATCTACAACCCTAACCCTGAATCGTGCGAAGTCTTTGTCTGGAGTCTACACTTGGCTACCAATCCCTCATTGATGAAATTATGTGTAGCTCTAGTGTCAAGCATAGTGATACAAAGTTGTCTGTTCACAACTCCTTTGATCCTGAATGAAGCCCCTTTCTATATATCAACAAATAATGCTTAAGGAGACAATTTAGCATCTGGTCCAAATTTTGTAGAGGCTCTTCCAACCTCATCAACCTCTAGAACAGCTCGCTGATCTAAATTTTCAGAATCGGAATCCTCATAATTAACCCACATCAAACAGTTAGCCTTGCCCTTAGGGCTCAAAGGACAGTCATGCTCTTTGTTGTAGGGTCCCTTGCACCAATAACACAATTGCTTTTTCCTTAAGTCCTCACGAGACTCTTCATCAATCTTAGTTGCTGATTTCTTTTTCTGATTAGCGGCTAGAGGTGGGCTCTCATCCATAGGAAGAGTGATGGATTTAGGTGGAAACTGCTTTTTCGGAGCAGCCATCTCCATACTACGCGTTTTTTCATGGCTTCCTGTAATGTAGGGGGATCAAAAGCCTTGATCCATCCTCTCAAAGGTTCTAATAGTCCCTCGGTGAACAAAATAACTAGTCTCCTTTCAGATAAACTAGGTACTATCATTGGTATGCCTCCAAGCTGCCCACCTGCTTGAGCCATGCAAGCTCTCTGAAATACAACTTAGGGTCTTTCCTATCAAAACATTCAATCAACTTGTTAGTAAATTCATGATATGTCGTGATAAGGTGATGTTGTAGGTTGATCATACCATGATGCCACCAATCATGTGCCAAACAATCTAAATGCAAAGTGGCGAGCTTGATGGCCTCATCCTCCTGCATAGGCCTCAATGACAGGTAATTATCCAACTTTTGTACCCACGATCTAGCAATGCACTTGTCATTGCCATCGAAGTGAGGCAAAGTGACCTTGCTTATTGTCTGCTGAAAATCGCGAGAAACCCGTGGTGCCTACTGTGCCCTCTGCACTACTCTAACTCCACCACCTCCTCGAGGCCTTTTCTAATCTAAAAATTGATTAAGTAGTAATGCCTCCCTAATCTCTGGAGCTAAAGTCATATACTTTGCATAGTGCCTGGTGATATCTCCTGTAGTGAGAACATGAGGCTCTGGCAGTTGAACCGGTGGTGGTTGTGGCTCCTCTCTAGGGGTAAAGGTAGGCTGGTTGGGCCTCAAAATTGAACCCATAGAAGATGATGACTACTAAAATACCACACCTTGTGTACCACTTGTTTGCCCCTCATAACCTGTATGTTGCAGTGGCACAAACTGCCTCATAGTGCCCATCAACTGGGACATCATGTCCACCATATTGCCGTACTGTCTCCTAGCTCTAGAGTCAAGACTGAGCGACTCTACTCAACCCTTATCTCTCCCAGCCATAGTGCCTATAATGCTCGTCGTGTGTCATGTCCCCGAATCAGTGAGATTGAAAATAAGTGTATTGGACAATAAGTAAATAAAAGAAAATATATATTTAAATTACAAATATAAATCTTTACAACTTAATATTATTATAATTATAATTACAATCGATTATATTACAATTATAATTATCAAATGATAATATTATAATTGTAAAATATGAATAAGTTAGCAAATTAAGTATATTAAAAATAAAATGAAATTTACATTACTATACTAAGTTGTCAGTTCTAGTACTAGTTCAAGTTCGGGTTCAAGGGTTCGATTTGCCAGTTTGGCTAAATTTTTTGGGAGGTGGGCTTGGTTCGTTCTGGGTTTGTTCGTACAAAAAAATGTAAAAATCAAATATATATATATATATTCAAAAATATTAAACAATATACATATTTTAATATAATAATTAATATTTGTAAGTCTTATACAATATTAATAAAATTTATATATAATAACAAAATTATTACAAAAGTTAATAATATATATTATTAATTTAAAAAAATAATTTACATAATTATTAATTTTTATTATTAAAAATAATTATTATTCATATTAATAATTTATTTAATCTATTTAAAATATCTATTCTTAAATTATATATGATTATGTCTACAATAAAACGTGGCTTTATTAATCCTCCAATGAGTGTCGATGTTTCCAGATCACTCTCGAGTTCTTTATGGATGATTTGATACATATGCATCAACTAGCATATATAAGTATATTACCCGATAGTAACACCTGAATGCTTGTAACGGCAAATATTTAGCCGATAGGCTATTCTGGGTGGGAAATCCCACCGGATTTGTCTGTTGTCAGACGCCGAGAAAATTCTCTGATGCCGAGAAAACGTACATGTTCCATTCCCTGCGCATTCAAAGCAACCAAAGTTGATGGGGAGAGCACGCATTTAATGAGGCATGGTACCCATGCCATTTTTCACGTGAAGGTGTGGCCACCCATTCTTGTAGCTTCTGCGCATTGCCTTCCGGGGGTACTTTAATATGCAGTCTTTCCGCCGTGAAATGTTTTACAGCTTCTGCCCCAAGCTCGGCTATTTTTGGGGGAGGCACAATCAGAGGATTACCTTCCAAATTCAGCAGCTTCAAGCTTTCCAGACCTGCAAAGGAAGCAGGCAAGTCTGTAATCTGGTTAAAACTGAGATCGAGGTGGGTGAAGTTACAGAGGGCGCCCATCAATTCGGGAAGAGCTACAAGAAACTTAAAGTTGCTGCTGATGTTGAGGCTTTGGAGATGGATGAGGCTCCCAATGTCTTGAGGAAGCATTCGGAGCTTGTTGAAGTGCACATCCAGAAGTCGCAGTGATGTCATGTGAGATAGAGAGGATGGCAGGAGACTTAATTAGTCTATTGTTTGACGCTGAGAAAGATTATTCCGGTGCGTGGGATGGTGGATAATGAATACTTCGCATTAATTCTTCAACCCAACCGCTTCACAACAGAACAGTACAGAAGCTTTACAAACCCCGATGGTCAAAGAACAAAAGATAGCGCTTATAAATCCGTTCACGAAGGGTTTAAGGCGTATCAAGTTAAGGGTGCAGGGATTGCATTTCCATTCGCTGGAACTTTTCATAGCAGAGCCAGAATGTCGATGCCTAGAAGTTCGAAATGCTTCAGTTCATAAATTACAGAATGCGGGTGACGATCCAAGACGGCTGTCAGCTGGTGGGTAAATTCATGGCCTTCGACTGCCACATGAATCTCCTCCTCGGTGACTGTGAGGAGTTCAGGAAGCTCCCAAGAAAGTTGCAAAGAAAAAGGAAGAAAGGGAGGAGAGGCGAACGTTGGGCCCCATTCTTCTGGGCGGCGAGGAGGTCGTTTCCATGACCGTCGAGGGCCCCCCTCCGCCTGACGAATCACGAGCAAAGCCAACGGCGGGAGCACATGTGGGTCCGGGTATAGGACAGGCTACCGGACGGAGAATACCTATTGCACCGTTGGTTCAAGCCAGCCAGGACTTTCAGGGCCAGTGTGCGGTGTGGGTGGGCCAGCCCCCAGCATGATGCAACCCCAAATCTCGAGGCCGCCTATGCTCCTGGTCTCCACCCCGCCTATGACCTATCTGACCGGGCAGATGCGACCCCCGCCGCCCTTCTCTTCACAGCCGGGGGGACCTCCTCCCATGATGCGTCCTCCTCCAGGTGGTCCCCCTCCGCACTATGGAGGCCCTTCGCGCCCCGGCAATCCCCCGCCCATGATTAAGTTTGCATCTAGCCCTCCATGGTAATCCTGCATTTGTTTGCATCCGGTTTGCTTGTAAGATAAATGTGCTCATTGCATTAAGTTTGTTAAGGATTTGGTAAGTATAAGCTGCTGAATCTCTAAACAGGCTATATCACTGGCGACGAGGCCGTTGGTACGACATTGTTAATAATTTAATAAAGGCGGACAAGAATGCCAGTAACTTGCTTTTCATGCTCTGGCTCGATTGAGGTAGATATAGCTACATTTTTACCATTCAACAAGTGAACAATGTTGATGAGCTCCATCCTTTTCTTTCTTTGTTCAGTTCAATATGGTTTGTAATGAAAGGCAGTGCTCAATTTTGCAACTGACTTCAAATTCATTTTTTTGCTTTTAGATGAATTTTTTGTTTTCAAAGGGTTGTACTGGAAATCACACTTAAAAGTTAACAGTTCCAATGTTCAAATCAGGGTTTGCAGATTGTTTATTTGGATTAAGAAATCAGTATGTCTGTTTGAAATGCTCGAAATAATTATATTTTCATCTTAATGAAATCGAATCATGCTTCTGAATGTGTATAAATCAAGGTTGTGAGTTTGAAGTCACCATTGATTCCAGCTCCTTTTGCTTTGCAGCTGGTATTTTTTCTGTTTTAATTAAATGTTCAATTAAATAATTATTTAATGTGCTCTGTAATAATAAAAATACCAATTGCACCATATCCCTTCTTGGTTTACTAATTTTTAATTTTTTTTTTATTTGTTTACATTATTCTCTGTTTGAAGTGGAAGTTTTTTACATGGAACCATTAATTATTACAATGTGAGGGTTAATTAGGGCAGGTCTTAATGCTGTTTAGTTTATTTTGATTAGCAATTTTTTTAAGGAAATATTTGCGGACTTGGTGGTACTATTAATATTTATTTTTTCTGATTATTTTTACGTAGTCATTCTTCCCACAGCTTATTTACAATTCTTAAACAGTAACTGCTCCATTAAAATAGGAAAGATTCTAAACTATTATTTTCCTCTAATTAAAAATTTGGACGGGAACACTTCAGCTGCTCAAATTTAAGCAGAAAACACAACTAAGCAGGCATATGGGAACATGGGTTAGTATATAAAATTATTGTTAATTTTTAAAGTAAATATTCCATATTATTGAATCAGGCGTATTTATTCTCCAAATTGGTCAATACTATATACGTTAACAAAAAAGGATAAAAAATATTTACTACAAAACAAAATGGGATCTTGTCCTTCAAAGTATGGGCTGTTACTTTTAAAAAAAAATGAGACTCTTATAATATTAGTGCAATAATCTTCTGAATTTGATTGTGTAAATTTTTCTTTCCCAATGTTTGAAGTCAAACTTCTTGATCCATCATCAAAACAAGATTAAAGGGAAAAAAAAACTATAAATAAATACTTTTTAAAAAGACACTGTAAAATAAATAAATAACTCTAAAATAATTCTAAAACTAGATACTAGAATATTTTTAGAAAACGCCTTCTTAATTTACACAACCTTTTTCAAGCCTCACCTATTTGGCGTGGGCAATCATGCACCTCATACAATTCTTGTGATTTGCGAGCCCTCCAAGTTGACATAGGTACTGCATCTTCAAACAATCCACTATAATGTCGTTTGAATATTCATCTACGTAGTGACTATTACTAATAATAATAAATGATGATGGAAAAGTGTGGTTATGTGAAGGATGGAATATTCAGATCCCTTAGCCCTCCATTGGTACTTCCAAAGGACGAGCATGCAAACTTAGTCCCTTTCATGTTTAGAGATTTAGCAACTTATGCTCACAAAATAGTATTGATTGATGTTGATTCTGGGGAGGAACTCTCTTATAAAGATTTCCAAGACAAAGCACACCGGGTGGGTAGTGGATTACACCAACTTGGTATCAAGAAGGGAGATGTAGGATTCCTCTGCATATTGCTATGGAAGTCAACAAACAGGTGTAGGATTCCAAGGCCAAGCTCATCGTTATAGTTCTCGAGCTCTGGGGTAAAGTCAAGGATTTGGGCTTACCCGCAGTAACAATAGGATCTCGTAAGGATGGTGATCTCAATGGGGTCTACGTCAGGTATACCCATCACTCTGTTTTCTAAAGTATTAAACATGGGAGCCCACAAGAGTCTACATGTGGTTAGAATCGGGAAAAGAGACAACTGCACTGTTGTATTCCTCTGGGACTACTGGGATCAACAAAGGGGTGGTATTGACTCATAGGAATTTTATGACATCTGCCTTGGTGGTGTCCATCGACCAAGAGTCTAGGGGTGAGAGGCATTTGATTTGGTTATGTCTCCTTCCAATGTTTCATGTGGCTTGTCAATTGTCACACTTGCTTAGCTTCAAAGAGGAAATGTTGTGGTTTCCATGGGTAAATTTGACTTTGTGCAGATGTTGAAGGTCATTCAAGAGTACAAGGTAACACACCTGCCTACAGTGCCACCCATTATGATTGCACTTGCAAAGAGTAAGGATATTCTTACACAATATGATATGTCTTCTCTCTAGGAAATCATCAGTGGATCTGCACCAATTGGAAGGAATATTATGCAGGAGAGTGCAACAAATATCCCTACAGCCGAAATTCTTCAGGTGAGTCACATGGTTTCCATCTTTCAAGAGTTTTAAACCTATGTTGTTCAACATTCTCTTCTACATGCAAATTAGCTTTACTAGGAAATTGGAACCTTCCTCAAAACCTTGATCCGGTTCAAAAAATCACATCTCTTTTAACTGATATATGCATTGTTAAAATTGGAACCTTTTTGTTGGATATAGAAAAGAGAGGCAGAGGCAATTGTCATCTTGAAGAGGATATACCCTCCCGAAGAAGTTGATGTTGAAAACCAAGAGCTAAAGGAAACTGTAGAACAAGAAATTCGATTGCAGGGAGATTCTCATAGTTTTAATTATGGTAGTTGTGGAGGGTGAAAGAAGTGAGATATGCACTTATTGTAGGTTGTGGACTTCAAGTAAGCAATGCCCATTAACCAAAATCCTATTTTAGCCCTCCCCCTCTTGTTTGTGGATTGACATAATATATTATGCTTAAACTAACTTCTTTGACAAAATCTTTATTGGACAACTCTTTCAACAATTTGTGGGTATCAACACTGTCATGTATTAGTAGCAAAATTCAAGAAAATCCTACACTTATGAGGGTTAAATAGCACAAAAATGACTGATAATTTCTTGCTCCCCAAGATGAGCTCTTCCTATACACGGTCACCTCAATGATACGAGCTTTGTGTTCTTCATGCTTTATACATTTTACCATAAAGACCACCATTTTGTAGGGCCTAGTTATAGTATGTACTTTGTAAAACTGTGGTTTTATGAAGTATCAGATCTTTTTTCTCAATCTATTAAATAAAAAGTGAAGATGTATTTATATTTTGCCTCAAGAGATTGGTTATGTTTCATGTCTCATAAAATAGTTTTTGTATTATAATAATATTTTCCCACATCATGCAGTTTTCCATTATGTTGCATTTTGTACTTAATCCAATCGACCTTTCAAGTTACAGGTCTTCTTTCTTTGTACAAAAAATATTATGCTGTGAAACCATTTAGCATAGCATAGTGATTTAAATAAAGTTCCATTTCTTCATTTTCAAATCTTCTCGCACCCCATCATCAATTGACTTTTGCTATAGATAGATAGTCTACAAAAAAACAATTTACATTTTTTTGCGATTTTTACCCCTGCCCTTCAATATATTGTCAGAGTATATCTTGCTATCGGCGTAACCATTGCACCTCGTTGAGGTGCAAGCGCTAGTATTAGATATGCCATCTAATATATCAACCATACTCCAGTCAATACTCTTGCTTGATAATAAAAAGACAGTGCTCCTGTTTCCAAACGATCATATATTTCGCTCCCACAACACCAGTAGGTGTCAACCATATTTAATCCTTACGGCACCAGAAGTGTGAAAACGTCCAGGGATACGCAAATGGTGAAATCCCGATATCTTTTGTTACTTAAACTCTTGTTATACCCAAAATGAATTTTTTTGGCATTCTGCTTAAATTGAGCTAAACAACGTAAAAATGCCATCGAAAGTATGTTTTAGGTCAAACCAAATATGAAATCTTTGTGGGTTTCTGTCAAGGAACCTATGGTTAAAATTTTGAAAAAATGAAAATTAGGGTTTTACACCCCTATTTTTATGGAAACCCTAAAAAATAGGACCTTCCCGGAAATGATTGAAAATAATTTGATAGGATTAATTGCCTTCACGATCACACTGATCAAGTCAGAATTATCAAAAATTATGTTTTACTCTGGTGGGTCTATTTCTATTTTTCAGGAACAAAGTTAGGAGCTCCGCAGCCATTAATGGCAGATTGGCCAGTACCAGGTGCTGAAAGCTAAACCTCAAAAGCTTCAACGAAGAAACCATGGCGGAAAAGGATGAAAATGATGTCGTTCAACGAAGGAGATTCTCAAAACGGAAAAGGCCAAAATTTGGCTAAGTCTGGAAGGTGCACGTTTTGTCTACCAAGGCAAAACACAGTCTACAGTGGCTAAAAGCGCCCCTCTTGAAGAAAGGCGCCCTTGGACCTCAGAGGGCAAATCAAATCATTTGGCATTGTCAAAACAGTCATCCTCTTCACTTTCATACTGGCTCGACAACGAAACAATCAGCAAGATCATCTGATTCAGGGATCATTGACCAACCGTCAGCGAAGTATGGAGGATCCATTGACGACAGAAGTGCCAAATCAGAGAGCTTCAAGGTAAAAGCGCCCCTGCTGGCCAGGGGCGCCCCTCAGTTGCAGACACCAGATGAATCCAAAGCTGCAGCTCTATACATGATATCTTTCCAGCTTCCTCCCGGCTACGTGATCAATCTAACAGCAAGTCCACAAGACACACCAGACGATCACGAGATGAGATCAAGCAGAAAAAGCCAAATTTGAAAAACTGGAAAGATAAGCCAGAAAATGGCTAAGGCATGGCTAAAAGCGCCCCTCTCAAGGAAAGGCGCCCTTTCCTAAAGGTATCCAGATTCAGCCAGAATCTTCACTGCCTCCCAGGATGACCTTCTTAGCTATGACCTATCTCGTCAACGAGACTATCAGCAAGAACTTTCGACAAATCAATCAACTGATGGAGGAGGTCAAAGACTGGCGGTCCACAACCAAGATGAAACCAGCAGGGGCGCCCTTTAGTTTGGAGGCCCAAAACTTGCCAGCTTCCACTGCAAAGTCAGGCATCGTGAACAAGACTGAACCGGCTACCCGACGCATCGTCAAGCAGAATCATCTGATTCATCAAACATCGGGAACGTCAGATCAAAGCAAAAAGGGTCTGAAAAGGTCAAAACGAAGAACAAGTCAATGAAAATTGACTAAGGCATTGTCAAAAGCGCCCCTTTCAAGGAAAGGCGCCCTTCTTTCTGGAGACCTAAACTCAGTTTTCTGAGTTAATCTCTCCCAGGCATATCTAATCATACTGATCCCGCCTCGACAACAGAACTGTCGGACACTGCCTGAGATCAACTGAGTAACCTGAATCGAAGATCAAACGGGAGCACTTCAGCTTGCAAAATAGACAAAAAATGATCAAACTCAAGGTTGGACGCCTAAAAGAAGTCAAACAGAAATGTTGACTTGAGTTAGCAAATTTGGAGCCAAAAAAGAGAAAAACACTCCACAATCAGTGGAAATCATCTTTTGGAACTCCAAATCAGGACCTGAATGATGAGTTATCTTCCATACTTTGTGGATCTTAACCCTAATTGCCTTATATTCATGCTAGGCGTCCCTTTCATCATTATTCTTTTTTGCAGGTTGAAGGATAAAACATCAAGTAGCTCCCAAGAACAAGTTTTCAAGATCTGGCAGGGGTTTTGAACGGATCTTCAATATTTTTGAAGATCATTGGCAGTAAAAGCATTCTTCTCCCAAGATTGCTTCCAGAGACAGATTATTGCAAAGTGGCAGTTTATAACTTCCAATCCATCTTCTGTCTACTTCCTCTACTTCTGTCTATATTTCTTTTGCATGTCACAGGAAACGACAGATTATCACAGATCTGACCAACTGGGTATGATCAGCACAGCTTTTTCAACAAAACCCACATGGTAGATTTTTTCAGAAAAAGTAGCCCTGCTGCCCCTATTTTTTAGGGTTTCCGGAAAAAGTCATAATATTGAAAAACGGACAAACTGGGTTTGTTTGGCTTTGAAGCACGAACAAAACCCATGTGTTAGATTTTTTCGAGAAAAATCACTTTCTGGTGCCCTTGCTGCCTCTGCCACCGAAGGGCTCTTGCATGTCAAAGAAAAACTCGTTTTTTCGAATTTCTGACGATCTGGGTCTGTTTAGAAAATCATTCTTAACAAAACCCATGTCTCAGAATTTTTCGTAAAAACTACCCCCGGCGAGGCTATTTTTAGCAGTTCCAGAAAAGTGTCAGAACAGGGTCAAGTGCCCAATCAATATTCAAGGTTTTCAGAATGCAGTACTCTCAGGTACAATACAAGACCAAAACGGTCTTATACCATGATTACCTGAAAACGACTGATACAGACTTATGGCAGAAAAATCCAGAGGTCAGTTCTGAAGACTTGGAGGGCATGAATCAAATCACATTGCAGAACATCGAAGAATCCGGTTTGTTTCAAGCAGCATCTATTCCAATCACCTTACAAAGCATCGAGCTTGTAATTGCTTGCACTAAGCATTACAACCCGACTACAAGAGAGATCCTGTCAGTAGACGGGAGGGTGATTTGCAGCTTGAAGCCGGTGGACATAGAGACTTGTTTTGCAATTCCACCATGCCCTACCAAGAAGGTCATATCAGTGACAGAATGCGAAAAGGCATTCGAGGCTTCGAAGGACAAGTGTTCGCTTATAATGGCTGAACATTGGCTGAAAACAAAGAGAACCAGCTTGCCCAGATTAGTTGGTAGAGGAGAATTCAAAGACGAGTACGGAGTGCTAATCACCCTACTCAGCAGAGTCACTGGACAAGAGGAGGGAAAATCCTTCCAGCCGTGGATGTTCTACATTATTGGCAAAATAATCAGCAGAAAAGAACGTTACGACTGGGCCTCCCTGATCAGTGACACACTCCACCAACAATTCACCGGGTTTCTAGAAGAGCACCGTTTCCACATGTGTTCATACCTGGTCTACCTGATAGCCTTCCAAGGCGATTTCAGAACATTAAACACTGTGGGAACCCTGGGTGTGCAAAAGGTACAAGAATACTTTCCTCGCTTGGAGTTCACTCTAGCGGAAAGACATTTCAAAAGGATAAATGACCTTTTTACTATGCACACCGTGCACGAGCTAGACCATGAGATGCACGTGCGTATTTCACCAGCAGCTAAGGCAGCAATGGTGGACTGGGCGGATTGGTTCATACAATTCCCCACTTTCACCTACATACGCGTGTATGGCTATAATGGCCACCCCGCCATGATGCCACGTTACCCCTCAGATAGGGTAGTGTTCATGGAATTCCTGAGGCAATTGGCCGAGGTTCACTCTTACCTTCGCGTAAAGAAAAAGACTGCAGTGAACTTTCCTTTTCAGATGGGACTCTACAGATGCAGGACTGCAGCCGATGCAAGGTTGATAAGCCAAGAAATAGTGAGATTTAATCTCAAGTACCTCATCGACAGGAGGCCATCCTATGACCCCAGAGGCATCTTCGCAGCTCACCTTGAGCAAAGATCATCACATGAACCTTTCATGGAAGATTTTTGGGTCAACTACGAGGATGAGTTCGAAGTGAGAAGAAGGAACCATAGCAGATTCAAGCTCTCGCAGATTGCAGAATTCATGTCAGAAGACATCGAGGGCTTATCTGAGGACGAAGAAGAAGTTATTCTTTCTTCCTTCTTCACGGGTCTAGTGGATTCACAACCACTCGGCAAAGTAGACTGGTACGCGAAAGAGAGTACGTCTATTGAGGAAAGAACGGGTAGAGTAGTTCGACACAGTCAACTCTACCTGGACAGTAAAAGGACAAGGAAGGTAGTACTTCCCCGATCAGAGCCGCCAGCGGTTCAGTCTACACTACCTTCCACGTCTAGGAGGAAACCCAGACAGAAGAAGATGAGCTTTCCTCCAGAAGGAATGCGGATGTCAGGGAGCACATGGGGGAGAAAAGGAATTGCCAGCACAAGCCGGCAAGAGGTACAGGTGGAGACAGCCACCAATTTGCCTAAGACAATTGAGACCGCTACAACTACACAAGAACCAGTGATTGAAATAATCGCTGTAGAGATGGAAACCATTGTAGAAGAAGTTGCAGCAGAAGCGGTGCCAGTGATAGAAACAGAGCCACCAGCTTCACCACCATCACAGAGGTCACAAAGTCCTATTGATTTGGACTCGCCACCACGAGACATTGCCACGGCACAGTCTCGTTCTTCTAGCATTCAGGGGACCTATGTTCCTCCTCCCAGCGATGCTAGCCGAGATTCTATCTGGCTGGAAAGCTCGCTTGGGAGGAAGAGGGAGAGGCCTTCTTATCAGCTTGACTTCTCTGAATTCCATCATGTCCCACAAGACATGCCGGTAAAGAAGTTGAAGAAGCAGACGCATGTAGAAAAGAATGCAGAGAACGAAGTTATCATAGAGACTGCTGCCCCACCTGAAGACAAAGATATACATAATGTGAGGGTTGAGGATTTCACGCTTTCAAAGGTGAACCTTGGAAAGACCACTCGACAGGTGGAGGCAGACCTTCTTGGAATTGCCTCGGCGAGTGTCAAAGAAAGGATGACAAAAGATGGACAAGACAAAGCAGCCTTGAAGGCTGAAATCCGTCAGCTAAAGTTGTACATTTCTAGTTTGATACATGACACTCCAAACTCCTCGGCTTTGCCTCAAGGACTGTTGGATCTCCCAGCTGAAAGAAACCATCATCAGTTGATTACATACGGTAAACACTTGAGACGTCAAGTGGATGAGTTTGTCGTCAAAGGGCGGTGTGTGTTGACAGAAGCATATCAGCTGAGAGACAGAGCACATGGACTTCGATCAGAAATCCAGAAGTCAGATGTAAAGGCAGCTCAAGAGAGGCCGAGAGAGGAGGTGACAGTTGCTGATTTGCAACAAGCATATGAATCAGTTACGACCACAAAAAATAAACACCATCTCTTTGAGTGGAAAGAACAGGTGGCATACAAGGTGAGAGCCTATGATGCCAACTCTGTGGAGCTGATTGACTATAGACGCTTCGTCGCCAATATTATCAACTTCGCAAGAACGTTGGTAATATCCTTCCCTGAGTTAGAATATCAGCGGGAAGGAGGAGAATATGTGGAACTTGAAACCGTGCAGACACGATTCCAGGATGTCATCCGATCTTCATTCCTTGAAGATCCCAATGGCTGCAAATTAGCCAAAATTGCAGCCATGTCTGTCCAGTTAGATGAAGCAGCTGCCCAATGCATAACCTATCATCAGCAGCTTACGACGGGTGAAGAAATGCTTAGACGCCACATAGTCATCTTGAAGAGCATTAATTGCCCGGAGGCCGAAGAGGTCAATGACTGGATAGAGACTTTGTTGACAAGTGGTGAAGAGGTGTAAAGCACCAAGGGAGGACGTCCTACCCTCCAAATAGCATTAATAATGACTGAAGTCAACTTGATGCCTCTTTCCAAGTTGACTCCAGATCTCCACAGATCATGCATGTCAGATCCCACTAATCTAGGATGTCTATTTGACTCCCACGATTTGTGGATCTCAGATCTCCTCAAAAGGTGGATGTCTATTTGGAGACACATTTGTAACATAAGTTCACTTTTAGTTAGGTGTCAGTCAACTGAGGTAGACTTCCAGTTTGACTTTTGTTTAGTTTCAGTTAACTGAAGTAGATTTCCAGTTAACTGTTTGCTCACCTACTTTTAGACATAGAATAATATCTTGCTGATTGGCAAGAACTGTTTGTTAACTCAAGGAGATTTTAGGGTTGCCTACTCCTTTGAGTTTCTATAAATAAGAGCCTTAGGTTCTTTATTTGTTTAACCTTTATTTGCTAGCAAAATTGCTGCGCCACTGTTGCCAGAGTTCGCTTGTTTATATCTGTTCACTCTTGGATGAGAGTTCGTTGGTTGATCGCAATTGTGCATGATTTCGTGCCTTTGCTGTCCCGACCTTTGTAATTCTTTGAAGAACCTTGAAGAAATAAATCAGATGGTGCAAGCTTGATTGATCTAATTATTTGAGTTATTCAAAGTCTTGTTTTTAAATAGTGCATTGTTTCAATCTCCTCCTTGGACAGGTGTCGTCGCCTCCTTGGATATTTTGTCATCGATCATTATCGTTTGATGTTGTTTAATGATCTCTCTTGCAGCCTAGACTTTGGACAGGTGTCGTCACCTCCTCGGGAATCCTGTTAGAAAGGCCATCGTTCCTTGTTGTTTCCAGTGAGCTGCTTCCAAGCCTATACCTCGGATAGGGGTTCCTCCTCCTTGGCAAGTCTCAGATCCAGTTTACCGTAACGAGTGTTTGCTTGTATCGAGCCCTATCTTGGTATATATCCGAAGGTTCAGAGCCTCGGCCATATTCCATTGAGACGGAGGATTCAAGTGATCCAACCATACCATTTCGCTCCTACACCCTCATGCTCTGTTTATCTTGAGGAGGTAGGATAGTTTAGAAGCTTAGTTAGTCGTAGTTAAGATCTGCGGAAACCAGAGAAAAAGCTTAGCTACGGCGCATTGGTTTATGCACCCTTGTGTCCTGCCGCTGAGTAAAAAAGATAGGAAATCTTAGTACTCCCCTTTTTTACAATAGAAAATCAGCAAAGAGAGATCTTCCTCTCTATAATCCGAAGAGCATGTACTAACACACTTGCAATAGCTGTCCGTTTCCAATAAGCACTCCAGAGGTGCTAATTGAAACGCCAACAACTCTAATCGCAGATGTCTGAGACAACAACTGCAATGTTCATTCTGAAGCCATCTTCAGTGATCCTCATTCAACAATGCAAGGTTTCCATCCAATTCTCAGAGTGATACCAAATGGTTTGAAACTATACATTCTTCTCGTCTGGTCAGCCCACCACGATGCTTTCTGAGTCCCTTATTCTTCTGCTATTAAACACGAACCCAAGGCACTACTGTGATAATAATATTTGTTTTTGAACTCCCAAAATATCACTTGATAAATTATGAGACCAAATTCGATCATCTATATTCTTCAACACAGAGACCACATCAGGAGCTACGTCCTTCAGTGGCTATTCCTGAGAATTTCCATTCTTAGTTACAAAACCAAAACACAATCAATTCTCATAATGCAATACAATTCTCCCAAACATCTTTTATTGGCCAACTTTCAGTTTCCTTTCGAAAACTGAATTATTATAAAAGCTTTATTAAGAAGCAACATATATTATTATAATTAATTAATTAAATAGTTAATAAGCCTTAAAAGCAAATAAAAGACTTACTTAAATATTTAATTGATTATTTCCTCAAAGACATTCTAGCTTAAAAACGGGGACATCACATGGTACTCCACTCCAGGCATATAAATTTTTGCCTCAGTGCTTCAAGAGTTCTAAAACAAGTACAATTATCTCAAAACCCAACAGCTGCAGACTTGCTTCCGATCCCTCAGAATTCCTCAATTCAAATTTCCCTGTTAGGAAAGTCCCTTGAAAATTTCCACACAGAACAATACATGCACTATGAAGATAAGCAGAATTTAGAAGTGAAGCATCAAAGGTAAATGGGCTACCCTTTCAAGCCTAAATTATAACAAACAGAGCATACACAGATTTGACGATGTGAAAGAAGGAAAAAAAAATAGAAAAGATGATGAATAATTTTATTTCAATTGAGAAAGAAAGAGAGAGACTTGATATTGATGTCCATGAAAAAACAAAAATACGTTACTGGAACTCAAAAACGACATTCAGTTATAAGAGAGAAGTACAAGGTTAAAAAAGCCCTAGTATTTTTTATGAAAAAGGTTAACATAATAGAAAGGTGGTGGTACAAAAGGGAATGGCCAACCAATGTTTCAAATTTTTAAAATTTTATCAGAAGATGATCACAACCAAAATGTACAACAGAGTAACAGTGTAATTACACAATATGCCATTAAATTTTGATGATGAGAATCTAAAATTGATAAGAGAGATCCCGAGAAATTATTGACTCTCGACTCTAGTGTCCACAACCAGTGCTATTTTCTAGCTAAGTTGTATGTTCCATAAGGCTGTAATAGAACAAAGATACACAAAAAAACATCCTGTAGTTAGAATTGCTATAAGCAGATGGCTAAATCAAGTCCATTGAGATATGTCTCTGCATTGTGAGATTCTTGTGAAGCTACAGCTACCATATCACTTGGATGTCCTTTGTTGCTTAGCAGTGAGGCTGGAATTGGAAGCCTTGGAATCAATGTTTGAGTCGTTGAGTGGTGGTAAGTTAAAACACAGGTACCTGACAATCATCTACAGTCATCTGGCTTGCCAAGAGTTGAATCGCAAGGGTTGGTTTCTGCTATGGGGCTGGAGCTTTGGCTGGGTGTTTGGTAATTACTTCTTCAATCAACTTGTGAATGGGATCATAGAAGAGGCTCTTTCCCAGAGTTTGGACCCTTCCTTGCTGAAATTCCAGGATCTTTTAGAGAAGTACAATACATTCTATCTATTGTTGAAGTACAACCTGCTGTGATTGAAATATCTCTAGGTTTATCACACACTCACCTATAAGTGGTGCTAGCTGCTAGGGCTTCATTCTCTCCAATTTTCTAGCCCAGAAAAATCAGCTTTTCTGATTTTCATTGAGAGTGTTCAGGGCTTGTGTTGGTGCTGTGTAAATTTTGGATTCATCTGCAACTAAGGCTTGGACAGAGCAATGTGTTTCTAGGCATTTGGCTTCTCTTCAGTATTCCAGGGCAAAGAGAGGGTTGGATTTGGGGCAAGATCAAGATCAACATTCATTACACATGATTAAGGAAAACTTAATGGTTGTCTTGTGGACTAATTAGATGAATGCTTTGAAAAGTTCCAATTGAAATCCTGGTATGTGTAGAACAAATCATCTTTAATACTTCAATACTGAGTGTGATGAAGGGGTCTGTCTTGTTTGGAATGAATGGAGAAGACAATCTGCTGGAGAGTAAACAAGTGTTTGGTAACTATATTTTTTGAAAGATTGATCAGAAAATTGTTGCTGGATCAAGTGTAAGATTGGTAACACTTATAGCAAAGATCTACCTGGAAATAAGTACAGATCTTGAGATATGAATCCTCATTGGGTTATCCAAGATTGAATCCCATTGTGGGTTAGATGCCAGTGGGTTAAGCTTGAATATATCCTCTCTGATAAACCTACAAAGGCTGGAGTTTGATAGAAAACAAGTATATTTAGTCCAGGAGGATATAGAGCACTCAGGAATGCATAACTCTGTTAGCACTAACATGTGGCTTTTGTGGATTCATCAGCAGCATAGTCATCACCTACAGAACGTGTTGGTAGCACAAAAATCTAACTCCCCCCCATTCTTGCCACACAAATTTGGTGGCATCTTTTCTAACAGACCTATTCCGTGCAGTCAGTTGCAGTGACATTCCCTGATTATGACTATACAAAGAAATCTTGCTAAAACTGAGTGGAGTGGCAAACACTCTTGTAACTGCTGAATCATTCATGTCCTTTCTTTATATATATAATCATATACTACCATTCTTTGTAAGAGGACAGCTCAATTCAGCTCTATGGTCAAACAGGAGAAGAGCATAGGCATTCAATACATCCGACCTCTTGGATAAGGTACATAACTCTTGCATAATAAAACTTTGCATCACAATTCTCCTTGACACGCCTAACTTGTTCTAAATCTAAGTTAATTTTTTTGAATTCATATTGCAAGGTTTAGAACAAATGGATTACTAGACCAACCAATATTTGCTAGTCCTTTAACTAGTTAATCTAGTTGCTATAGGACACTTGTTACATCAATCAAATTCTTTTAAATCTAAGTTAATGAATTGCCAAAACACTAGGCTGATTCCGGGTACGAAATGTCCCAGAATCGGAATTGGCATGGAATCAGCAAGAAATCAGCGGGAATCACATTTTTTGTTTTTTGACCTAAAAAATAACCTAAACCACATTTTTAATTCTTGAAAATGTCTCTAAGTGCACTCATTTTTTATGATGGGTTGGATAATGGAAATGTAGAGATGATCAGGGCCTCTACCAAAGAATATGTGGGTAGGATGGATCCAGTCCGTGTAGCGATATTTTTTTTTCAATTCCCCAATCACTAAGACTAGTTCTTTCCTGAGTTGGGGATAGGATTGCGAGGAGAAGGGACGAGTAGAAGACCTAGTTATGATATATCTGCCCACTACGGTCACTCAACCAATGGGTCCCTGCAATGGGGACTTGATTGATAAGGTCATTCAATATATATTAATATGAACTACTGTGTATTATATTACTATATTGTTTATTAAATTATAAATAAATAATTATATAATAAAATCATATAATAGATTATATAATTATATATTAAATATTATATTAGTAATTAGCATATTGGGGTGTCATATAATAAAATTATAAATTAATAAAAATTTAAAAAATTAAAAATTAAAAACTTGTATAAGTTATACATCACTATTAAATATTAATATGTTTATTTTTAATTAATAGATTTAATTTTTAAAGTATATATTTATGATTTTCATATTTTTAATTTTTATACTACCATTCTTTGTAAGAGGACAGCTCAATTCAGCTTTGTGGTCAAACAGGAGAAGAGAATAGGCATTCAATACATCCAACCTCTTGGATAAGGTACATAACTCTTGCATAGTAAAACTTTGCATCACAATTCTTCTTGACATGCCTAACTTGTTCTAAATTAATTTTTTTGAATTCATACGGCAAGTTTTAGAACAAATGGATTACTAGACCAGCCAATATTTGCTAGTCCTTTAACTAGTTAAACTAGTTGCTAGAGGGCACTTGCTACATCGATCAAATTCTTTTAAATCTAAGTTACCAAATTGCCAGAAAACTAGGCTGATTTCAGGTACGAAATGTCCCAAAATCAAAATCGGCACGGAATCAGCAAGAAAGCAGCGTGGAATTGGTTTTTTTGTTTTAAGCTAAGTTACCGGTTCAGTTTTGGGTTCGGGTTCGGGTTCGAGAACCCGATTCGCCAGTTCGGTAAAAAAAAAATTTGGTGTTGGGTTCAGTAATACAAAAACATATAAAAATCAGAAATATATACATATTTGCAGCAGTAACTAAGTTCAGAATACACCACCATATTAATAGTCAAATAACATATCAAAAATACACCACCACTTTAATACTCAAATGTCATGATATAGATTCATTTGGCATATTTTATTGCTTCCTCTTCAAACATAGGATTTGAGGAGAAGTATGTATCCAAATTTTGGATCTAAGAACGTGTTGTGCATTTATTTGAGCTGTCAAAAGTAGGTATGCACAACTTGCCTAACCTTCATTGTAAGTCCTAGTTGTGGGTTCCTCTCTCTTTCTAGGGTCTGTTTCTTAGCTGCAATTGGCAAAAATTTGTAAGAGACATTGTTTCATGAGATTATTCCTAAGAGATCTATACTCATTTAGGTAGTCCAAATAGCTCTGCCCTACATTCTTTTGTCCCTATGAGCATCTAGGTCTTCTGCTCCGTCCAAAATTTAGGCATCAGGGGTCTAGTTACTGATCCTATTATTGTTCTGGTATTATTATTATTATTGCTGTTGTTTGCAGAGTTAATTGCATCACTGTTCATATTTTTAACATTTGTGTCAATAACTTGGTCAACTGTTGCTGTACCTGTATAAGTGCATTTAGTTGCTGCTCTATATTAATGTCCTCATGTGAATTTCTTTTATCTTTGTTTGCCATAATTTCTTCTACTTCCAAATCTGCAAATGGAAATCCTTTTGTATTTTCCAAACATTGAAATTGTGGCCTTTTGAGTTCTATTTAATAGCACTTGTTTATTCTATCACTTGGATGCATATGGAGTGTATTTTTGCATCAATCTCTTAGAGACCCAACAGGCTGGTAGGAAAACTAGCTTAGATACCAGTATAATATCCCTAACTGATTTTTTTGTATGAACTAAATAAATGCAAGAAATTGATTTACTTTGGTCTAACCACAATTCATGCAGCTATAAAAAAATATTAATGGTATTCAATTGAAACTCATCTCAACACAGCTACACACGAAGATAACACATATCCATTTCATGTGTTAGAGGCAAATATTAGGGTTAGAGGGAATAAAATAGTCTTTAAAAGTCAACAAACAGTCAAAAAAATAATTAAAAAATGCAAAAAGGCGTTGGAAAAGTCTACCTAGGCAAGAATTCTGCCTGGGTTCGAACCAAGTTCGAAAAAACCGAACCCTGGTTGGACCCACAGTCATTTTTTCAAACCCACAGCGAATTTGGTCGAACCGGACCCGAATTTCGAACCCATATCGAACCCGGGCTTCCCAGGGGCGAACCCAGTAACTTAGGTTTTAAGGATAAGCCTAAAAATAGGAGCCATGATTACCTTAATACCTGTATATGTAATCTCCACTATGTTGTCAACCCATCAATCTTTTTGAAATCTCCATGAAGGTTGCTTGTGTTTGTGGGGATTTACTTATGTCAACAATCTGTTGGAAGGCCATATAAACATACTAAACCAAGGTAGCAACCTAAGGAGATATTTTTCTGTCGTATCTCTCTGATCTTTGTATGCCTTTTTAACCTAAAAAAACTTGTCCGAATATGCCCCACTTTGTGGCATATGTAACATCTAAAAAAATAACTTCATAGTCTAGGGATTGAGAGAAAAATAGCAACTTTGGATTAGAGACTTACCAAGTCAAGGATAGGCCTAAGATAGACCATTGATTACCTCAACAACTGTATATGTAGAATATCTTAAACCTCCTCTATGTTGTCAATCCATCAATCTTTTCAAAATCTCCAAGCAGCTTGACTGGGCTTGTGAAGATTTACTTATGTCAATATTCTGTTAGAAGGCCATATGAACATACTAAACAAGGGTAGCAAAGTAAGATTCTTTTTCTGGATTGAAATGGGGACTCCACTATCTTACTGTAAGCTCAAGCTCAGCATGTCTTAAGAGCTATAGGCCATATGATAGTATTAATTTTTTGGGTTCTTCAGCGGTGAAAATGGACAAAAAATCTTTATCTTCAAATTTGAATCTCAATCAGACCAAAACATTTCTAAATTTTCTCTGCTCAAATTCTAGGGGATTCTGATACTGATCAGAGACCGTCAAATTTTATAAACAGTTCCCTGATTAAACTTCAACTTTGTTGTTCAAGAGAATATCTTCAATCTTCATTTCAGGTTGTCTTTCAGCTATTTCCAAGATCCTTCACTTCCTGGAATGATTGTCAGCGTCTAACTTTCTTAATTCAAAGCTTCTCTTGGATTCTCTATGATTCTTCCTTTGTTGGGATACTTTCATGGGATTTGCCTATTTCATGTTTGATTGCCTTCTTGGCAAGTTTCTCCTTATTCCCATATATTTCCTTGTGATTCAGATATTCTTCCTGAAATTTCTCCTCAATTCACCATTCTATGTCTGGTCATTTCTTGCAATACTCTCCTTGTTGTGCTCTAAGTTGTCCTATCTAGCTTTGCAATCCACTAATGCCTCCCTTCCCTTCATTTATCTGCCTTTGCTGCTCTTCCATTACCTCCACCAATATTCCACAAAACATTACAATCCAACAGAACTCAAAATATGCTAGCCATCATATCTGAAACTGATCTCCAAAATTATGACAGAACAGAGTAACCATTGTTAATTGCAATATTACAAGCAATAGGGGCTGTAAGAGAGATGCAAGAGGGACCTCTGATGTGCAATTATTTGAATTTACTTGAAGAAAATCATATTCTTTCCTGGTAATAGAATACATACTTTGGTTTCCTTCTACCAATGTCCCAAATTTTGTAGTCAGGGCAGAATAGGTTATATCCCAAGCATTTGTTGACTTTCATAAATTTCAGTCAATTGAACAACAATAGTAATAAATTAATAATGTGATGAGTGGTTAAAATGTGAGTGAACTTTAAGTAGTATTTTTGCATGGGATAATCTGTTGATACACCATTAATTGGATTCTTTGCAAAATTAACTCCAAATTATTTTCTGGTCTGCTTATAGCCTTATCATTATGGCTGACAAGGCAACTTGTCATAGAAGTTGCTTTCCCAATTCATCAACTGCTTGGAATCTCCAGTGACATATGACATGATTAGCAAATAGCTGAAATTAACAAGAGCTAAGAAAGACAGCTGCTTTGTAAATGAAGCATGATGCCATCCTATGATATGCACTACCAAAACTCTTAGGGCCATTCTGCAAAAATTAGGATCATTACCCTTCAGATAAATACTAAAACTCCATATTGGAATAGCTGTTGAAAGTGAAAGAACATAAAAGGGTGAACAATTTTAATCAATTACAAAAAGAAACGCTGTCAATAAATCTCTAATCAAAATTATGTCTGGCCAAGAACAAGATATAATTGCAACATCTTTCTTTCATACACCATCGGTATTCCAGTCACATTTTAAAACTAATGGTTCCTTCTAAGTTATTTAAATGTTCAAACATCTTTCAGACCATACATCAGCAGGTACTTAAGTGTAAGCAGATTGGGCAGGGCAGTTTGCTCCCTATCTTCATCAAGAGGATGAAAGACTCATAGCATAGAAGGTAGGGTGGATGTGTCTCCGAAAGGGTCTCATTCAGAAATTTTGGCATGCTGGCTAGGCTGTGTAGTAACTCTTAACTATGTTGTACCCAAACCAAATTTTTTGCTTCATTAAGGCATTTTGCTTAGAATGGTCTAAATCTTGTTAAAATGATGTCAAAACATAGTTTTTGGGAAAATCGAGTATGGACTTTGATTGAAACTTGTCAGAATTGGCTGAAATTTGTTTTGATTGGCTTATTTTGCTTCACGATCACAATGGTGAAGTCGGTTTCAGTTAAAACTCAGTTTAAGCCTGGTGGGTAGTTTTTGTTTTTTCAAGTGAAAAGTTAGGTTTGCTGAGCTCATCAATGGCAGATGGCCAGGGGCTAGGTGTTGAAAGCTAAGCTCAAAGCCCTTCGGTGATGTTTCTATGGCGAGTTTTGTCCGAAAAGTTGTTTTTACAAGAAGTGCTCTCCAAGAGCTCTTGTTCAAAATCCAATCTACTCCGCAGTGAGCTAGTCAGTTAACTCTGAAGATTTTCAGGACACTGGGAAACATAAAGTGAAGTAAGGTCAAATTCACAGTGAAAATGATGGAAAATGCCTGAAAATTTTCTAAGTCTGAGGTCAAAAAGCGCCCCTGAAGGCCAAGGGCGCCCTTCATTTTGAGGCCTTAGATAGATGAATTAGGGTTTGTCATCTCAAGGAGTCTTTTTGTTACATTTGATCCTGTTCTTCAACGAAACTATCAGCCAGTCAATCCGATATGGCAGTCAATCAGAATCAGTGGTCAAACGTGAGCTTCGATGAGTTTTTCGAATTCAAATTTTCAGAAAAATGTCTTGAGTCTGGAAAGGACGCCTAAAAGTCAAAGGTTGACTTTTGAACTCAAAAATAGAAGTGCGCATGAGAGGTGAAACAGTTAACAGAAAATAGATCTTCAGTTTAACTCTTTCCAAGTCTACTTCTTCTAGAGCCTATTTTTAGTCTGTAGCTGGCCAAAAACAGTTTGCATGCAGCTGTTAACTGAGCTTCTCAAGTTGGAGCCCTAATTAGGGTTTATTCTTCATTCAGTTAACTGATTTTGAAGCCAATTATAGGCGATGTGTGGGTTTTGAACGTTCAGTTGAAGTCTAAGCGCATTTTCCAAGACATGGCATGCATTTAATACGCCTTTGAAGTTAATTTCTTATTTTCTTATATATTTTGCATATGGCGTCCATTATTTCTCATTGTGAGCTGATGAAAAACGTCTTTTCTTGAGCATAAAAAATGATCTGAAGGTGCTACAAGTGTCAGATTTTAGTATTCTTCGCAGCTACAGATTCAGAATGTTCAGGTGAAGAATATTTCAGACTTTTTTTTCCATTTGCATGCAGGGTTCATCAGATCTACTTCAAGCATAGGCGAATTTCTACAGAGGAAGATTAAAACAAAACATAAAACTTCTATTCTTCTGTCTTATTTCCTCTATTCTCGTCTTAGGTTTTCTCCACATGTCAAAGAAAACGGCAAAATCTTCAAAAAAGCATCATCTGGGTTCGAGTATTTCAGCAGCAACGACAATACCCATGTCTTTGATTATTTTGTGAAAATTGCCCCGCTGCCTCTATTCTAGAGCATTGTGCTTTTTTTCCAAAATTTTCTTTGCATGTGGACCTAAAACATGTTTTTTTGCAAATTTGTTGATCTGGGTTGTCTTAGAATTTGATTCTTCACAAAACCCATGTTCCAAATTTTCATAGGAAAAATTGCCCCCAGTGCTCCTAACTGCTAGTTCAAATCTCAACAGAAAACCTTTTGCATGCAGACCTAAATCACATTTTTTTCGCAATTCTCACAATCTAGGTTATATTAGAATTTGATTCTGCACAAAACCCATATCTCAGAATTTTTCCAAAAAAAATCACTTCCACTTGCTATTTTTAGCCTATCCCCGAGCTTTTTCAGCCTTTTCCAAAGTTGTCTGAACATACCCGACTTTACAGTCAATAATCTAGTTTTTCAGAATGCAGTACAAACCCATAGACAACAAGGCCAAACAGGTCTTTCTTCATAATTTTCTGAAAACTATCGATACTAACTTGGGTCATGTTTATCCCGTCATTAATCTAAATACATTGGAGGGTACCAGCAGTACTACAATCAGAAACCTTGAGCGTTCAGGGATACTTGCAGCCGCATCCATTCCCATTTCAGTCTTTGACCTCGAGTTTCTACTTGCTTGTGTCAAGCATAATGACTCGTCTACCAAACAAATTAGGTCGACCGATGGAAGGGTCGTTTGTAGCCTTAAACCGAGGGATGTAGAAAAATGCTTTTCTATTCCTCCACACTCGGATCATTTTGTAGTATCCATTCCAGATTGTGACAGAATATGGGAGGAAGACAAAGATAGATTGCAGAAGAAAGTAACTCAACGATGGTTAAAAGCTCAGAAAACTAACATGCCAGAGAAAATTGGGCGTGGTGAGTTCAAGAATGAGATCGCCATTTTAATAACTTTACTCAACCGATTAGCAGGTCAAGAAAACGCAAGCGTTTTCCGACCATGGATGTTCTACTTCATCTCTCGAGTTATTGATAAGAAAGAAACCTTTGACTGGGCAATGTTTATCAATGAGTGTCTTCACCAACAAATTATAGAATTCCTTAAGATGCACGAATTCCACATGGTGACTTTTCTAGTTTACTTGGTTGCATTTCAAGGTAGCTTTAGACTATTGAAGACCAATGGAGTTTTGGGCTCTCAGTTGGAGTTTTCGAAACCTAAACAGGACTTTAGAGCAGTGAATGATCACTTTCTTATGAGGATAGTCAGAGATTTAGACAATGAGATGCATGTTAGAATTTCCTCATAGGCTAAATCAGAGGATATACTTTCACATATATCCGTGTGTATGAATACACAGGAGAGCCTTTGATGCTACCGAGGTACCCGTCGAACAAAGTTCTTTTCATGGAGTTTATGAGACAAGCACACGAGGTTCACACTTTCTTCGCAATCGACACAAGCTAGCTTTCACCTTTCCTTTCGGATTGGGTATTTACAAGTGTAAGACAGTTGTCGATTGCAAGCTAATGGCAAACGAGTTAGAGAAACTCAGGCTCGAGTGTTTTCCTCAAAGGCGTACCTATGATTGGTTGGGTCATTATTCAGCAAGGTTGGAGTGAAACATTTCACATTCGGCAACGCTTGAAGACTTTTGGGTCAACTGTGAGGATGACTTTGAGGTGCGTCGGCGTCATTATTGTAGGCTTACTCTTCCACAGATTGTTGATTTCTTGTTAGAAGATGTGGAGGGTTTGTCTGATGATGATGGCAAGATACTTCTCAATTCATTCATTCAAGACCAAGTCACTTGCCAGCCACTTCGCCAACCTGATTGGTATGTCCCAGTGAATACTTCAGTAAAGGACTTGTCCAGGTCAATTATTAAAACGAGCATGTACTTCCTTGAGAGCAAGTGGAAGCGAAGGGTGATTCCAGTTGCAGAGTCGCCAGTAGTGATTTCTTCCTTGCCTTCTACTTCTAGGGCGAAGCCTCGAGTTAAGGTTATCTTGAGGCCGCCTGAAGGAGTTAAGATTGGGGTGAATTCAAAAGGGAAAAGCATCACCAAGAGGAAACGGGTTGAGAGAGCCAGTTATTCCAGCAAAGCCAGTAGTTCCAGAAGAGCCGGTAGTTCTAGTAGAACCAGTGATACAAGTTGAGGCTGGTTCATCATCTCTAGGTCCACCTTTTTCACAACAGTCATCTCCAATTGATATTGATTTAGAACCCGAGTCTCCAGTACACGAGACCTTCATGCCAGTTGATCCACCAATGGTTGACACAACAGAAGTAGCTCCTCCTCGAGAGGATAGCGTTGCTTATTCATCTTGGCTTGAGAGGTCATTGGGAAGAGAAAGGTGTATGCCTTCATATGAGCTTGACTTGTCTGAGTTCGGTAAACCTGATCAGAACAGGTTCAATAAGAGGGCCAAAAAGCAAGTCAACATTGAGAAGAATCCTAAAGAAGAAATCATCATAGAGGTTGCCACACCTCCAAAAGGCAAGAACCTAGATGAAGTTGATGTTGGTGACTTTACCTTCGTCAGAGCAAATCTAGGTAAGAGTACTCGACACACCGACGTGAGCCTGTTCATGGTCGTCGCGAGTAATCTGGAGGAACGTGTCATGAAAGACGGTGAGGACAAGGCAGCCCTCAAGGCTAAAGTCAGGCAACTCCGACAGTACATCTTGAGTTCACTTCATGGAAACGAAGGACAAGCACCTTTACTCCCGCAACTTCGAGAGATAGTCACAGATCAGCAGAGGATTCGCTACTTGATTAATCGAGGAAAGCTTTTAGATCCCTCGATTGAGGACTTCATTGTTGTTGGTCAACGCCTCCTTACAGAGCTGTATCAGTTGAGGGTTGACGCACATAGTCTTCGCCAGAGGATTCAGGAGCTTGAGATTTTCATAGCGAAGCGTAAGCCGAAGGATCTAATTCTTGTATCACAGCTTGCAGTTGCTCATCACGCCATTGAAGTAGCAAGAGATAAAAAGTGTTGAAGATTGCAGCTTCAAGTCGAATACCTTCAGGCTCGATTCTTGATCAAAAATTTAGATATAGAATTCTACTATCTAAATTTATATGTTAATTGCTAAATAGAGAGACGCCTTATTTAAAGGATGAATGATTAATTAATAAAGGCATAAAGAATAGTTTATTATTTGTGGCCGACTCTTCTTGAAATTCGCGCCTCCATACCAAGGGTCGTGTTTCCTCAAGTAGTCGACCTCTCTCTTGTGAAGAGGTGTGATCCTATTGGAATGCATATATATGTGTTTCCCCTCATTCGATTTAATCATCAAGTCAATCAAGTTCTTAAGAGCAGATCGAATCTGGAGAAGTTCGCAGTTGAGTAAAGGAGATTGATCTGAGCAGCAGATCTTCATTTTGTATTAGCAGATTACTATATTGTATTTGTCTTTGCATCGAGGAGAGGTGCGAATCATTCATTGTATCAAATTCAGCATTGTGTTGGCCTAAGTTGTAAGCAGACTTTTGCTCTTAAATAAATCAATATATAAGAGATATATTGGCTGGGTTTTTCTCCCTCAACATTGGAGGGTTTTCCCAGGGTATCTTGCTGTGTTATTTGTCTTATGTGTTGCATTTTCTGATAGCTTTCATTTCTGATCTTAAATTTAACAAAAAGAAGGTTTTCACTTGGAGAGAATTGTATCTTTGCAAAGTGGAAACTTATGACAGAGTTTCTACTAAAATGGGCATAATATAGGACGAGGTTGCTTCAGCTCTTCGATTTATCAACGAGTTTATCACCCAAATCCCATGTCACTCTCGGCGTAGGACGGTTCATACACTAAGTTGGAGGCAGTTCAGGCTAAGTTCGAAGAATTGATTCATGATAACCTAGGTGGAGATCCTGAGGCATCTAAGTTGGAGGAGTTTTCAATGTTGACTATCAGTTTCACTAAGGTGACTACAGAGGTGAGAGACAATCAAAGGGTGATCCAGGATGGAGATAAGGAATTAGACAGACAGTTGATCATCATGGACAGCGTCAAAGTGCCAAATGATGATACAATCGATAAATTCCTAGACGAGATAATAAATAGAGAGGGCTTGGAGTAGACGCCCAGTTGGATCCTACAGTTATTTACGAGGATGAGTCACAAGCAATAGTTAACTCAACGTCATTTCTTGAGTTTTCCTTGTTGATATCAAGCACGCCTATCTCATTCTTGGGGATATCTTCGCAAGAGGATGGACTCTTAGTTAGTGTTAGTTGACTGATGTTAGTTATCAGTTAGTTTTTCTTTCAATAAGGACGTGCATGTTGCACATTGTCCAATTAGTCTTGTTTGTATCAGTTAACTAATGGTAGCTTTCCAGTTAACTGTATAGTTTATTTTATTAGACTTAGAGAATTAAATCTTGCATGCTTGCAAGACTGTAGTTGACTCAAGGTGATTTTAGGATTTCCTACACCTTTGATGTCTATAAATAAGAGCTTTCAGCTCATTTGTAAATGACTTTTGCACAAGAGAGTAATATATATTGTGCCTACCTTGCCTGTAATATTGCTTATTTTGTATCTGTTCACAAGTATTTATTATGATAATGAATTGTTATGCCACTTGGGTTTCATACAATTATTATGGTGAATGCTTACCTTAGTTAAATATAGTGGCTAGTTTGATTGTAGATTGTACGCATGTCTCGCCTATGCAATTTACTATCCTAGTTGGCTATCCTTTATGTTTTGTTACCAATAAGCCTATTCAAATTGAGCAAATTGTTGTGCCACCTTGCCTTCATGTTGAGAGTTTGTACCTAAAGTTTATCGTGTGATGTGTGTATTAATAAACCTATTCAGCCAAGTAAATTGTTGTGCCACCTTGCCTTCACGTTGTAAATCTGCACCCAGTTTATCGTATAAAACCATTCTTGCTCCTTTTCCTCATGCTTTGTTTTCTTGAGGAAATTGGATAGATTAAAGTACTTAGTTTTAGTTGTAGTTAAGACCTGTGAAACCAGAGAAAACCCTTAGCTGCAACGTCCTTGGTTTCCTTAACCTTGTGCCTCTTCCAGTTGAGTCGAAAAAGATAGGTTTAGATTACTTTGAACATATACCAGCAAAAGAGGAAGCTTCTCTTCCTAATTTGCAGAGCACTCATCACATAGTGTGCATAGCTGTCCGTACAAACTTACATACCAGAGGTGTTAGTTATTACGCCAACAAACTACAAGTTGACACAAAAAACATATTAAGATTCAACAAATTGACCAGGAAAAAATGAGGAACCTTGATCCCTGCTACTTCTCCAGGCACCTCCTCAACTACTGTGACTCTAAAATCATGGCGTTGACCCCACATTTTGTACATACGCAAGACCATAGCCGCCCAATCCATGCTCTCTGTTCCACCAGCTCCAGGTTGAACCTGCATTATAAAAAGGATAAATTCAGAACTTGCCTGGATCTGATTATGACATTTGCTGAACTGAAAATAACTGCCTAAATATTTTGCATTGAAATCCTTTTATGCGGTTTCTCATTGTATTAAGTTATTAACCAAAGTTATAACTTTGTGACTTTTTGCAAACCATCAAATTGGAGCATTTCTATAAAGAAAAAGCCGCTTCTATCCTTTTCAAAATCTTACATTTTAGAATTGAAAATAACTACATTCATGATAAATCAATTTGTTGACTGACTGTAAAAGAAGATCCCAGAATTGTCATCTGCTTGCCATTAGGATTTGTGTCAAATAATTATGCTCAAAATCTAATCAACCAATAACTGCTCATTTCTTGATATACACCAATCTTATTATCAAATGAAAGAACCAGAATCAATATTTTATCCTCTTTCAAGACGTAAGTCTCGTAATCACCTCTATATAGCAAGAACACGAATCGTGCTCTCCAGAAAGCAAAGCAGCAATCTCCTTTTCCTTTGCAATCTTGCACATGTTTAACAGAGCTTTTGTAGTTTCCTGTACAGTATCCAGGTAAACAATAAAATATTGCTCTTCAGAATGTCTTGCATACTGATATAACTGAAAGATACTGAGGAGTATCTGTTAGAGCATTAAATAAATTCTTTCTAGCCATTAACAAAAACTAAAACTAAATTCAATGGGGCTTTATGTGCTAATTTTGTAATATTTCTATAAAACATAGCACACACGCACACACACACAAATATATATATACAGGCAGATTGAAATATGAACAGGAATGTCAATCAGCACTCCAGGATTCTATTCCAGTACTTACCAGCATATTGCTGAGTCCTGTACTATTGAATTGATAAAGTGAATTCTGCCTGAAAACTTGAGCCATATGTTGTTTCATAAATTAGTGTTTAACATTACCCTTCCTTTCATCCCTTTCCAATGCCTTGTGAGGTGCCTTAGTTCAAAAACAGGAATTTCAAAGTACTACAGGGAATGCTTGGCAACGATAAAAAAAGAAGTGCCATATAATTTGTTGTGCACTCCATTGCAACAATGTGCCCCAAAGCTTCCCCATATTTAATGAGAGCATTATTTGATAACATGTGACGTTCTTGTTATAGCCATTGCTGGAAACAGTGCATGACATGCAAATTAGAGACAAGTTTAAACATCTTTGCAGAGCAGTTGTTCATAATCCTATAAATCGGTGCTCATTCTTTGCAGCCTGGAGAGCTTTACTCCAAGTACGTGGCATTATGATTGAAGAGATAAGGCAATAGATGGTCTCATTTTCTTAGTCTTCTAAAAGAATAAGAAGGTCGAAAGGCATACAACTTGGGGTAACAGAAAAAATTGTCAATGTAACATTACATCTTTGTATCCATTCAACATAAGTGGAGTCCAAACTTTTCCAATATTCTGACAAGGATTGTTAAGTAAATTAAATAGAGGCCTTAGACATGCAATGTTTGGAATTGAGTGAACAATGCATTGAGTGATTATAATATCATCCACAATATGACTCCCATTTATTATTCCCTTCTAGGATGCTGAACTTTAGCCATTCAGCAACTGCTGCAATCTATTCATAATATGTATGGTGCCCTCTGTAGATATATCGGATTGAGATAGGAACCCACCATAGGAAGTTGGGCACGTAGAAGGAAGAATTGCTCAGCACTGAAAGTGGAGGCAAGTGCATTAGGAAATAGGAAGAGGAGACAGCAGTACAACCAATAGCTGCAGGGGCGGGGGCTCCTTAAGCAACAAAGCCATACAAAACAGTGGCTAAGGCTATGGAAGCAGAGGTCATAGCAGAATAAAGGATGGCATCAGAAGTAAAGGCTAAGGCATCAGAGGCAAAGGTGAAAGCATAGATAGTGGTTGGAGATTTAGTTACTGGTCTACTTGACTAAGTTCCAGTTCCCACTACGAAGATAGCAAAGGTATCAGTTCCATGGCCAGCTGACCTACCTCGTTTATCCAATTTATTAAGTTAACCCAGTGCGAGTTATAGATTGACGCTCAGTATATCAAGACCTACCTATTAGCTGGAGATTGAGTTGACCCAGTTGAAAAAAGATATGAATTTAGGCCAGCCCGGCCAAAAGTTGTGGTAACATATATAAAAGATCTGTGATTTTGCTTCTCATAGTCTGATTACTATCAGCCAGCTTCTGTAAATAAACTATAGGGCTTGCCAGATTCTATACGTAACATGCTATAATGGCAAAGTACAATCAGAATGTTCTTTTTCTGGCACAATCTTTATGTTCAGTAAACTTCTCTCAATTAAGTTTAAGGGGTGGGTGGGAGGCCCCTACTATTTCTAAGAGGTAGTTTTGTTTTCAAACAAACTTGTTTGTGAAGTGTGGGAATGGTAGCATGAAGACAATAAATTGGAGAATGCAGACTTGCATAATTGGCTAGATCTATATGAAACGTGCTTCAAAACCTATGACTCGCCATAACTTCATTCAATGAGTGCCTGAGTTTGGACCAAAGCAAGTGTCGGATCACCCTACTATCTATAGGCCATCAAATGCTCTTTATTCATAAAATCGAATGGGAATGGTTAGGACACTGTATCAGTTGTATCTGTTCCCTGCTATGAAATAGAGAACTGCTCAACAGAATCTGATGTATTCAAATGCATTTCGGTATCTTTTATCCATCACAAACTACAGAAGGTTGTAGAAAAGGTATTGCATGTCAAATGGGCTAAAATTAAAAAAGGTAAAATATATCAATTACAGGTTTCTTGAGAATCCATACAATGAGTTAAAGTTTAATGATTTAACATTATCTGAGAGTTATGTGATCCTCAACAATTGAAACTTAAGCATTGTTCATTTTTTCCAGAAACTTTGAAAGGACTGCATAGAAAATCCCTAAGAGCATGCTGAGTATAGAAGAAACTTCAAAATACTATTATTTTCATTCCTTGTCCGTAATAGGGCCATCAACATTTGATTCTACACCTCTGGCTTTCAAACAGATCTGTTGTAGCAACATGCTTTGAGTGCAATAGCTAAAAGTATAGGTTCTGATCATACTACTCGATCAAGGATCGGCTTCCTGATTTAAATCTTGATATTAATTGGCTAGCCAGTAGGGATACCAACTCACATGACCTGTTTATATTTCTCTGGCTAATTATGAATGTATGAATGAATTACATATTTTGAGCCCCTTGCTGGATCCAGATTGGCTTGAAATTTTTTCCCCAACATGTTCCCTGGTTTTGCTGAAAACCATTCAACAAGTGAAAAGCTACCTTATAACTTGCAAAATTGGATCAACAGCACACTGCAGAATGTTTTGTTGCATCTTTACAACTGAGTTTAAATAGCTTCCTCAGAAACCTCTGATAATTCCACCCCTTTACTTTTTCTTTTGATAATTTTAATACTGAACAACATCAGATATATGATACCTTGTATTGACTCACCATCCTTCCAACATTGCTTAGCAATTTGAATATTGTCCAATGTGGGACTTAGTATTCTCCAAAAATTAAAAGGGTGAAGAGTTGGATGAGAATCCAATTTGATATATAAACACATGGTGATTGGTGACTGTGAAGTACAGCATCTAAAAGTCTGTAAATAGAATGCTGTCTAGTCTTTTTGTTTTAGTGGACTGTTATTGGCAGAGGCAAAATATAGTCATCAAAGCACACATTTTGGTGTGGTGGAAGGCCACTCACACAAAGAATACACCATCATAGACACAAATTTGATGTGTGAGGCAAAAAGTTGTCTGTGTCAACCCATCATTTTGTCATCAGAGAAGAGAAGAACCATTTGAGAAAAAAGAAATTATTGTCAATCTCAAAAACCAAACCCAAAAAATACTGAACAAAGAAATTCACGGTATTGCTTCCGTGCAGTGGTAGCAAAGCTCAGCAGTTATGATGGAAAAGGCAAATAAATTTTATTTGGATGCATAGGCACAATTCAACACTACACTGTTGTGGTGTGCTTTAGTTGTAGTTAAAGGGAGCTGCAATTATGGGTGCATGGTTATATAACATTGTGATCCAAGGATCCATCATTAAGTTGGGCTATATAGACAAACATGTCAAATGACAGTTTACAATAGCTAAGATGAATAATGGAAAGAACAATAATTACAAAGATGAATAGAAATTAGTGAATCAAAAGAATTGTGTGGCACAAGTGAGAAACAATCTAAAAAGAGGGTTGTTGAGATGAATGTAAAAATTGAAACATAAGATAGGAAGCTAAAGATAATTGAAGATGAAGCCTACTTCAATGGAGGATTGCTGGAATGGCAGCAGAGGTTTAAAAAAAAGCAAGCCTTGATTTCAAAGCAAGTCATGAATCATGAATTTTCTTTTTTGATAGAAGAGAAATATATATTATAAAGGAAGATTATATAAAGAGACCCAAAGCCCTGTACAAGCCCTATAATCCATCAGGTGATGGTGTATATTTACAGAGAACTAATACAGCAGATTACTACATGAAGAGCATGCCGCTTATACTAAGAGGGGAGGGGAGGGTTGAGGGTTTAATCAGTATAAGAATAACTTTTAAACTTTTTCAAACTAAAAACCACAGCTTCAAAACATCAATAACCATACATGCAAGAACACAAGAATTATGTGGAAAACCTTTATGGGAAAAAACCACGGCCAAAATATTGCTTTTATTATTTTTTTTACGAACATGCAAGCACCAACCCACATAAGATACCAATCTTCTTTTTACAAAAATGAGCACCAACTCACTAGACGCACCAACTCCCACCTGAGCACCAACCCAAAACCAAAAACTAAAAAGAGAGGCACCAACCTGTCTTCAAATCAGCTTGAACTTTTTCTTAAAAACTGAACTTTATTTTGCAATTTTTTCTGCTCATCAAACTACACCTTTCTTCTACACATATCACCTTCAACCACATATCTCTTGCACTACTTTTTTGCCAGAACTTACTGCCTTAAAACTTCATTACAATCAAACCTGCACTCTCCCTTTTTGAAATCCTTTATTTTTAAAACAAATTTGAGTGCTATCCAAGAAGAAAATTCGGTCACCTTTTAAGAAATTTTTTTTCTTAAACTGATCGCTCCACTTAGTATAAATCACATATTTCAAAATATACTAAAATCATTACTATCAAAAATGGAAATTTCTGTATAGTTGATCAGCCTTAACTACTGCACACTTCTTCCTCTTTTAAAATTAGAAACATATCATTCTAAAAAAACAAACACTGCTTTCCATACTAGTCACGCTTTTAGAAGGTTGCTAAAAATTAGAAACAAATCATTCCAAATACAATTGCTGCTTTCCATACTAGTCACACTTTAGAAGGTTGCTAAAAACAAACTGAGAAATTATCAATCATGGCACTAAAATAGAAACTCTAGCCAGACATAAATTGCTGCCTTAACATAAATTTTATTTTATTATAAATCACATCTCTTGCATTTCGTCTTTTGTGGCCAGTGCATCATAAACGGAATCTCCTCTTGTGTAGTACGTATCACTTAAAGATATATTTCCTCAAAGAATCGTATCACTTGATACTTGATGATGGAATAATTTGCTTGCATGTGCTTGCATTTGCATGTACTTGCATGTGAGTTGCATGTACTTGCATGAGCTTGCATGTTGCTTGCATGTTATTGCATGTGTTGATTCTTGGTGTTTGTGTTGATTATTTTGGCCTTTGACATCAATGACAACCTATTCCAACACTACAAAAATCAACAAGATAATGTCTAAAAACAGTAGGTTGCTCAAACCTTACATAGAAAGTTTTTCCTATCAAAATATACAATAAACTAAGACAACTAAACTAACTAAAACAGTTGTGATTCAGAGCTAAAGGAGACCTCTAAGCATGGAGAAACATTTAAGGCTAGTTAGCAGCCTTTCCCTAGACAAGTTTTGGATGCAAACAAAGATCTAATCAACACTCTTGTAAACTAAATCAAATTCTACACTAAAGAAGTGCTTGAACCCTTCATCCAAAGAAAATGACTCAAAACCCCCAAAATATGAAAGAAGCTTAAATCCATCATCTACTCTAAATGCCCATTTTCATGTAAGAGTGGCTTGTACATGGGTATCAATGACTTGCAATGCTTAGGCGGCATTTTTATTACAACCAACTCTGTTCTTGTGGCTGTCAATTTGCATGTGGCAGTGACCCAGGGTGTCAGTAGCCTACTTAACCACCAATTATAGACCACGAGTACATAAAAAACTGAGATGTACAAGATTAGTCATGTTATGTGGGTACTCAATTTCTATTATTATGGGATATCCTTATGGGGCATGTTGCTTTGTTCTCCCGGCCTCATGTTCTATCTAACTGGATTGCAAATGAGGAACCACCAAGGATCCCAAGGGATTTTTATCGAAGAGAGAGGTTCACATTATTATGTAATATTAATGAAGAGCTTTGCTTCATAATTCTGTGTTCCTTTGTTATGGGTGATATAACTCTATACAACAATATGTGTGAAATTTTTGTAGGATGATTTGTGTGTGGCTCCCATCCTACTTGTATGGCGCATAAGTTCCAATTCCCATAGTCTGTGGTGTAAGATAGTATATTAATGTCCATGACTGCCCAAAAGTAGGTAAATTGGATTTGAGGATAAGTCAGTGTACAGTATAAAATTCTATGAGTAGAGCATTCTAAGAAAGCAAAATAAAGGAACAAAAGCACTAAAAACAAAATAAAGCAGTGCAATACCAACACAAGCAATTAAGAAACCAATACAAATAGCCATGTGAGGGGAAAAAAATCCACAAAGAGCAAGGGCTGATGAAGACTGGAAAGATAGGATACAAATTTGATCAAATATCTTTACTAGGCCCTGGAAGGGAGGAACCATCGGTGCCATTGTCAATCACTTGAAAGGGCTGATACACGATCTGGTAATGCTCGTTGGGGAATGCCAAATGCTGAGGTGGGCAGGCTGATGGTGCAAGGAGGAAGCAAAGAACTCCCTCTGGAATCTCTCCTAACATCCAGCGCTGGTGTAACTCCTGTAGAAGTGAATGTCCATCACAAAATCCATTATTGTCAATGTTCATAAACCTAGTGAAACAATGCTATTTGCAGCATTGACATGGTCAAAGACATTGATGTTTGAGTGAACCATCCCCTGTCTGGGTAGCATATGACTTCCTCTGCATGTATGGTTTGTCCGCCAAAAAGAAATTTTTGAAAGGAAAAATATGAGAAAAAAAAAAAGCTAAAAGTCTTAACGTAGAAAGGAAATGAAGTGATCTATTGGATTGTCAAGGGAAAACTCGATGAGTAAGAAGAGAGCTGCCATCGGGAAAGAAAAAAATGAGAGTGAAAATATCTTAGCCATGAACCTACAATAATATCCTAATCAACTCCACTTAAAAAAATCTGTTGCTATCCATGATCAAAAGTCACCTAAACCTGAAAGTGGCACTCACTGCTTGCAGTTCTAAGTCATTTTCCTCGTGTGCAAGCTCCAACAGATCAATATGGTCAATGAGATCTGCTTCCATATCCTGTACAGCTTTCACTTTTCCAGCTAAAGATCCATGCTCACGACTAAGTCGACCAGCTTTAATTGGGTCATCCCACAAGTCTGGCCGATTAAGTTCGATGTTTAACTGCTCCAGCCTGAACAGAACCTTCTTCCACTGTCAAAGATATAAAGAAAAAGGTTAATTGATTTATCAACCCAAAATCATATGTGAGTATAAACTGAACCATAAAAGTTCAAAAAAACCAACAAGAAATCCTTGTGAACAAGAAAATCTATGCATTCAAGTATGCTCTGTCATATACAAGAAATGTCAAATACTTCTTGTTTAAATAATCTAATGTCATTATCCTGAAAGTAAACACTAAACAGAAGTAAATTGTGTATGGCTAACAAAGTGAAAGAATTTCTAAATAATTGTGCTGTTTTCTTACCTAATGACTCATGACGCTAAGGAATGGCATATATGAATAACTATTTAAAACAAATGAGTTGCAGAAATAGAGAATAAAAAACTAAATTTTGGGGGGACACAAAAATTATAGGTAATGCTCAACAATAATTATGAGTTATTTTAATATATTAAGAATTTTTTCTATCAAAAGTTTTTCAAACACAAATTTTCCAAGGATATAAAGAATGCAGGGAGAGTTTGGATCCCATAATTCAAGTCATTTTATCGGGCAATTAATTTTGTCATACCAGAGGTAAGAAAGAGTTTCCAGATTTAAAGAGTACAAAAAAGTGTTAGATTATACTTAACAAGTTTTTACATGTTCTTGTAAACTAGTGCATTTAAAATAATGAGGTTAATTATAAATATTATATCCATGTACCATAAGTCCTATGTTCCACATGGGATGGGCAGAAGGTAGGGGTGGGATGCCTTTCAGGGATGGCAGTCCAGGAGGCCATTTTGGGGGACGTCAAGGGATGGTAATGCGTGTGTGTATGTCTATATAAATATATGGAAATTCTAATTGTAAAAGGTTTAGCTATACATGACATCAAGATTCAAATCTAAACACACATATAATCAATCTAATGTATGGGATGCATAGAAGGAATGGGAAGAAATGCTTGCAGAGAATATGGATCACTAACTTTGGCATATGATCATTATGCAAATATGTTTTCAATAAAAAATACAGAATTATTTTTGGAAAAAAGGTAAATAGTGCATAACACTTAATTCACAATTCAATTGACAATGCACTCTAAACATTGACTAAGATGCATTTTTGAGAGATCACAACAGTTCCAAAAATATTTAGCAAGTTCGAACTTGGTAAAAAGAATCTCAATGCAATGCAGCTTAAAACCACTAATTTAGTTTATATCTTCATTCAAGGGTAAAATAATGGAGGAATGGCTCTAGCAGTGCATTTGCATTAAACAAGAGCTTGACATACAGATTGAATCAACAAAATGATTTTCTGTTGAAAATCACCAGAATATCAACCATGGAAACATGAAATATTTATAAAATCAAGAAACAACCATGCATTAAAACAATTTATACGAAAACAAATACACTGAAATATGCTAAATTTCATTAGAAACTCTCATGCATTTCATAAGGGGCATGGAAGGGCTTGTGGGGCCCTCACACCCTTTTTATCTGTATTTATAAAAAAAACTGCATAAAAAAAGGTGATTCTTAGACGTCCTCAGAATGATCAGGGGACATTATAGACATCCCTTGCTGTGTCAAGGATGGCCAGGTGTCCCCAGGATGCCCAACATCATTAGTTGGAATTTATGAGATATGTCCCCAAACTCCCAAAGGATAGGGGATGTCCCCTACCATTTCTGTCTCCCAGGGTCAAGAGAGGGGATAAAAACACAAGGTTGGGTGGTGGGGGCACTTCTTGTAATATCCCCTTTTTCAAAATTCTGGAAATAATTAAATAATTAATTTAAGTTGTCAAAAAATAATTTTATAGTAAAAGATAATTTATATTGATTATTTAAAAATGTCCTTATAAATGATTAAATAGCGTGTCCCTAAGTTCAAAGTGCAAAAAAGTGATTGAAAAAGGAAACTTATTATATTTTTATAATTTTGAAAATTATCAAAATGAAAATAATATTATTTCATTTTCTCAAAAAGAGGTTATAAAAGGGAGGAATGTCTTCAGAAAGGGATTGCTTGCTTTTTGAAAAAATTCCATTTTTCAAGAATGACTATGGGTTCTTGTTGATAATAAATAGCATCGGTCAGATAAAGGACTTTGATCTTGCATTTGAAACAAGTATTAATTAAATGGAGAGACATGCCCCTTGAGCCGACATGTCTCCTCTTTGAGGAGACACATCCGCCCATGGGACGTGTCTCCCACTTTGATATAAATATCTACTCCTTCCTCACTTAAACGGCATGGAAATCAATAGATGTTGTTTACTTGTGAGGAACGACAGTTAAAGAATGAAGAATTTAATCATTACACATCAACATGGTATCAGAGCCTAGTTTGGAAAGATTCGATTAAATTCTTGATCTCTGGGTATGTGAGGAATAAGAGAACTGAGGATGCACACAGCCTGTTTGATCTAAATGGCTGATCGAAATATAATGAAGGTATCGATGTCCTGTTGTTGGCACATGTTGAACCAGGAACAGAAGGCGAGCAACATCGAAGAATGTTTCGAAGACATCTTGCAAGTCAATCGGGCTTAATCAACCGCTACAGGATAACCATATCATTGGCGAATATGAGAAGATATTCGAAGACAGGGATGGTGGGATACCATTCACAGGAGTCTTTGTAACCAAATATTATCACCCAGTACCAGCGTGGGAGTTTTCCTTCATCATGGGTCTGTAAATAGTATTATCGGGCATACAATTTGATGTTTCTCTCTATGTGTCTTTCAAAGGTAGATACTGGAGTCGAAGAGTCACTATTATTTCGTCTTTTCCTATGACTCATATGGCCCGTAGGAATGAACAGACAGGTAACTGAAGAATTGCACCAACTATCTATGTCTTTTACTGCATATCACAATATTGTGGATTGTTTATGAGGAATCTGCGTGTGTATTTGGGAAGCCTTGAGACGATATCTATTGCTATCGGGTACACTCGCAACAAGTGCTGACGCTTTTGTAGGAGACAACCAAATATCATATCGAGCATTCAATAAATCCTAAACGGTTGCTATGGCCAATGCGATTTTACACTGGACGAATACTTCTCAACACAGCCATTGCCATTTCTCTTCAAAAATCACGGGTTATCTTAGGAGACAATTAAGTGATGAAACTATCTGCCAATAGCAGCGACTACAGGATGTCGAGCACATAGATTAATATTGCACGGTTGAAGATATAATGGAAGATCGATACATCTGTTGGTGAAATCGGTCTTGGAATATTTCCGCCACTCTAGAATAAGGGCCCGACTGGGAATCGGGACCTGAGATGGAGACTAGATTCGTCTAGGGGCTTTGGCTAGCGTCCTTCTAAAGCCATTGTTCAAAGTTCTATGGATACAAATTAGTGGTTGGGCGCAAAAGTGCTTCATCGCTGTGGCCAAGCCCATAGGCTCTGGCCACACCTATTCACACATCGCACCCAATTCAGATTTCGTGCAACCAGCAGATACATTTCATCTGACTACCAAGGCTTCAAGTCTACCTGAGCAATATTCACTTCACCACTGTAAAAGCGCAACTGTCATCGTCGAACTCCTTTGGTGCTTGAGACCACTCAACTATCGTTCCTGGCGAGATCGTGTGTCAGTTGCGTGCTAGGTTGCATCGAAGACCATTATCTAAACCTATGCACCAGTCAGGAGTCACAATTACATCACGAGAAGACTAAGGTGAACTATGTCTTTCATGATTACTCACCTGGATATTCACTACAAGCCATCCTAGTGATCTCTATCCAGCACTGGCATTGGTGGGGGTGTGAACAAAACATCCAGATCTGGTGGAGCCATGTGAGCTTGACCGGGTGCCAAGCTGCAATGGAGCAACATCCTTGGGATCCGCATACTAGTTTGAGAGTCGTTGTACACTAACAGGAATTCCTAAGGTGGTCGTGAGAAAGCAATTGTTGCTAAGTCATGGTAATGACTGGACTGAGTCCCGAAAAGATTGAAGGCGTGCATTACAATTTGTCGACATCAGGCATTCTTGTGAATCCTGAATGGGCTCTCAAACAAAAGTACAGTTCGTCACTGTTGGACGAATTTCGAGATAAGTATTTTTTTTTTTTTTGTTTATATTCCTTCTATGAATCTCAGTTTGCTAAGTTGTGCAAATCTGATAAAGTTTATGAGTGATAATCTTATCCATCTCTAAATCTCTGGGTGTTGCTAGTAAGCGTGTTGCATTTGTTTCATAATCTGGTGGATTGCAGCTGAAAATGGAGTGCATTGTTCAAATCTAACCTTGCCAGGGGCCTGTGTTCAAGCCGTGAAGGTTGTGGACTGATCTGAGCGCAAGAGCAACGTATAATACTGTGTCCAGTAATTGCATCCATCGGAATATTTAAAAAGGATAAGTATTCTTTGTTTTGTTTGAAATCACCTTTCTAGGCTGAATTTTTTTGTTATATCATTTATTTGGATCATGTGTGATTAGTAAAGAGAGATCGTGTTTTCTCTTGAAATGTGTTCACTGACATAAGATCCCTTGAAAATTCAAATTATTATAGTCATTTTTTCATGCTAGTTGTGAAGATTTCCGAGTGTGACTCTGAAATAAAAGGAGAACTGCAATTTCAATGGTGATAAATTGGTCACATCGATATCATTCTCTAATGGATGAACTGTGATAGAGCCTTGACTCTTGGAGAGGGTAGTTTTTCATGCTAAACTGCATAATGCATTCAAGAAATTTGTAGCTGTTCAGATTGTCTTTTGTTGTGCTAAGTTTAGCACTCTCGAGAGGAGTAAAAGATGGAAGAAAGAGTTATATCAGAATTTAATAAAGATAAGCTTCCTTATCCCTTCATTCTGATCTTTTGATATATTTCTCTTATAAATTGATTTATTTATTCATGTTTTAATATTGTTCATAAATTCTTATGCATTCATGCTATAACCTGAGATAGTAAACCTTGTATGATTCTAGCCTTGATATTTCTTTGGATAGTTATAAACTATTAGTAATCTCTCTCTAAAATGCTTCCAGGACAGATCTAGGAACAAGAAGGTGATGAGAGATTGCTTAGTGATGAAAAGTTTGAGGCATCTTGTAAGGAAGTCATGCTGACCAAAGAAATGATCAAACATGAAGTCACAACTTGCAGCCATGGGACTGAGTTGGTGGCTAGATGGAGTTCACTTCCAGAAGTCTTCTTTGCAATCCCTAAGGCAAGGATCAAGAGGGAGTTTTGTGACTCACGGAGAAGAAGATGCAAGGCCTGATGCTAAGATCCTCTTCAGCAGTTGAGATAAGAATTGCTCAAGTCAGCCAACCTGGATTCAACATTGGTAGCTCCACAAACCTGTTCCGTATAGAGTGTTCTAGGATGAGGTTGAAGAGGACAGCCCTAAATCTCTACAAAGGTGTGCATTGGAAACCATTTCTCTAAAGCAAGTATTACAGACGTTTTTTGGACGAGGAGGTCAAGAGGCTAATGCAAGTAATTAGAGCTTCAGAGGGTGTCAGATCTTCAGTTGTTGTAATGCATGATTCTCTGAGATAGAGAGATATGAGGTGAAAGCCCTTGTTCATCTTTGAGACTGAGATGAGACGTCATGTTGAGAGACTCCATGACGACAGGTCCCAGGATCTAACTTCAGAAGAGCCCTTAGCACCCGCAGTGTGGCTTAAAGGGGGGTGTTGGAAATAAGCCACACCCAGACTAACAATGGGCTGGCCACAAGGGCCAGTAGCTAAGTTGATAGAGCACTCCTACTGCAAATGGAAGCTCCTAGTGAATGCTCTAAGCCAGTTCAGGTGTGAGCCAAAGGAAATTCACCTTATGGCTGTAAAACATATATTGAGATATCTTCAAAGGCATTATTGGATACAATCTTCTTTACAAAAATGACCAACTAGATCAACCTGGATACTTTGATTCAGATTAGGCTATGATCTCTTGGATCTGCAGAAAACAGTCTTTTGTAGCACAAAGCTCGACAGAAGTTGATTACAATGCAGCCTCTATGGGGGCAAGAGAAGCAGTTTGGGTTCATAAATTGTTTGTGGGACTTCTTGATCTAAGCACATTGAGATCCCCTATCTTTATGTAAGAGATATGGTGGAAAGGAAAGTGATCCAGTTGGAGTATATTAGTTCAAGTGTTTAAACAGCGGACATACTCAACAACTTCTCTCCAGAGTTAAGGTTGAACTCTTCGGGAAGAAAACTTGGTATGTAATTTGATATTATGTTTGAAATTCAAAATTGTTTTATAAGTTGTACTAATATATAAAGATGTTTAATGTGTAAACTCTTTTGTCATGTGTGTGACTCCATGACCTTATGGGCCTACTCCCCCTGTGTATATTATTGAAAGGTGACGATCTTTCTAATAATGAACACATGTATGTAACATTGTAAAGTGGCGACTCTACAATGTTGAACTATCATGATAGATATCATGTGACTTGATATGTGTGGACATGTCATGATAGTATCTCTTGGACACTTTGATGGATATCATGGGACTTGATGTCATCTGAAGATCATTGTGATCCTTAAGAGATAATCATGGTGGATAATTATATCCGTGGATATGCCATGAATTATGGTAGACATCATGTGACTTGATGTCAATGCACATACCATAATGAAGATGTGTTATGGAGAATGTCATGTGACTTGACACTTTCAGAAAGCATACCATATCTTCTGATATCACGAGTTAGGTGATATCACTTTCTTGATGGAAGTTATCCTCCCTAGTTAAAGAGGGAGTGTTGAATAATGAAGATGTGTTATGGAGAATGTCATGTGACTTGACACTTTCAGAAGCATACCATATCTTCTGATATCACGAGTTAGGTGATATCACGTTTACTTGATGGAAGTTATCTTCCCTAGATAAGAGGGAGTATTGCATAATAAAGATGTGTTATGAAGAATGTCATGTGACTTGACACCTTGAGAAGCATACCATATCTTCTGATATCACGAGTTAGGTGACATCACTTTATACTTGTTTGAAGTTTATCCTCCTCGCTAAGAGGGAGTGTTGATAATAAATAGCATCGGTCAAATAAAGGACTTTGATCTTGCATTTGAAACAAGTATTAATTAAATGGAGAGACGTGCCCCTTGAGCTGACATGTCTCCTCTTTGAGGAGACACATCCGCTCATGGGACGTGTCTCCCACTTTGATATAAATATCTACTCCTTCCTCACTTAAACGGCATGGAAATCAATAGATGTTGTTTACTTGTGAGGAACGACAGTTAAAGAATGAAGAATTTAATCATTACACATTAACAGTTCTTCTCTTCCTGAGGATGAAAACCCTTAAGATTTGTGAAGCTTTGAAGACAAAAACCCTCCTAGTATTTAGTACAATTCCATACAAGGATTGACAATGTGCTTTAGCAGATAAAGATTTCCAAATTTACAGTTTTCAGTTTGGTGTGAAGTTTTTTAGGGGTTTGTGAAGTTTATAGTTTGTGTGGTGCTTCTAGAGTTTGTTTCCAAATTTTTGGGTTGTATTGAATTTACAGAACATATTCAGTTATTGTTATTTCTCCAAAAAAATTGTGATATCCAGCAAAATATGCTGCCTAAGATTTAGGGATTAAATCTCATTTATCAATGATGTGTTATTTTTGAAGGCACTGGTCATACCAAGGTAGGATATTCTTTGCGCTCAAAAACTTTGGTTATTCCTTTATTTAAGATTAAATATTATAATTTTTGTTTAAGGAATCAATGTACAAAAAAACGTGGTGTGTCTAAGAAGTGATAAACTATTTGTATGATCAAAAAAAATGGATGGGTCTTTCTGTCGCTCCATAGGAAACAAAGGCTAACACAATCCCTTTCCTTGTTGTCTTATTGAAGGCTTGATCCAATGGTAAGCGATTTTTCCAAATTAATATTAAATTGTAGGTTTTCTTTTGAATGAGTCAAACACCAATTGCAACCAAGACTAGGAAATTGTAGTCATATGCAAAAATAAGGGGATTGCTGCCATGCAATGAGTGACATCAACTAAATCAAATGAACCTAAGGTATCATATTCTGCTGCTATCCAATCACAGTTATTAAATTCATTGGCCAATAGTCAGTTAGTTGTGACTTTAGTGTTGGCTGAATTTATAAAAAAAAATTAAGGAAAATTCATTAAGTCTCACAAGCATCGAAGGAGAATTTTATTTCAGTTGAACCAATTATCAAGCATACTAGCTATATATTGAACCAGCCACAAGCCATACTCATTCAATGGACACATTTCTTAAATTTAGTAAGTTGTTTTCTATTCATATCAGATTAGGTGAACTGATCATCAAACTATTATTAGTTTCTCAGTATGCCATTCTGGTATTTTGACTGTTATTTGGAAAATTGGCTCTAGAGTTTTCTACAGCAAAAAATCAGCAGTTTTTGGTTCAGACTGCAACACTAATCCAGCTTTTATCATACTCTCAAGCAAATCAGCTTCAATTCCAGGTGTTTATGTTTTATGCAGATTTCTGGCCAACTGTTTGACAAAATGTCTCTTTGCATAAGGATGGATATTTATTTGACATAATACTTGGATATGGTTATCTAAGGGAAATAATTGCTTTCCATATCACATTGTAACTACTAGACAGTTTATTGTCAATATTTGATATTACAAAGATCCTAGACGTTTACTATCGGATCCCAAATTTTCATTGTAATACATCCTAGTCAGATTATCTGTTGGATCCTATTTTTTATTTTCAATATATCATCTGCCATGTTTGGCATGTATCAGAATTGGTTGACTTGGTCTGCCATTTTGGCATTGACAAAATTCCGCTTGCATTCAACCAAGTTGACTTGATTGGAATTTGCATTTCACCATCAGCCATTTTGACTTGATCGATTCTATGATTTGCTTATATTGTAAATTGGTCAACTAGCCACCAATATCTTTCAGTTAATTCCATTGTCCTCATTTTAGTCTCCATAAGCTCTTACCTTGCCCACATTGGAAACTCAGCGACCAACCACAGAAAACTAGGATTTGAGTGATTGCAAAATTTTATGTGATTTTGAGTCAACGCCCTACAAAGGCTATTTCATTTCCCTATGTAACATAGAGCAGAATTGATATGATATACATTTAACTTTTAAGTAGTGGTTCTCGATGATCAAGATAATGCCCATTATATTGAAATAAATATCTTTATGAATTCAAAATATTATTTGAACATCTTCTTATATTCTCAATAGAGTAGAGAACTCTCTTGTTCTAGAGCACTATCTATACTAAAAAACCATGTTGGAGTCGAACAGCAATTTGCAAGAGGCATTAAGTGATAAAGGTCAAGGGATCAGCAATTTTCTGGTTTACTTTTATCAATTATAGGTTGGACCCTTTTATCATTCTTGCTTTGCTTGTATGTGAAACTTGACCTATTTTATAATGATGAATGAGTTTTTGTAATGTACCCTAATTGGGGATGCCCTAAATTTGCCCTGATTCCTTGATTTAAATAAACAAATGGGTTAGAGAATACCTTTCACCTGATTGAAGCCCTGCACACAGATTAGAAGCCATTTACCACAATCACACTAATTAGCAGATTATAATCATTTACCACAATAATACTAATTAGCAAATTATCATAATTAAATATTAGTAAATTCATAGTCGAATTATTAATTCAATCACAAAGCATTTTAATATCTTTGGAGGGATCAACCATAGGAGAGCATGGGAGAACGTGACTTCATGGGGTGCCTAGGATCCTCTACCCTAGGCCCAAGAGCAGATATACCATCCCTCTTGGCCTCATGTGGCCCATGCCATCCATATGAGGTGGTCTACCTAGTGAAGTGTCCCCTTTCCTTTATCCCCTCATCTTGCCAACCATTTCCCTCTCTCTATGATTTGACCTCTTGTGCTGATTCATTGTGATGGAGGGGCGAGATTACAAATGGTGCCCTGGAATGCCCATCTCTCCTAAGCCCAAAGCACAGTACCCTTGGTACCCCCTTGGCCTCCTTGGGACTACCTAGTCCCCATCTCAAGACTACTTGGCCCCCCATCTCAAGGTGGCATAGCTAGGAGAGTGCCCCATCATCGTACCCCTCTTTTAATCTCAGCCCCCTCTATCACGGCTAAAACATTCAAGATATATCACACAAATATTAATCCAATATTTACTGATATAAGAAAGCAACCATAAGAGCAATATATCATTAGTACCTCGAATATCTATTTACATTAAATTATACTGCAACTACATTATTGTAAATCTGATTTATACCACCAATTTAAGAGACCAGACTCCTGCACATAAGCCAGTTAATTAATTATTTCTGATTTAGAGAATGCATTTCCTTTATTGGATCTATTTTCTGCAGATGATCGCTGATCCAATGTTCAGTGGATATTTATCCCTAGACTGAGTTAATCTTTCCTCCAATTGATGCCCTTATTTCTTGTTTGATCTATCCTTAATATTCAGAGGATATTGTTAGTGTAAATCAAGTGCATAAGAATCTATTATCCATATTCATATTAAAGAAACATAACAACTTATAAGGCTCGATAATTGCTGCAAGCATCATTATTGCATAATTGTATATATATATATATATATATATATATATATATATATATATTCAATAATCACTTTATATGAACGTATATATTTATATATAATTATATGGAACTTACTCCCCTTTTTGTTGATTTTTCATTTGCCTTCATATACCTCCTATTGGACCATCTCAGGTTCCAAATGATATTCTACTCTCTATCCTGATTTGCCCATACACTCCTCATGAATAGAATTCTGCTGATTTTATTTTCTCCCGATAATGTTCTAGCAGCAAACAGTATTTACTTGCAGAAGATATAATATTATTTATTGATAAGTAGGAGGATTCTTCCACAGCGTGTCAAATTATGATATTGCTATCAGGATTCAATTGTGTAGTTTTTGAGTCAAACTCATTGACCCATGATTCATGAGTAGTGGTTCACAAGAACCCATCTCTCATGATAATGAATGGTCCACCTAGATGCAATGAGTGCTAAGTGGACCATTCATTATCATGAGAGATGGGTTCTTGTGAACCACTACTCATGAATCATGGGTCAATGAGTTTGACTCGAAAACTACACGGTTGAATCCCGATAGCAATATCATTATATTATTTATTTCCTTATTTCCTTTTTCAGATCACACTATCTTCCTCCTCCTTCCTTCAGAATTTCTGTTGTATATTCTTTTATTGTTTTATACTAAGTTACCGGTTTGCTGCTCCTAGCCCCCTGATCTCAGCTCGGTTCGGCTCCAACACGAGGTTTTGGTCCCATCCAGTCTTGATCCAGATAGGGTTTGTCCCATAGACTATGGGTCCAGACAAGGTTCGTCCCACAGCCTGTGGGTTCGATCCTATCGGACCTAGATCGAATTGGGTTCGAACCCGAGTAGTTTTAACGCCCAACCACGGTTTGATGACTTTATTTGCAATTTTTTATTTTTTTTTTTACTTCTAAAGACTAAAATATTCCTCCCAACCCTAATATTTGCCTCCTAACACATCAAATAGGTAAAAACGTACTCATTTAATAATTTGTGAATGAAAAACAAGATTTTTTGCCTCCATTGCTAAACTTTCTCTCTTGCTTGCACAAGCTTAAATAGACTTGAAGGTTGATCGTTGATTGTTCGAAGTTGGTTGTTGTACTATTCCTAAGCACTTGCAAGTGTTCGATTGTTGCCAAGAAGATCATAGAGCAAGATTTCTTCAAAAGAGGTAGGTTTTTTGAAGTTTTTTGGTTTTTTTTTTACAAATGAACTCTTTTGTTTTGTTTCTAAGTTTTTGTTTATTTTCATTCTTCTAAGTGTCTATAACACATGTTCAATTTTTTCAGTTTTTTGAAATGAATTAAGTTATTTAGTTTCAATACCAAAATTTGAATGTGTTGTGCCTTGGGTATTACAATGGCAACCGGTTCTACCTCCTCAGGCTCAAACCAATCTCGTTTCAAAAGAGACCCAAACTCTCCCCTTTAGAAATATGTTGAAATGGTTCAACAACTTCCAAGTGGTGGAGCATATGTTTGGATTTGTAGTCATTGCAAGGTTAGATATTTGAGCTCATATAGTCAAGTGAATGGGCACTTGTGTAGGATCCCTGGACTAGGCATCAAAGCTTGTCCAGGTCCAGATAAACAAAGCATTCCAGAACCCATAGTATTGGGATATATTGTTGAGTGTAATATACCATGTACAAAACGCACTCACAGATACGGTAGTCTTAAACAGAGAATTAAACTTGCACCCAAAATTATAAGAACTTGTAGAAAGACTTAATCCAAATCAGGTTAAAACAAGATGAATGAACTGGAACAGAAATATCACTCAGGGAAACCAATCAGTAATTTAGCACAAAGATAGTATGAGGATCTTCACTATTCACAGTGTCCTTACATAGCTATGCGATTGGTTTATAGGTATCAAACATAATGAAAATCTCACAACACTAAACAACAGATAGTGGTATCACTTCGAGATACTGCATTGACTGTTACTTGAAGGTTGGAACTCTCAAGTCTGTACCTGGGAACTAGTAGAATGCACTTCAGTTTCACACGAGTCTCTTGGTCGAAGATCAGAGAGACATCTTCATCAAATAGCAATCTTTGGGCTTGGGCAAAGTCGACCAAACTAGAATGCAAGCTCCACCAAGGACAATACACGAATGACTCCGGGTGTTAGGGAATAACAGTATGAATCACGTTGGACGCTTGCATTCAAAGACAACAGACACAATGTGTGAAGCGCCTCCAATATGAGAAGTAGAATCGCGATTAGAAGAGTAGCTCGACACCCATGAATCTCCTCTTTATTCTTCTGAGTGTTGACTAGGATCCTTCGACTGGTATGAATCACACCACACCACTAACATATGTCTCGATATCCTTCTTGAGTGTTGATGCCAACACGAGGCCCTAACCTTGGCCCAACCACAATTGCACGTCCTCCAATCATCCCTGTGGTCCGCCTGTAAGCAAATGAAAGAAATCTGAAGCTCAGTGAAGGATTTAGATGCAATGGAGACCGACACAAATTCACAGGACCTAAGACTACATCCAGACCTGAGCGCAATTTGGCGAGAGACTATGTCCTCCCAAATTGCATGGATGTCAATGTAATTCCAAATTCGTCATGCTATCCTAGGCCAACGAACTTGCATAAATACTTGATCAAGAAAACCACCCCAAATAGGTTAGCCACAAGTAGAATGAAATTCAAATATAACTTTGGCGCTGGTTTGGAAGGTCAGCTAGATGCTAATAAATAAATATTATTTAATAATAGTTTAAATTTTATTTTATTATTTTATTTCATTAAACTCGAAGTGTTAAAGAACACTACTTTGGGCCGACCACATAAAGGTTTAAACCATAGTTACAAGACTCGAACTCGACTAGGGACTCAGGACTCAACGCAGACTCGGCAAAATGAAAAAACCCTAGAAATTGAGAGATTTTTTAGGATTTAAAACTTGTTTCAAGCACCCTTTATTAAATAAACCTTAAAGACACAATAAAATCATTAAATAAAAGCAATTTTGATCACATACACAAGTATACATCAATCACATAAGTATAAAGTACGCAAATTGTAGCTGAGCTGCTAAAGGAAATAGCACACTTAGATATATAAATATAATCAAATGTATACAAAACTCATGGAATATGAAATCCATGACATCAAATGTTCCAAACAAATATGAAATATCAAAACAATAACTACAAGTCTACGGCTCAAAGGAGCCTGCATCCTTCCTACGAAGGCATCTAAGGTGGGTCCTAGATGAAGTAGTTGTTGCAGCCATAGTCTTTGCTTGTGACTCCATGCCACCCTCACCAACATCAATTATGGATGTGTTTGCTTGTGCTCTAGCTTCCTCCTCTGCCATGGCTACAGCCTCAGCCTCTCTATCTGCCTAGCCAACCCAATCAAGGTCCTCATCTCTAACACAAGTGTACATCGATCATATAAGTATAAACACAAATTTTAGTTTAGCTACTAAAGGAAATAGCACACTTAGATATATAGTCAAAGACTCAAATGTATAGAAAACTCATGGAATATGAAATCCATGACATCAAATGTTCCAAACAAATATGAAATATCAAAAGATTCAAAACAATAACTAGAAGTCTATGGCTCAAAGGAGCCGGCATCCTTCCTACGAATGTGTCTAAGATAGGTCTTGGATGATGCAACAGCCATAATCTCAAGTTTCAGGGCAATTGCCCTAATGGGGTTGAGGGCTAGTGCCCTTTGTGGGGCTCTAGGGGCAGTGCCCCCAGTGGGGTCAAGGAGCAATGCCCTTCACGGGGGTCTGGGGGAAACGCCCCCAGCAGGGTCAAGGGGCAGCATCCCTTGCGGGGGTTTGAGGGCAGTGCCTCCCATGGGGTCAAGGGGCAATGCCCTTTCTGGGGGTCTGGAGACAACGCCCCTTGCGGGGGTCTGGGGGCAACGCCCCCAGTGGGGTCAAGGGACAACACCCCTTGCAGGGGTCTAGGGGCAGCACCCCAACGAGCTCAAGGGGCAACGCCCCTTGCGGGGTCCCAAGACTCGGCCAAGGTGACGCAACTCAGGACTTGTCGAGTCCTGGCAAGTCCCGTTTCTATGATTTAAACCCTCAATGAGGCGGGACATAACAGTCCTCCCCACTCAAGTGTTGCTTGTCCTCAAGCAACTTTGGATCCTAAGCCTTGGAAGTCTTTGCTCTTGCCCTCGTCTTCTCCATTTCCTTGTTTGAAAAATTCTTAGGACCCGCCTTTGAGAATCCTCAAAGGATGACCTCTTTTCCATCAGCTTTGAACTTCAATTCCAGGGTCTCATAGTTTGTTGAGTACTCCCCAAGCGAGTGCAACCATTGCACTCCCAAGACCACAACTGTCTCACCAATGCCAACTATGTAGAAATCATCCCGCATCTTGTGTCCTCCTATGGTTAACTTCATTGTCAAATCCGGCAATTGCATGGAATAGTGTACCCATCTATGACAGTCACATCAAATCCTTCGAAATCCTCCACCCTTAGGCTCAACTTGTTGTCCTCAATTTTTGACATGGTAAAAATTGGAGCAACCTACCAAAAATTTGAGGTTTTTCTCTCTAAAGCACGTTTTATGAGGTGTTGAAGTCAGAAAACTTCAGATTTCAATTGATGATCCTCTTGGGCATCCTTTCATCAGCTTCCCTTTCCGTTTTTGTAAAATTTTGAGTCTTTTTTTCTTGTCTTTTTGGTCAAATTCGGGTTTTTAAGGCAACTCAGCAAAATAGGGAATTTTAAGTCTAAAAGCAAAATTGCTAAAGTCTCCAAAAGTCCGATTTTTGCTTAAGTGATAAAAAGTTCCTACTTTGCTAAAAGCAAAATTGCTAAAGTCACAAAAAGGTCCGATTTTTGCTTAAGTGATAAAAGTTCCTACTTTGCTAAAAGCAAAATTGCTGAAGTCTCCAAAAAGTCCGATTTTTGCTTAAGTTATAAAAAGTTCCTATTTTGTCAAAATGAAAATTACTAAAACTTCAAAAAGGTCCGATTTCACTTGTTTGGCAAAAATAAAATTGTTAAAGTGCTGAAAAGTTCCTATTTTACTCGTGTAGTGAAAAAAGTTGTTGAGTGAGCTTGAAAACCCGATTTTGGTTATTTTTGCTTGTTGTTTGGCTCTAAAAGCCCGATTTGAGAGTTCGCCCAAGTTTGAGGAAGAGTTTGTATTCAAATTTGATTGCTTACCTCTTTCTGTGGAAGCTTTCATAAATTCTGCAACTGAACTTGTGTCCTCAGTTTCAATATTTAGGCTCTCATTTTGTTGAAGAGAATGCGAGTTTTCTAGGGTTTTTCTTCTTCATTTTGTGCTTCAGCTTCATTTTTCAGGTATGGCTTCTTTTTCCTTATCTTTTTTTTGTCATTTGCAAATCACGTAATAGAAGGTGAAGGCGTTTTTAATTCATTTTGCTGTGTAGAGTCTTTTCAAAAGCCATTTTTAAGTCTCTTTTTCTAAAAACAACTCTTCATAGTGAAATCGTGGTTGTATAAACTTCAAGGTTCTCAAAAAAAATGTCTCTTCATAACAAAATCGCGATTTGTTTGGTGTCCTTCTTTTTACTGTTTTCATGTCTTTGTAATGACGAGTTTTCTTCTTGCTGATTCACGTTTTGTCTTTGGTGGCATTGTCATTGCTCATCTTCGATTTTATTAAATCATCATCTCTCGATTTTCTGAAAACGCGTTTTTGGAGATTTGTTACGGCTGCTTTTGTCATTGTCTTGAGGTCGTCATTCTCATTCATTAGTAAAGTCGGTTTCACAAAGAACAACCAATATCTTAAAATTAAAAAACGTGTATTGTCATTGTCACTATTGTCATTTTCACAAAAGCCATTTTTGCTAAGCGTCTTTCCTTTTCAGCAAAAACGCGTTTTTTTATCTTTCACCATTTCCATTTGACATTTGTCTTGTCTTCATCAAATTCACCTCATTCATTCACATTCACCTCCATAGAATCTTCATTACCATTTTCGAAAATATATGCCTTGGCTCAAATTCGGGTTTTTGGTATCAAATAGCAAGTCGGGATTTGTCACAAAGATTGCAATTATAAAAGTTGCAAAAAAAAAAAAAAATATTGCTAAATGTTCTAAAAATCCCGACTGCACTTTGTAAAGTTGCTGAAGACACTCAAAAACCCAAAATGCTTCAAAAAGCCTAAAAGTTGAAATTTTTGGACTTGACTCCAAATTCAAGTTAGGAGTTTTGACTGGCTGTTCCAAGAAGGTGAAACATTGCTATCATTTGCAATCAGCCCACCAAGATCCGAATTGGTCTTTACCGTTCATTCCCCACCATCATTCAGAAAGCAGTTTCATTACCCTAGGGTTTGAGTCTTGTTGTTAATGGCTACCATGTCTTCACACGTTGATGCTAATGATGTTCTGACCTTATGGGGTTTTCACCGCAACCTTGCAGATTCCTACTCAATGACAGACGAACCCACTTCTCCAACAAACAAGAAGATGAAATACAAATTTGATAAGTATCAGAATGAGATTTCTCCATCTCACGTGGTCTCAAACATAGATGAAATCAAGGACACAGAAATTGGGCATGTTGATATGTCTGAGTTTCTTAAGAGGGCAGAGAAATCGATTTCTCATGATATGCAATTATTGCTGAGGAGTCATATTCACCTGGTGTCTACTTTTCCTATTGCTGCCCTTGAGCCAGAATTCGTTCTTGCATGTGCATCCCACTTTGACAGTGAATCTAGAACCATCAAGGACGATGACGGCAACGTGGTTATCAGACTTGATCCTAAGACTATCAACAGAATCTTCAGAGTTCCTGATGCTCCTACATATTCAGAAATCGCAGTGAAGAGTGCTCATAATCATTACGAGCAGAAAAAGAATGATTGTATTAAACATATCAATCACGGGTGGCTTCTCAAATCACGACCTTGTGTGACCCGGATACCCAAATTGTATCGGTCTAATTTTAAGGAAGAGATTAATGATATGATCACTCTCCTGAGCAGAATAGTGGGGTTGAAAGTTTCCAATATGTTTGAAAGTTGGATGTATAAATTCATCGTGGTTATCAAGAAAACACAATACCCAATTTTCTGGGGTGAAATAATCAGCGATAGTTTGTGTGAACAGCTTGCACGGGTTCCTACCACACTCACCTTCTACATGAATTCATATTTGGTTTATATAGCAGCTTCATTGAGGCAGTTTTCAGGCCTTTCTACTAAAAGTGATAGATCATTGGTTCCTGTATGGGAGTATTATGATCAACTGACTTTAAGGCAAAGTCAGGTGCATTATAGAAGAGTTCAAAATGCTTTTTTTGGTCATCTCATGTGTTTATTTGACAAAGCATTGGAAAATAACAGGGTATCCGAGGCTGCTTGGAGAAAAGTAAATGAGTATGGTTGCCTATTTCTTCAATTCCCTACCTTCACTTATATGAGAGTTGGCTGTTTTGAAGACCAACCTTATATGCTTCCAAGGTATCCGACACATAAGATCATTTTGATGGAGCTGGGAAGGCAGTTGATGACAGTGCATGCACGTCAAGCTACACAACATAACACTGGAGTCAGTATTTCATCACATAATCCATTGATAATTGGGAGGTACTCTTTGACAACTTCCTCAAGGGCAAAAGCAATGGAGGCTGAACTTTAGGAAATAAAGTTAAAGAAATTCCAGGCCAAAATGGAATTGGACTACAGAAGAGTGAAAGATAAAATTAAAAGAGCCTTCACTCATGTGCACCGCATTGAAGACATTTGGGCAGACCTCCTAACAGAAAAAGATATCTATAGAATGGATTACTGCAGGCTCACGGTGGAGCAAGTTGTTGATCTCAATCTGACCTTAGTTCAAAAAGGAGTAATTGATGATGGGCAAGTTTTAGATCCTGAATATGAAGAACAAGAGGTGGCTAACGCTCCCATTCCTGCAATCCAGTGGTCTCAGAAAGAATCTACCTCTATTTTTGATAGATTTCAGTCAGTCTTAGCAAATACCAACACTTGGCTCAAAAGCATAGGTGTTAAGACTATAAAAATCAGAATCAGAGCTGAGGATGATTCAGCTGGTCCCAAAGGATTGAAATCAGAGGTTAGAGATAGATCAAAAGAAGGAGCTTCCTTTTCAGGTACTAGAATTAAGTTGGGAGTAAGTCGGGCTGTGGAAGAATTATTGGAGAAGGAAACACTAAAGGGGAAAGAAGTTAAGGAAACGCAGATTCAAGTTTTGGATCAGCAAGAAGAAGAGGAGGTTCTTGAAACCTCTACCATTCTAAGTGAAATGTCTCCTCACATTGAAGCTCCAATACCTGTTTCAACGATATCCCCTATTTCTCCCATTGACAGTGATGTTGATTCTTTCTCTACAGTATTTGTTTCTTCCATCCCACCTTCAGAAGCTATTCATCATTCCTCAGCTACATCGATAATGAATACACCTATGAGAAGCTTGCATGACAACTTGGAGAATGTTTTTGATACAAATCCAATCTTTCCGGCAATATCAGAGATAACTCTCCCAGAGATAGATACATCAGCAGCAAGCTTTGATTGTTTCATGGCTGATCCTAGTCGCAATTTGTTTTTTGAGCAAACCATTGTTGCTATACAAACTGAGGCACCTCCTAGAGTTTCAGTTGTAACACAAACTGAGTCCATTTCTACGCAGACTGCAGTTGTTGTTTCAGATGTGAGAACCTTGGATCTTCCTCCATGGTTAAACTCAGTTGCTCCGAAGAGAAAGAAACAAGCAATCTCTCCTGATGTGTTTGATTTCCAGAAATTGAAGAAATCCAAACCAATGGTTGCAAAGAAAGCAAAAACAGTCTTGCAAGTATTTATTGACAGCAATAAAATGAAATATGTTGAGATAGCAGAACCTCTTGTTGACAAACCACATGAAGAGATGCAGGTGTCTGATTAAAGATTCACTAGGGTGGAATTAGGCAAGCAGACTCATGCTAATATGATGCAAGATGCTCAGAGTTCAATGACAGTCTTAGCACAAAGCTACAATGAACTTCTAGCCAAAAAGGAGAAACTCAAAGAGGAAAATGAACAACTTGTTTCAGTTATTCAAAGGATTATTGGGTCATCAGAAGCAATTGGTTCACTATCTTTATTTGCTCCTAAGGAATCAGTCAGGCAATTAGAAAGAACTGCGCAAAAAGCTAAAACAGTTGATTCTTGGACAGCCCAGTTAATTGATCAAGGAATACCAGTGGTCGAAAAGGCATTGAAGAATTTGAGTACTGTCAAAGCAGCAAGATTCAAAATGAATCAAACTCTAGAAGCCTTTCAACAAAGTCTACATTCTCTTGAGAAAGACTTAAAAATCTGGCATGAGATAGATCAAGTGAAACTGGAAATTCTGTGCAGCAACTCGGTGATTTCAAAAAGGGAAAAATACATAGAGTTTGAGGAACTTATGACAAACAAGTCATTAGTTATTCAAGATCTTATCAAAGATGTCTAGGCTACACTTGAGATGAGTGCTGAAATTGAACATGACATGCTTTCAGACTTTGAGAAAATCTTGTGAAGTTTTAAGTCATTAAGGGGAATTGCTTGCAGCCAGTGATGTTGTTTCTCATATTACTGCAAGTCTTCACCAGGAGCTTGATTCAGATCAGTTTTCTATGGATACAATCCATAAATTTGTCAATCACCAGCTGCTCTTTAACAAGATGCAAGCTGCTTTCGAAGAACATAGAGAGGCGACAGTCAGATACTATGATGTTATCATAAAGAACGTTGTCGTTGCTAGAAATACACTTGGTCCTGATCCTGATGAGTTGCAGGGAATTATCAGCAAGTTTCTATCTTTCAAAGCTAGGAACGCGACGGAGTGATAAATATTAGGTTGTTTAATGTATTTTACTTTCAACAAAATATATGTAAAAACAAGTTTTGCAATTGCAAATATTCTTTTCTTGTAGTTTTGGAAAATGTGATTACATGTAAATTCTTACAAGACAAATCACAATTTGGATTGTAATTTTGAATAAGTCAATTGCAGTTAGTTAGCGGTTGAGAGATTTTCTCAAGTTTGTTGAGATCCTCCCACCTTTTTCTGAAGGCCTCGCTCCTATAAATACTTGAGGGGATCTATTGTAATCTTATCTTTTGAGCAAGCAAGAAATCTCTACAGAATTTTGTACTCATAAAGACTTTGAGTTTTATAGTTATAAGTTGTGAATTTTCAAGTAATATCAAGGAGTTGGAATTTCAAACTTTGAGTTGAAGCCCTACTTTGCATCCTTTGTGTTCTTATGTCATTTTGGAGCATTACTTTGTGACTACTTGAAAATTGTAGAATATTGCTTAAAAGAGATTCAATTGAAATATCTGCAGTCTTTGTACTGTAAATCTTGAAAGTTGAATTCGTAGTTAGTATTAGAGATTGAGAAGAATTGCAAGACTTTGTGCTCGTAGTAATTCTCATTTAGAGTAGTTAATAGGTACATCATAGTTGCAGACTTTGTGCTGTTTTATGCTGTATATTTTCATTAAGTAATCATTCTAAAAAGGGTAGATAGGATTTCATTCCTCAAGACTTTGCGCTTGTTGGTTGTTTTCCCGTCTCGGAGGAAGTGACGGAAGTCTTTGTGCTTTCAGGAAACTTTATTTCCTCTTTCTTGGTTTCATTGCATAGCTGTTGTAATAAGTTTTCTTAATGTTTGCTATTGCTTTTCTGCAAAGAGAAGAGAATATAATCTTTCCTGAAATAAGAGGAACGATTGTTGTCCTACCCATATTAGTTTTGTTTAGTTAAAGGGGGAGCCTTCCCTTAATTAGGAGAGTTTTATCTCACGTGCTGTGGTTGAAACCACAATTTTGTATGCTTTCCCAAGTATACAAAATTTTCAACCAACACAACTTAGCTACTAGCCTTTCATCAATGAAATTGTGGGTGGCTCCACTATCAATTAATATCGTTCCCCTCTGTCCGTATAAGTCCCCTCTAATGTGGAGAGAATGATATCAAGGTGCTTTGGAAAGCGTCGCAAGAGTACCTCTTGAATATCCTTCCTCCCATGTCACCCCAAGCTCATCCTCCTTGGTAGGGCCATCGGGTTCACCTCCTTCTTCATCGAGGGCTACCTCAATGTAAAAGAGGTGTCCTTTTCCCATGCACCTGTGACCCTTTGTCCAACATCCCTTACAAGTGTAGCATAACCCTCTCCTTCGGAGCTCGTTCCTCGATACGTCCATCTTGTGAGATCGTGGTGGTGGGTTCAGTGGTTGAGGAGTAATCTCGTGGGGAGCTTTCTTTGGCTATCCTAATGGCGCATTCTTGATCATAGGCTTACTCTTTGGGGTGGAGTCCTCAAGGTTCAAGGCCCTTCTAATAGCTTCTTCCAATGATGTCGGCTCTAAAGCTCTTACCAAGCCACAGTAAGATTCTGATAGCCCTTCAATGAAAAGGAACACGAGTCTCTTATTGGACACATCGGGAACCATAACAGCTAGCCTTTGGAATTCTGAAACATAATCATCCACTGTACCAAGCTGCTTAACCCTTGTAAAATCTTGGAAGTACACCTCCAGATCCTTTCTATTGAACCTCTCCATAAGCTTTTGTGTGAAATCAGCATATATAGTAACAAGATCAAACCCCTGAGTCACAATGCCATGGTGCCACCATTCGTGAGCTATCCCTTCCAAGTGCAGGATGGCAAATTTGATAGCTTCATTTTCAATCATAGGGCTAAGAGAAATGTATCCAACTTTTGCACCCATGCATGTGTCATAACCTTCCCTGAGCCATCGAATGTAGGGAGTGAGAGCTTGCTGACTTTGTATTGAAGAACTTTATTGACTCGCTGCAAACATTGTATCCCATCCATTCCAAATCCTTTTCTAGCATTGTTGAACTGATCAAAGGGGATCGTTGCTTGAGCGCCAACATCCAACTTCATGTAATCTTGCACAATGTAGGAGTTTATGGTGAACTCCTCAAACACCCCAAGATCACTTGCAAGACAAAATAACTTCCACAAGAGAGAAATGGCAGAAATATCATGCTATCATTAAGATGCAAGAATGCCAACTTGAATATGGCAAAGTACATATGAAACCTTGCTTATATAGGCAAGGAGAGAGATAAGATTAGACAAGATCATGACAAGTGTTAATCCAATCGCATGAGACAACTAAGTCATAACAACCTCATTGCAAATATTAAATGCATGAGAGAATTATTAAATACCTAGATAACTAAAAGTAAATATTGAGACATGGTCCCATTATAACTAACTTCTAGAAATGAAAACTAGGAAACTTAACTCCTAAGTAAACTTATAATAATGTGAATAGGTCCTCACTAATAACTAGTTAGGAAATAACCCCATTCACACCAACAACCCCCCATAAGTGCAACTTAGGGAGTGTAGTTATTATGCAAATGATGCAAATATGCAAAGATGGGTCCCGGCTACGAGGCCATGTTAGGTACCCATGTACAAATGCAATGCAAAGAAATCTCTCACAATCGGAGAAAAGGAGAAAACCCAATGGGACAAAAATCCTCCCCAAAAGAGAGATAATTACAATAATGATATCCATCACAAATTCAATCAATCTCTATCCACATAAAGGATGAAAAAAGAGACCATTCAACCCCCCCATAATGAGATATCCTGCTACAAAAAAAGCATTGAAAGTACACTGTGGAGTAACACTGAATCCTTAATTCAACAAGCAAGGAAAGATAATTCTATTTGCTAGAAACCACATTAGAGTCACTCAAAGACTCAAGTTCAGAATCATGATAAAGCAACAGTAGACCCAATGCCGAGGAACACTAGAAAACTCGCAAACTGGCACAACTTTGGAATCTGTGAAGCAACAGTTGATTGACAAATGATCTGGAATTGAAATGAAGTGCAGAGAAAATGCAAACCTAATGCACACAAAATAGAAAATAGTGCATGCACTAATAAATGTTCACATCTGCCTCCATGATGAAAAATAACCTCAAATTTGTGTAGAGGATGAAATCAACTTTCCGACAACAAAGTTTTCGAAAATCAAACGTCGTATGCTCAAGTTATGAATTTTTTTAAAAAGGGAAAGATTGTGCCAACCGACAATGCAAACATGACCCTTCTGATTTGGTTTCTAGAAAATTTACTTGTTGCATGCAAAAACTTATGGATACCCACGTAGTATTTTGATGCAAAGAACAAAACCTAAAAATATTTTTCAATCCAACAAGTAGAAGATGAAAAAATTAATTTCCTTTTACATTCAACTTGTAGAAAAAATGATGTGTGACACTTTTTGGACAGCGGTTTTCTTCAAATATGCTTACTATCTGCAAAATCTAGTAGATACCCAAATGAGATTTCGACCCCGGCTACAAAACCCAGAAATCGTTTTTCCTACAAATGAGTGAAAGAAGGAATTCTAAAGCAAAAATGAAAACGACTTCAATAAAAACGACTTGCATCAAACCCTTGCAAATTTGACAAAATATGTCAAATTTTGATGAAATGAAAGTCGATCTTGACTTTCTCTAACGCCCTGGATTCGATGGCAAGGTTCTTAAGACCCCAACTCACACCCAGCAAAACTTTCACGCCAAGATTGGTCCCTCAGATTTGGGAAAAAGTCTGCAGCACTGAAGCTTTGATACCATGTAGGAGTTTATGGTGAACTCCTCAAACACCCCAAAATTACCTGTTAACTACAAAGTCTGACGAGCTCAAAGAGGCCCTATGGCTGGAGAAGGAGGAGAATCTAGAGGAGAATCATCATCCTCTGAAGATGAACTGTGTGCATCCTCATGATCTGAAGTATTATGAACCTTTGAAGAACTATCATCATGATACAAGGACTCCAAGTTGATGGTGGTAGGAGAAGTGTCGAAAGAAGGATTGGAAGTACTCTCCTCAAATTGAACACTCCTCTCAATAAACAACTCATGTGTGGTAGGATGAAGAAGCCTATACCCTTTGACATCATCTAGGTAGCCAACAAATATGCAAGGCTTGCTTTGTGGATCCAGAGCCTTACGTTTCTCTGTTGGAATGTGAGCCCATGCATTAGAGCCAAACACTCAAAAGTGCTTAACTGACGGTTTTCAACTAGTCCAAGCTTGAAAAGGAGTTATCTCCTTCGACTGTTCTACTCACTCATTCAGATGATGTGAGTAACTTGCGGCATCAGTGGTTTGGTCACTTGAACTACCGCTACCTACAGCAACTTAGCAAACATGATATGGTTACAGGATTGCCTACAATTCGCTTTTCTAAAGGTGTTTGTCATAGTTGCATTCTTGGCAAGCATCCTGAAGAGAAGTTTGACAAAGGAAAAGCTTGGAGAGCCTCACATATTTTGGAGTTGGTAGATATTGATTTGGCAGGGCCATTTCCACAACCATCTTTCAATAGAGCCCAATATGTTTTGACATTCATTGATGATTTCTCTAGGTACACCATTGTGTACTTTCTCAAACAAAAGTCTACTCACACCCAATACTACTAAAATTAGGCTAGTTCTGATCTTCTCCTTCATGTGGTGTCTCTGCTCTAGGCAAAAAACTGGGCTAGGATGATCTGAGAGTGGATCCATTTAACGTTCTACTATGATTCCCTCCTCCAGATCGCTCAAAGTTGCCCTCATCAACATTGTTAGGTCTTGATTTGTTGTTGGTTATCGTAGCAATGAGGATCTGCATCATTTGCAACAACGTCTAATTCACTTGATCTTGTTTCTCCATGAAGGATTTGATCTCATTATTCTGCTCCTCCATCTTCTTCTTACCTCTACCTCCTATTCCCCTGTCACTACTCTGAGTAGACGCCTCCAACCTCTTCCTCTCTCTCTCTATGGCCCTCAAATCTCTTTGACTCAATTGCATATATTTCAGATCGTCCACAGGTTGGCAGTATCAAGGCTCTAATACCACTATAATATACCATGTACAGAACGCACTCACAGATATGGTAGTCACAAACAAAGAATTAAACTTGCACCCAAAATTATAAGAACTTGTAGAAAGGCTTAATCCAAATCAAGTTAAAACTAGATGAATGAATTGGAACGAAAATACCACTCAGGGAAACCAATCAGTAATTTAGCACAAAGATAGTATGAGGATCTTCACTATTCGCAGTGTCAATACATAGCTATGCGATTGGTTTATAGGTATCAAACATACTGAAAATCTCACGGCACTGAACAGCAAATAGTGGTATCGCTTCCAAATATTGCATCGATTGTTACTTGAAGGTTGGACCTCTCACATCTGTACCCAAGAACTAGTAGGATGCGCTTCAGTTTCACATGGGTCTCTCAATCGAAGATCAAAGAGACATCTTCATTGAATATCGATCTCTAGGCCTGAGCGGAGTCGACCAAACTAGAATGCAAGCTCCACCAAGGACAATACACGAATGACTCTGGGTGTTAGGGAATAACAATACGAATCGCATTGGACGCTTGCATTCAAAGACAATAGACACAATGTGTGAAGCGCCTCCGATATGGGAAGTGGAATCGTGATTAAAAGAGTAGCCCGATGCCCGTGAATCTCCTCTTTATTCTTCCAAGTGTTGACCAAGATCCTTCAACTGGTATGAATTGCACCACACTGCTAACAGATGTCTCGATATCCTTCTTGAGCGTTGATGTCAGCACGAGGCCCTAACTTTGGCCCGACCACAATTGTTCATCCTCCAATCGTCCCTATGGTCCACTTGTAAGCAAATGAAAGAAACCCAAAACTCAGCAAAGGATTTAGATGCAATGGAAGCCAACATGAATTCACAGGACCTTAGACTACGGCCAGACCTGAGCGCAATTTGGTGAGAGACTACGTCCTCCTAAATTGCATGGATGCCAATGCAATTCCAAATTCATCATGCTATCCCAAGCCAACGAACTTGCATAAATACTCGATCAAGAAAACCACCCCAAATAGGTTGGCCATAGGCAGAATGCAATTCAAATATAACTTTGGCGCCGATTTGGAAGGTCGGCCAGATGCTAATAAATAAATATTATTTAATAATAGTTAAAATTTTATTTTATTATTTTATTTAATTAAAACTCGAAATGTTAAAGAACACTATTTTGGGTCGACCTCATAAAGGTTTAAACCCTCAATGAGGCAGGACACGACACTGAGCAACAAAAAGCAGACTAAGCAGCAATCCGTCTTAAAACAAGTCATCCTTTGTTAAAGAAAGGATCTCGAGTGATGAAGCCCACTACACCATCTTCTCAATTTCCACCTACAAATAGCCATCCATTTATGTCCATCCCTCAAGAGCAAACCGTGCCCTCTACAAATAAAAGATCTAAGAGACTGTTGGAAACTTCATTTTAGAATGAGGCAAGAGAAATTGTTGATCAAGACATAAAAGATGTGTCTATGCCAATGGATTGGCATTCAACATTGTTTGTTCACCATATTGGCAAAAAATGGTGAAATCTATTAATGAGGCTCCAACGGGCTATAAGGGCCCAAGTTTTGAGAAGGTGTGTTGCACCTTATTAGATAAAGAGGTGAAATATGTAGCGGATTCTTTGAAGCCCATAAGGGGTTTGTGGATCAAAACAGGGGTGACCATCATTTCTGATGGATGGAAAGATGCAAAAAATTGCCCATTGATCAATGTTATTGCAATGTCCCCTAAAGGGGCAATGTTTTTGAGAGCAATGGATTGTGAAGGACAAGTGAAGCATTGTGCATTTATTGCTAACATCCTTTGTCAAGCTATTGAAAAAGTGGGCCATCAAAATGTTGTGCAAGTTGTAACTAACAATGCAAAAATTTGTAGGGTTGTTGGGTTATTGATTGAGGAGAAGTATTCACACATTTTTTGGACACCTTGTGCTGTCTACTTCCTCAATCTAATGCTACAAAAAATTGGAACCAAAATTGAGTGGATCAAACAAGTGTATGCTGAGGCTGAAAACATCCAAAATGTTTGCCACCAACCACCATATGGCACAAGGCATATTTAGACAATTCTCAAAATTGGAGTTGTTGAAGGTAAGTTAATTCTCAATATTTTTAATTTTCTTTTAATTTTAAATTTTGATTTTGTAAATTTAAATTATATTTTATTTTGATTTTCAAACAGGTTGCTAAGACCCGTTTTGCCTCCACCACAATTGTGTTGAGACGATTTGTGAAGGTTCATGAGGCACTCTCTAATATGGTCATCAACCCTAATTGGTCCATATGTAGGCAATCTAACACTGAAAGGGAAAATAAGGTTAAGCAAATGATCCTAGATGACACTTGGTGGGATCATGTTGAGTATCTCCTCAGTTTCACTAAGCCCATATTGAGCATGATCCATTACACTGACATGGATAGACCTTGTTTGTGCAAAGTATATGATGGCATCGACTCAATGATTGAGAAGATGAAAACCATCATCAATGCAAAAGAGGAAGATCCTGAAGAAAAGTTCTTCAAAGAGCTACATCAAATTATTGTAGAGATGGAACAAAATGACCACTCCGTTGCATCTTCTTGCTTTTGCATTGAGTCCCAAATGCTATAGTGATGAGATACTTTTTGTTCCATCAAGGGTTGCTCCTTATAGAGATGCTGAAGTGGCTCAATAGTACAAGGCAACACTTCATAGACTCTTCAATGATCGTGACCAACGGGATCTAGTGAGGGCTAAGTTCATGGGTTTTGCATGCTCCAGTGATTGTGGTCTTGATGCTCTTCAAGACAAGTACAAGGTGGCTGCTCATAGTTGGTGGTACTTCCATGGCCAAGAATACACGCACCTTCAACCTCTTGCAATAAATTTTTTTATCCCAATTAAGTTTTATAGTCAAAATCTTTTATCTTTTAAATTTAAGTTTTATATTTTGTAATTTTAATTTTAGTTTATATTTTATTTAGTTAAATTGTGTAACTCTTAACTATTTAATTTGGTCTTAATAGGTTGCTAGTTCATCTTCTTCTGAGAGGAATTGGAGCACATACTCCTTCATCCACTCAATAAAACGCAATAGGTTACATTCAAAAAAGGCAGAGGACTTGGTGTATGTGCATTCAAACTTAAGCCTCATTACACACAAACAAAGTTCCTACAAATAAGGAGACACAAGGAGGTGGGATATTGAGCCAGAGCATCTTGACTTGGATGCTTCCACAAGTCACTTAGCTGCACTTGATATTGATGATGACTATGAGCTTGAGGCATACTGAGCATGAGAGTGCTAGTGTCAATGCTAGCGTCAGTGCTTGTGTGAATGCCACTAACGCTATTTGTGGTTCTACTAATTTACCACAACATGTAGCATCTAATATGGATGCTGATGAGAATTTTTTTGATGACCCATATGATTGATCAATGATCAATAATGGCTGATTGTAAACACTTGACATTATTATGTTTGAACTTTAATTTATAATTTTATATCATGACATTTGAGTATCACTAATATTTTAATATTTGACTATGAAAGTGGTGGTGTATTTTTGCTATGTTATTTGACTATTAATATGGTGGTGTATTTTGAACTTAATTACTGCTACAAATATGTATATATTTCTGATTTTTATATGCTTTTGTATTAACGAACCCAACCCCAAAAAGAAATTTGCCCGAACCTGCAAACCAAACCCTCAAACCCGAACCCGAAACCGAACTGGTAACTTAGGTTTTATACCACTTATCCGCCCTACACATGGATCGATCCCCCTTTTATAACTCATAGGGTGGAGGTCATGTCTTTTAGTTTTGAAAGGTTACATCATTTGTTATTGTTAATCATATAGTTTCCCAAGCGCTGTTTTGTTTAATACCAATCGCTGGCTTCTGATGATATTTGTAGCATGCAGCCTCCTTAATGCATTACTGCTTTTATTTAATATGAGGCCTGCCTTATTTAAAATGAATTGCCGCCTGCCTTATTAGCAATCGCTGCCCTTGTGACCTTTAATATATATTATATATTTGTATATTTATATTGTTTCTTAATATATATTTTTTTATATTGGTTTTACATGCATTTTAATATTTATAATATTATATTATAATTATAATAATATTTAAACTATTGATATTTATATTTATATTGTTATTTATTTTATTTACTTATTTGCAATTTTGGGGACATGACATTTTTTGTAATTTAGAAGCTTTCAATGAAGTTTATGTTGAAATATCTTTCGCATTAGTATGTGCAATAGCATTTGATTGGTGTTTTGGGTTTATTCCCTTGTCATCCTCCCTTTATGGGTTGTTTTGTTGTGGGTATCTCATCCTATAAAGTTGAAACATTTGTAAAATAAGTATATAATCCTGATTCTTTAATATATTGAGCCTTATAAGTAATCCTGATTCTTTAATATATTGAGCCTTATAAGTAATCCTGATTCTTTAATATAATTATGGATAATAGATTCTTATAAAGCAATAATATTAGGGTTGGCAAGGATACATGTTAGGGAAGGATGGTATAGGAATTGTCTTGGTTGGATGTTCCTGCCAATTGGATGTTCTCACAACGTAAGTACACCACCCTAAGTTGGATGGGATTGTCTTGGTTGGATGTCCTGCCACTTGGGGCCAAGGGGGGTATGAGTACACCCTTGGGCTTACTTGTGATGAATAGTTTTTCTAGCACCCTAACATGTGTTTCCCTCCAATCTCTACCATGATTGGTTATTGGAAAATAGTATATATATTAGACTCAAATTTAAGTTGTTATTCATTATTTCATAAATGTTAATAGTTCATTTATTCTTAAGTTCAATATTTATTATATAATTTACAATAGAATATTATTTGTAAAACAATTTTATTGTGGTGTAAGTGTCTCATAAGGCAATTTCAGGAATACTCCAAGTAGGGGACATTACAGTTGGGCATCAGTTGAAGATGCACTTGAGGGCAGTGGGTACAAAGAATTACCAGGACAATGGTCATCAGTTGGGCAATGATGAACCTTATCATACTACATGTGGTGAGGATTGTTAGACGCATGTTGAGAGGTGAATTTCAGCATGATTGTGTCAAGTAGTGTCAAGAAATGGAAATGGATCTTCAAATTATAGGAGGAAGTGGCACAGGGCATAGATATACAACACTGGCAGGTGTTGCTTAAAGAGGAATGTGAAGCCAAGGGTCAAGCATCAGGAAGATGCATGCAGGTTTTGATAGTTGATCAGCATGAGGAAACAGAAAACCATATTTACAGAATGGCAGGGTGAATCAGATTGAAAGATGCTCTAGATCATCTTAGTTTTCCCCCTTTAGATCAAGAGCAAAATTGTTCATATTTGTTTGTGATTTAAAAAATGGTTTATTCTATATTTGTGAGTATATTAGATTAATCTTAATGTTATTAGTTGGGTAGTTGGAGAGTTAGGTGGTTGGGAAGTTAAAGGTAGTTAAAAGGAATACATGGAAATGGATGGCGTTGTAAAAGCCATTCCATAATCTTGAACGAGTTTCAGAATTCATTTTAAAGAGTTTCATGGGTCCTGCAGACAAATTTAATCTAAGGGACATTAAAAGACCTGATCACCAATACTATCATATAATTAGCCAGACAAAGAACACCAGCAAGGCTTTAACTCAGGTTATCATAACGACAATAGATCCTGCCTTACCAGTAGATGGTATAGATAACATGTTAAGATCTGTGGTTTGAAAGTATGTACTGCCATTACATTTTTCGAAGGAAACGTACAAAATGCTTAGCTTTTTAGATTGCATCACAGTTATCTCTTTCTCTAAAAATTTTCACTGGCATTATATCTGAAACAAAATATGATTGATGGTAAAGTAGTTGGGTTCTATTACCTGCAGGCGTGTTTTCACCAGCTGTATGGATTGAGCTACAACTGCAGCATGGCTTTTCCAATCGCTCTCGCTTTCATCAAGTATTGCCCACCCACGAGCAGCAATATCTTCTGCTGTCAATCTGTCACACTTTCCTTCTCTGCAATCTGCAGGAGATGAAGAGTAATTATGTCTGAATGCCACTGCAGGCTCGACATTTCCCCTGCACATCATCCTCAAATCCTTTACCTGCTCTCCATTTTGATACCCATGACCTGAATTACACATTGGCATTTGGAAAAATGCAGTCTTATATCCGAAGCCTCTAAAACCCATTAACCTTAAACCCTCTCCAGCTAAATACTCCTTTAACATAATCAAACCGGGAAGTAGATTAAACCCAGGCTTTCGCCTGTTTATTAAAGCCATACCCATGTCGAAAATTATTCAGAGGTTTTTATGAAAAGATTTCAGTGCATTCTTTGCATTGTAAAAAGGGCTTGTTTGGCACTGTATGAACTTTCGTTAACAAATTTCGATTCAATAGGTAAGAGAGAAAAATTAGTAACCGTTGGCTCGTCGGAAATGTCTTTGAATTGAGAATATGAAATGGCCCAGATTTCCCATCGACAAGAAACAGTTATGTTTCACTGACAGTGTAATAACGAAAAAAAAAATACACAGATTGACAGCAATCGAATTTCTTAGGTAGTAGATGGATTTATAGGTTTCTGTTAAAATCTTATATTTGCCTTCGTGAATATTTGGGGTTTGGGGGTGAGGTACATTGGACCCTTTTTTTTCTTTCTTTTTCCATATATTGATGTAAACAAAACTCAATTTTATATATATATAATTTTAATTATTTTAATAATTTTACAAAATTTAATTTTTAATATGAAGATTTAAAAGATAAGTTAGTATTTTAACATATTTACGAAATCTTATTTTTAATATTAAGATTTTTTATCAATAAATCTTTTAAAATTAATTTTACCAATAAATAGAATATTTTATTAAATGACATTTGGAAATTAAATTTTGATGGTGCTTATCATTGAGTTGGAAGAGTGTGTTAAGCCCATCATCACACCCTACTACCATCCTAAGACGCATAAGAGGGAAATAAAAAGGGCAATAAAAGAACTACTAGACATTGGGCACATCAAACCCAACTCAAGTCCCTTTCCTTCATCTATAGTTTTAGTGAAGATGAAAGATGGCATAATGCATGTGTGCATCAATTATTGAGCATTGAATAAGAAGACTATCGAAAATTGATACCCAATCCCCAAGATCAATGAATTGATAATGAGCTTCATGAAATAGTTTACATTTTAAAAGAAGATATTGGATTAAGCTACCATCATATCTAAGTCCAAGAAGAGAACATTCACAAGATTTTTTAGTGTCACTATGGGACATGATTTATTTTTTATGTCATTTGGTTTGACGAACACCCCCAACAACCTTTCAGTCATGCATGAATCATTTTTTTTGCAAGCAATTGAGGAAGGTTTTCCTCATCTTCTATGATGGCATTCTAACATATAGCAAGATGTGGGAGGAGCACCTTCAACACATTGATGGGGTGATAGGGATTCTAGAAGTACAAGCTCTACTTGCAAAGGATTCAAAGTGTGAGTTCACCATGATAGAAATCTTATATTTGGGGCACATCACATCTTCTAGAATTTGAATCTTATTACAAATTTGAGAAGATATGAGTACATTGTGACAATATTCATAATTAATTGTCTTCAAATGTACATCTTAGTACTCTTATGAATAAAATTGATCAAGGATCATTTATGTCATCGTTGGCTTTTGTGCAAGTGAATGTTTCTCATATAGCTTCTATTGAAGTAATGGATTAAATTGTTATATCTAAGATATTGAGAGTTCTAATATGTTCAAGGATTGTTAAGAATAATTGGTTATAAATATGATTTTAAAGAGTATCATTAAATATATTGAGAGTTATAATATGTTCAGGGATTGTTAAGAACAATTGGTTCTAAATATAATTTTAATGTTAAGGAAATGATATGTTAGCTTTCACATAATTTGTTTTTTGTTTTTTGTTTATAAGATAATTGCATTTTCTTTTACTCTGTTACCCAGGCTTAAGGCATTGGTCTAAGTGTGAATGTTGATTACCTTTCCATGGTCATTCTTATTCAAATCAATTTCAATTTATGTTTTAATTTATTCCTTAAGTTTTATATATGTTCTCAAAGCTAGTAATACAAAAGTTTCCAAGAATCTAGCCCATTAAGTCAGTTATATTTGTAATTCTTGGCATATTTCATGAGAGAATCTTTGTTTAAGTAATATCCTATTATAAATTAAGTATAGTTTTATTTGATATTGGTAAGGATCGCCTTCCTAGGTCTTGTAAAACCTGAAGTGCAAAGGAGAAAATTGTAGAATCAATCTCTCGTTCGTTGGCCAACCTCTTGAAATCTTTGAGCATAAGAATCGGTTATTCTTTAGATAATTTCAAGAATCGATTTGAATTTATAAACAAGCCAACACAATGCAAATGGAGTGTAAGGTAGATATGGAGAAGATCGAGGTGATTCAAGACTGGCCTCCCCCAAAGACCTTGACATAGTTGAAAGGATTCTTCAATCTTTATAGTTGCTATGGATGATTTGTGAAGGGGTTCTCTCAATTGGTCATGCCCTTAATTGATCCAACAAAGAAGGGAGTTTTTGCATGGAATGAGGTTGTAGAGAAAGCATTTGAAAAAATTAAATAAGTTATGATTCATGTCCCATGTTGGCTATTCCAAATTTATCCTTCCTTTCACTTTGGAATGTGATGCATCAAGAGAAGAATTGGGCCCATGATTATATAGAACAAGTATTTGATTGATTTCAAGTCAAAAACTTATGGTGGAAAGGTGATTCTCCATATATGATAAGGAAATGTTGGCTATCATGCACACATTAATTAAATTCAAGAAATTTACTTGGTGGGTGGTTGATGTGTAGTCAAGATAGATCTTAACAACTTGAGGTATTTTCTTAATTAGAAGGAGCTAAATGAAAAGCAACAAAAATGGGTAAGAAAAAACTAGGCATATGATTGACATCGATTTTGTTAAAGGAAAGAAAAATGTTGTTGTTAATGATTTATCTAGAATGTTGAGCCTATGGTCAATGTCTCACATCTTTGATGATTGGAAGGTAGAAATCATAGTAAAATATGTTAAGAATGTGTTTGTATCTAATGTGTTGGAAGGAAAAATATTGGTTAATAGGTACATAGTTTGCAATGAACTCATTCTCTATAAGGGAATAATCTACTTGGTACCCAAATTAAGGATGAAAGGAAATATTATGAGGGTAGTTCATGACACTCAGGCTTATTGGGCCATCCTAGGTATTTCAATCCCTACAAGCAGATTGATGAGAAATTCAATTGGAAGTGATTCAATTATGAAGACCTTGATCATATTAAGGAATTCATTATTTGTCAAAGTAATAAAATAGAACACAATGGACTTCATCAGGGGACTTCCTAAATTACAAGTTAAGGATTGCATATATGTTGTTATAGATAGACTCACAAAGTATGCATATTTCTTTGTTATCTCTTCAAACTTTAAGGTGCCACTTGAAGTTGCTAACTTGTTCTTTAAGGAAGTTTTGAAGCTTTATGGACTACCAAAGACATCACAAGTGATAGAAATAATATTTTCACGGGTTTGTTTTGGAAAGAGATCTTCCTTTTAGAGGGAATTGAGATCATACCTAACACTAGCTACCACCCAAAAATAAATGGCTAGACAAAGATTTTGAACAAATGGGTGGAAGGTTATTCAAGAAATTATGATTCTAATCAACAAAATAAATGGATCAAAAGGATCTACCTCAAGTGGTACTATTACACTCCCACTTATCACATGTCAATCAAGATGACATCATTCATAGGTTTGTATAGGTATAAAACTTGAAGCTTTGTTGGTCTTGTTTTAGCATATAGCAAGGTTTGAAGGGTGAGTTTTTCTACCAAACAAAGCCAAGACATATTCAATTCACTCAAGAATAATCTCTAGAAAGCTTAGAATCAACAAAAGGTATGTCAATTTCCATAAGGTTAAGAGAATATTTAAGGTTAAATACATGAAGTTTGTAAGATTGCAATCATACAAGCAATCTATAGGATTTTAATGTGAAGTCCCAACACCCCAGGATCAACTACCAAACCAAAATAGCTTTCACAAGAGAGGAATAGTAAGAATAAATTGATATGATTAAGGATGCAAGATTGATTGATTGAATATGAAATTTACATAATATGCCTTGCTTATAAAGGCAAGGTTGTGAGATATGATTAGACAAGATCATGGCATGTGTCTTAATCATGTATAATGAGACAACTACCTGTGAGAGAGGGGGACCACCCACTGCAAGGCCCCAAGTCATGAAAGGCCAAGAGCGGAAAGTGTTGGTGTAATTAAATGTTTTGTACCTTGTCCTAGGTCATAATTACACCTTAGTTCAGTTTACTTAGGGACCACATAGGAGTTGTTGGAGAATTTCCACCTTTGGTGGACTTATCTTCTTATTACTCTATCACCTCCATCTTTCATGGACATATCATGTGATTAGGGTTCCACCTTTTGTGGTAGATCCACTATTTGTGGTGGTTATCACATTATCACCTTTCCACTTTAGGTGGAGTGATAGCTTTTCATTGTTGTCTCATGTCATAAGATTACGACACTTGTCATAATCTTATGCACTCCTATGTTCTCACCTTGGCTATATAACCAAGGGGTCTCTCATTTGTACACACATTGAAGCATTATCATTGACATTGAATACAGTTTATTCTTGTCATATTATTTTCTCTCTTCTTTGTGCTTTCTATTTGGTCCATAGATCTTGGCATCCATAGCCAATTCTAACATGGTATCAAAGCATGTTTGATTCTAACATGGTATCAGAGCGGGTTGGGTGCCATTGGAGAGTCTTTTTCTGAAGAGAGGTACCAGATTTAGGGAGGTTCTATTTTTGGCTCTTTATTGCAGGTTTATATCAGAGCTTGCAAGTGCAAATTTAAGCTCACCATTGCGTTTGGAAGGTTTGAGAAAGTCGATTTTTCCTTTTGTTTTGTCCAAATCGGACATACGAGGCCAAATCTAAGAGGGTTTGAAGCTGCATTATGGTTGCCAAATCCAGAAGGTAGCTGCATTTTTGGAGCATTTTGGGTCAAATCCAACCTTGCCATTGCGTCCAAAAGGGCCAAAAACCCTAAGATCGACTATCCAATCGTCCAAATCGGAGCAAGTCATTTGGTGAGGCAAAAAAATTTTGCCCGAAGAGCCGTACGGCCCCCAGGCGCCATCATTGCGTCGACGGTACGATTTTGTCAAAAAAAAAAATTAGGAATTTTTTTATGAAAATTTTCATTTGAAAAAAAAAATTGTTTCAAAAATTTCAATTTGAAAAATCTTTGAAAAATAAAAAATAAAAATTCAAATTTGTAAGGTCTGCAGACGCAGACTGTACCTACATACCGCAGTACCCGAGGGTACCCGCAAGGGTACCGCGGCCCCTGTAGCGCTGCCAAGTGGTAGCCTCTCGCTCACCTCCCGCGGCCCCACCACCTGCGGTCACACAACCGGTGGCCTCCGCACATTCCTCCACCGGCGACAGTGAAAAGAAGATTTTGGAGAATCTTGAAAAGAATATTCCGGCAAAGTTTTTTTTTCGGTGACGGGCCGCAAGCCATCAATTTTAAGATCCTGATCTACACACGTTAGCATGACATCAGCACTCAATTGAAAATTTCGACCCCCTCTCCATTGAGCTTTTTGATTTTGCAGTTCAACTTTGAAGCTTCATAAATTGATCATTTTGGCTCCTTTTTTCGAACAATTTTTTTTTATTTGGGCTAATTTTTCGAGATCTTCGCAGTGGTGCAATAATTTTTTGGTTTTGATTTCTAGTTTTTTTAGAAATTGCAGATTCTCACAGGTGTTGTTGCTTCGTCCTCATTTTGGGCACTTCGGAAGCTCATAACTTGCTCCTATGGTAACATTTTCGAGTGTCGTTTTTTTGGAAAGTGCATGATTTTTCCTATACTTTCCAGTGGTGTGATCAAATTTATCTCATCTACTGTAATTTTTATACTATGAGTTTGAGGCCTATTTTGGCAATTTGCATGTACCAAGATCAAAGTCCACCTTGCTGTTTTTGGCAGTGGCAATTGTAAACGCACTAAGTATAAAGTGCCAAATCATATATTGCTTGGGGGGGCTTCATGATTGAGTGGTTTGGGGGGTAATCTTACAGTGATTGGTTGCATTCTTTTGCTTGGTTTGTGTTCTTGCAATGGGGAAATCTCAAATTGAACTCCTAACTCCACATAATTATGCTACATGGAGAAAATCAGTATGGAACTATCTCTTGGGAAAAGGTCTAATAGGCTATCTAAAGGAAACCGTTTCTCAACCTACTGATGCTAATGAATTGGCAAGATGGGAGATTAATCATGAGAAAACACTTGGATGCATATGTTCACTAGTCTCATTTGATTTACAATTTCATATTGATTCATGTACAACAACTAAAGAAGTATGGGAGACTTTTGAAAAGTTGTATGGTAAAACAGATAAGATTAGGGGATATCAGATTGATAATGATTTGATGAATCTTGATCTTAAAATTTTTGACCACATCCAAGACTACATCTCCAAAATAAAGCAATTAAGAACACAGTTGAAAGAATGCAGTATTGAAAAAGAGGATTTACAATTGATTCTGAATGTATTATCCAAGCTTGGTCCTAAGTATTCAGTATTTGTTTCTGGCTTTCATACCCATCGACTTTCTATGGGAGCATCATATATTGATCCTAAGTTTGATGACTTTGCAAATCTCCTAATCCAAGAGGAAGCTAAGTTAATGAACATGGGTCTAATCAAGTCTTCCAAGCCACATGCATTGGTTTCTAGTGAGTCAAAGGTACAGAAAGAATCAGGGAATCTTGATAAGAAGCAAAAGATGAAAAAGAACAAGCCACATAAAGAATCAGAATCCATTCATTCAAAAGAAGAATCATCTAAGAAGAAGAGGTCTTTTTGTGCATATTGCAAGAAGGATGGACATGAAGAACATTATTGTTATAAGAAGGATATTGATGAGTTGAAAAATCTTCTCAAAAGAAATCAAATTGATTTTCCTTCTAGAATGTCTGAATCTTCTTCTTCTTCTTCTTCAAAATAGTCTAAGGGTAAAGTTCATTTGGCATCTACATCAAGCAGTAAAGGTCAAGCTCTTTGTGCTTATTCAAGTCCAGGATCAGGTAGATGGCTTCTAGATTCATAAGCATCACATCATATGGCATCTTCACAATCTATTTTCTCTTCATTTCAGCCTTGTTCTATGTCTCCTATCTTGATGGGAAATAATACATACATGAGTGTACTTGGGAAGGGATCTATTAGTTTTGGGGACAACACTTTCCAAGATGTTTTGTGTGTTCCTCATTTGACAAACAATCTTCTTTCCATATATCAGATTACACATGGTGGAAATGGGAGAACTGTGGAGTTCACACCTGATTCAGTCATCATTCGAGACTTGGAGAGTAGAGAGATTATTGCTACTGGGGTGGTTGATCATTCATCTCGGTTGTATACCTTTGCAGATTTTGTTTCTAATGGTGACATTGTTCCTTCGGCTGTTGATCACACTCCTAGTGTGAACCATGATTCAGAGGAGACATTCGGCTACTTGAACTTGAGAGTTCTCACATAAAATCCAGTACTTGATCCATGCATTTCATCTCCTCCATCTACTATTGCAGTTGATGATGCTTGTGATTCCACAGTTTGGGTTCCTTGTGATTCAGTGCAGCAGGATATACATTGTCTTCCAGATATGGCTACTTTGGATGGCTTCTTGACAAGTATTTTAGACTTGTTTGTGGAGTCTCATCTTGCAGATTTGGGGGACACCATTGATGACATCCATCTTCTCTTTAATGAAGATGCTCCTTCTTCAGTTGTTGTGAGGGAACACTCTGACCCTCTTGTTCATTCTCTACATGATCATTCTTTGCAGTTTGACATGAGTGTGGATACTTTTGGACAGCATTTGGAGGAGGCTTCTTTGTCTTTAGAGGGGATATCTTTCTCTTTGGATCATGTTCTACATTCTTCTCTACTAGATGTTGGATTGTACTCTTCAGCAGTGTGGCCTAGAATGCCTGTTTGGAGTGTGTCAGCTTTTGACATCGACATGGAGACACTTGAGCATCATTCAGAGACATCATACATCCTGCATACATTCTTGGTTTTTTTTCTTCCTAAGGGGAGGAACGTTGTTCGGTGAAATTGGATCATCTTCAGCATTCAATGTCGAGCTTCTACCATCATTGCAGGAGACTCAACATTGAGGGGGGGCTGCCTTGTCTCTCTTCTACTTCTCTCTTATGGGGGGGGTCTTTTTCCTCACATGGGGTTTTTACCTTCTCATGCATCATTGAGAGCATTTCCATTTTGTATTTCATCTCTCTTTTGGAGAGGAGTTTTGTCCCATTGGGTTTTCTCCTTTTCTCTGTTTGTGAGAGATTTCATTGCATTTGTACATGGGTACCTAACATGCCCTAGTTGTCGGGACCCATCTTGCATTGTTTGCATTTGTGTACATTCTCCCTAAGTTGCACTTAAGGGGGGGTGTTGGTGTAATTAAATGTTTTGTACCTTGTCCTAGGTCATAATTACACCTTAGTTAAGTTTACTTAGGGACCACATAGGAGTTGTTGGAGAATTTCCACCTTTGGTGGACTTATCTTCTTATTACTTTATCACCTCCACCTTTCATGGACATATCATGTGATTAGGGTTCCACCTTTTGTGGTAGATCCACTATTTGTGGTGGTTATCACATTATCACCTTTCCACTTTAGGTGGAGTGATAGCTTTTCATTGTTGTCTCATGTCATAAGATTACGACACTTGTCATAATCTTATGCACTCCTATGTTCTCACCTTGGCTATATAACCAAGGGGTCTCTCATTGTACACACATTGAAGCATTATCATTGACATTGAATACAGTTTATTCTTGTCATATTATTTTCTCTCTTCTTTGTGCTTTCTATTTGGTCCATAGATCTTGGCATCCATAGCCAATTCTAACATGGTATCAAAGCATGTTTGATTCTAACAGAAAGCTTACCCTAACTCACCTCAACTAAAAGGGTAGTTAGGATGAAGAGGATGAGAATAATGAGGACTATGCATCCTTCGATCACTCTGCAATCTTGAATGTTAGAAGGGGACCAGATGAGTTGGCCTTTGGAGTCATATTCATATCTCAATCAGCTCTATGTTTGAGGATGGAAGTGCAATTCTAGGATGACAATGTGGCACGCTAGCGTCTCACAAGTGTGTTGGCATATGTACGACCAGAGAATCGAAAAGACAATATTCCAACTCGAAAAGGTAGACTACTAGCCTAGTCTAAGAATGTTTAAAGTGATAGAATGAGATTAAGATGAATGAAATACAAGTACGAATATAATAAAAGAAACATATTACCACCAAGGTGACGAAGATGATCTCATAAAATTCTCTCCTTGCCAGCTTGCTCTGAGCTCTCTTTACCTGCACACATGGAAAGGAGAAGTTGTTGGGGTTGTATAGGGGCCTGCCTTAGTCAGACCCTCATCTTGGTGTTTCCACCTCCATAGACAACCAAATATGATATGATAGAGATAAATGATAAAGGAAGAACTACAAGCTATGTGTGCAAGAAACACCACAAAATAGTAAGTGCTTACCCAATCAAAAGAAAAAGGAGAGAAGGGAGGAGCTTTACTGCCTCCGACCAAAGCGCTCAAGGCTTGTGGAGGAGTGAATGAGAGGGAATCAAGCCTTTGTTGCCATGATGTATGTCATGTACTCGCATGAACAAGAGGGAATCAAGCCTTTGTTGCCATGGTGTATGTCCTGTACTCACCCTATTATAGTGACAAAGTGTTGAGTTGTTGCAATGGAGTGAAGGATGCTACTACAAAGCTTGGAAGTGAATGCTCAAAAAGTGCCCACACTTGCCAAAACTTTTGTTGAATCCCTAAATATATGGGAGAGTGAAGAGTATCAAGAGAAGGGTAAAAAACGGCCATATTCGGGTTGTCCAGCCGAAGAGGGGCGTTACTCTTCGAATTCCAATAAAAAATGTAACACCTCTACAGTCTTAGCCGCAGGAATCTGCCAGGGACGTAAGCACGTTGTGTAAACGTCTGTGTGTCGCACAATCATCTCTAATAGAAACGCCCCCATCGACACACTAACAAGGCATCAAGTGGAGTGCAAGAAACAGGCTTACGTGTAATTAAACCTTTGCTTTTGATTTTCTAAGGTGTTAAAGGGAAAAAAGGGGATTTACACTAGGGGTGCAAATTCACGTTAATACATTTTGCCCCCACTTTAGCGAGCATGAGTACTGATGAGTGCTTCGGTAAAGTAGAGTAGTAAGGAAGTAGCAAAGCAAGAGATGTATACCTGAACCGATGAGGAAGCAGAGCACGGTTTGGCGAACTCAGGAGTGCAGGAGAGGGCTTCATAGTTCTACGGAACCATAAAGATAAAGTACGAAATTACCATATAGACTTGCGGACCTGCAAGGGGGGTTATCCTTCAAGAACTCTCACATGAAGGAATACAAGAACAACACCTTATAGACCCGCATACCTGCAAGGAAGGTATCCCCCAAGAACTATCACATGAGGGAGATCAAGTAGGAGGGGACTCCGCAGAGTCAGGGGTGGCGACATGTTTACCCTTAGATAGAACACATCAGGAAGTGGTCGCGTAGGCCAATGAATAGACATTCACACAAACCATCGCTAAATTGTAAGACTTTCAAAGGGATCCCTTGGGAACCCTTCAAAAGGAAGGAGGTTCCACTCAAGGGATGCGTTGTTTGAAAGGTAAAGTCTAGTTGGGTTTCCCCCAAGCTAGATGCAAAGATGTGAAACCTGTCTAGTTGGGTTGCCATTGGACTAGACATGAAGAAATTGTTTGAGACTTTGCAAAGGGGTCCCCAACGTGAAGAGGAGGGGTCCACTCAAGGGATGCACTGTTCCAAAGTTAATGTCTTCCTTCTCAAATCAATTCATCGTCAAGGAATCCTTTTGAAAGATGTTCACTTCATCAAGGAATTCGAAAGGAATGAGATGTACTCATGCGAGGGGAAGACTAAGACCGTTCTTGCTTCGAAGGAGGGTTCCATGTCCTTTCTTTATGAACCCATGATGAAGGAAACACATTTCGTTAGGGTTTCAAGTTGAGAATAAAACTTCAACAAAGATGTGTGTGGAAGGTCTTTGAGGAAAGATTTATTTGGCAACGAATGTGTTTCCTAAGGACCATAAAGTGTATAAGTAATGTCACACATGAAAGGGACAACTCAAGCAAAGAAGAGAGAAATATAAGGAAAGGAGGCAAAGGAAAACAGAACACACACAAAGGGCACAGGGGTAGCTTGATATTTTGAGGTCAGAACTGCTCATAAATATATGTAAGTATGATAATAGTATATAAATGAATTGTCATCAACCCCTTACTATATCAGGCCATGTGAGGAATGCACGAGAAGACAAAGTAAAATAAAAAAATTGGGTCAACATGGAAGGAGGCCTAAATGCTCCAGACGCTTTGCATCATCCCTAATTTATCGAAAGTCAATCACAAACATGGAAGAATAGAGATACATATAGAGGAATTTTCACAACACAAACACCACGCCTGTATCCATGCACCAATAGGGGTGATGAGGTTCATACAAGCACATAGAACACAACTACGAGGGAGCACATGTCACAACACACACACATGTCTAATCTAAATATTAAGAAGAGGGTCTCCCCCTAACACTGGTCAACCAAGAGGTCATTAGATTCCCACTCTAGATCATCATAGGAAGTGTGACGAGCCCACAATAGTGTAATGTTAAGAGGAGGAGCTTCCAATCCTCCTGCAACAAGGGCTAAGGAAGAGGGACCTATAAGGTCTCCGTCGCTCAGTTCCTATTGGTCCAGGGTGAATGACCTAGCAAAAATCGCTGACAGGGTTGGAACTTCGTCCAACGAGTTAAAAATAAACCTATTGGGAGTGCCATGTTTTACCTCAGCGGACGAAGGAGTCTATAGCTGAGGTTCACTACTAGGCTCACTGAGAGACTCAAGAGTAGTGAAAATCTTTGGGGAGGCTAGGACTGGTTCTATGATTGATACAGAACAAGCCAATTTGGGGCCACCTTTTGGAGAAGGTGGGCTCTTCTTACATCCTCCATTACTGGAGGGGCCACACTCTACCTTCTTCGTCAAAGGAGGTGAACTCCCCACAGAAGAAGCAAGGATCGAGGGAGAAGAGGGAAGAACCGCAATGGACATAACCGAAGTGTTCACCATTTCCATGGGCTTTGGGAAAGGTAGGACATCCAAAATGGAAGCCAACAAGAGTGGCTTCACAGAAGGAGCAATAAACACTTACACCCTTCCAGGTGCAGGTGTGCTCATAGCAGGAGTCGAAAGAGGTATGAAACTAGGTTGAATAGGGACAAAAGGGGGGAGAGAGGAAGACACTGCAGGAGGTGTGGTCTTCTCCTCCTTCTGTAAGGAGGCTTGGTCAGTTAGGAGAGCCTTTCACCAACGCTTACGCTTGCACACAAGGCATTTTCTATGACTCTTTGAATCAGAAGCCAAAACTATGGAAGGGACGGAAGGATCCAGCTTGGCCATGGGAGTGTCCTCCATGACTGTTTCCAACGAAAGGGAAGACTCATGAATGGGAGGGGAAGAGGTAGGTTCAGAAACAAAGAGAGGAGTTGACTCTAACACCTCTACGGCAGGCCTCTTTTTGTTTACTATCTTAGGGAAAGGGACGGTAGGAGGCCATAGAGGTCAAGACAAAGAGGATTTTCCACAGAGGATTTTATGTTTATCGTACCGAATGGGCCTAGGTTCCATCGATAGGATAGGAAGCTTGAATGCAAGATGTTTGGACTTTTGCCAAGCAGGCACCATGGGGTTCTCTCGCAAACATGAGATAAAAGCAGAGGGCACCACGATAGGATGAGACGAAGCATCAGGTTGGATAGTGGAAGAGGAAGAAGAAGGATCTCGGGACCGCTTCTCTTCTTCCCTTCTACGCACCTTGGTGGTGTCACTGTCGGCTTTTAGACAAGCTCAATGTGAAACATCATAAGGTGAGGGAGGGTATCACTCTCGACCTAGTGCACCCCCTCTTATAGTTTTGATACGTGCGGTGTAGGAGGTCCTTCCTAGGCGGGAGAGGACTAAGGGACGTTGGGCATAAGTAATCTAAGGTGTAGCTACCACATGTAACTGGTGGTCTATACCCAGTGTCATGGACAACGTGCACCAAACCTCCATGAAAAAACTTCAGACACTTGTGTATAACCGAGGGAACTGCGTTCATAGCCACCAGCCAGGGGATACCCAACTTCAATATGAAGATTTTGGACCCTGGGATGATGTTGAACTTAAGGCTTACGGATTTAGGTCCCACAAGGACTGATAATATGATACTCCCTATAGGAGGTACAAAAAAGTCGTCATGTGTGTAGACGGTGCTTTCAAGTGCATCATACCCATCATTATGTAGGAATTTAATCAACATAATTTCCTTAGTTATGATATTCACTTGTGATGTTGGGTCAACAAAACACCTGCTACAATGTTCCCATTTATCCTCGCAGAAATGTAAAGAGGAGATGGATCTTTATTGAAGCCCATCGGAAGGTCCTATGAAGTAAATATTATGCTAGTACCATTATTCACATTTTGTGCAGAGGGAATAGATTGGTTTAGGAAAGAGGCCATCGCACACACTAACAAAATTTCTACGGATCCTCCTAATGTTTTGCGAGATAGGATAGTGACCCAATTAAGGTTGCGTCACACAACACCATTGGAACTTTCCAACTACGCTTACTAGGGTTCATTGGTTGGGTTGTAAGACAAAAGCCTCACAACACTCACACCTACAAAATTCCTAGAGAATGAGGGAAAGGTCTTTCAGTATTGTGAAACGAAACCAAAATGGTTCACGTCAAGTTCACCAGAAATGTGAGAGAGGGGGACCACCCACTACAAGGCCCCAGGTCATGAAAGGCCAAGAGCGGAAAGGCTGCCCTAACTCACCTCAACTAAAATGGTAGTTAGGATGAAGAGGATGAGAATGATGAGGACTATGCATCCTTCGATCACTCTATAATCCCAAATGTTAGAAGAGAACCAGATGATTCAGCCTTTAGAGTTGGATTCGTATCTCAATCAACTCTCTATCTAAGGACAAAAGCACAGTTGTAGGATGACAACGTGGCACATTGGCATCCATATGGCCAGAGAACCGAAAAGACAATATTCTGACTCGAAAAGGTAGACTACTAGCCTAGTCTAAGAATGTTTAAAGTGATAGAATGAGATTAAGATGAATGAAATACAAGTATGAATATGATAAAAGAAACATATTACCACCAAGGTGACAAAGACAATCTCATAGAATGCTCTCCTCGCCAGCTTGCTTTGAGCTCTCTTTACTTGCACACACGAAAGGGAGAAGCTGGTGGTGTTGTATAGGGGCCTACCTTAGTTAGACCCTTGTCTTGGTGTTTCCACCTCCACAGACAACCAAGTATGTTATGATAGAGATAAATGATAAAGGAAGAACTACAAGCTACGTGTGCAAGAAACAACACAAAACAGTAAGTGCTTACCAAATCAAAAGCACAAGGAGAGAAGGGAGGAGCTTTACCACCTCTATCCAAAGTGCTCAAGGCTTATGGAGGAGTGAACGAGAGGGAATCAAGCCTTTGTTGCTACAGTGTATGTCGTGTACTCGCCCTATTGGAGTGACAGAGTGTTGAGTTGCTACAATGGATTTAAGGATGTTGCTACAAAGATTGGAAGTGAATGCTCAAAAAGTGCCCAGAAGTGCCCACACTTTCCAAAACTTCTGTTGAACCCCCAAATGGATGGGAGAGTGAAGATTATGAAGAGAAGAGTGAAAAACGACCATATTCGGGTCACCCAGCCAAAGAGGGGCATTACTCTTTGACTTCCAATCGAAAATGTAACGCTTATGCAGTCCCAACCGTAGGAATCTGCTAGGGACGTAAGCACATCGTGCAGATGTCTGCACGTCATGCAATCATCTCCATGCCACGTGAGCATATCTGATAGAAACACCCCCACCGACACACAAACAAGGTGCCAAGTGGAGTGCAAGCAACAGGCTTAAGTGTAATTAAACCTCTGCTTTTGATTTTCTAGGTGTTAAAGGGCAAAAAGGGGATTTGCACTAGGGGTGAAAATTCACATTAATACACTACCTCAATAATTATTAAATGACCTAGGACACTATAATTAAATTCCAAAATATAAGATAAGATCTTATGATCTAACTATCAACCTTCTAGAAATATTCCCTAGGACATAAGTAAACTTAACAGGTGAATAGGACCCACTAGTGAACTAGTTAGGTAAAACACCTAATTCACACCTACACCCCCTTAAGTGCAACTTAGGGAGGAACAAACCAATGCAAATATGAAAAATTTGAAGATGACTATGGGTCTCGACAACTAGGCCATGTTAGGTACCCATTTACAATGTAATCTCTCACAGACAAAGAAAAAGAAAACCTAATGATACAAAAATCCTCTCCAAAATAGATAAAAGATACAATAATAATCTCAATGAAGAATGAGGACAAAATTCCATGTGGGGAAAAAGACCCCCCCATAAGAGAGAAGAAGAGAGATCATCTAACTCCCCAATGTGATAACCTACTACAAAGAAACACTAGAAGCACTCTATGGAGTAAACTCTATAACCTTAATCCAAGCAACAAAGGTCAAGACAAGTCTGATGTCAAAAACATTGGAAACTCTTTGGAGCAACACTAAAATCATAATAAAGCAACAAAAACAATGATTTATTATCTTGATACCGAGGAACATTGGATAACTCTTGATATGGAGCAACCTTTGAATTTGATTGAAGCAACAAGAGATAGATATCAGATGTAGAATTGAAATAAATTGCAAGGGTTAAAAAACATTCCTAAGTGACAATATGTCCAAGTGATCAACCAAAACCTGAATACACACAAATCTGAATAAAAGATATTTGGGGTTGAATCTAGAAAAACTATATGGATGACATGATAGAACTCCCCAATACCTTTCCAATGCTACAAGAATCATGTAAATTGGAGATTATGGGAATAATTTATGAGCTTAGGAGCTAAAAAATGATAATTTGAATTCAAACGGAAAATACTGACACCAAAAAATAGAATCTTGAAAATAACCCCCTCCATTGCAAAGTACACTAAGCTACTTTTATGACAATTTCTCATTTTTGAAAATTCTATACTGAAGCGAAAATTTATGGCCATTTATAAATAAATGCCCAATTTGGGCATTAGGGGGCCAAATTTTGTCCCTTGACTCATCAACCCCTGGACACATACAACCTATCACTATAGTGTTAGACACACAAATACTAGGAGGGGGTGAATCAATATTTAATACTTTCTACTTTAAACCATTGCATTCATAATATTATGAAAATAATCAATGGTAATGCAAGTAATGAGCACATTCACATAAGAGAACATTAGATTTACATTGAAACCCTTAAAGTAAAAACAATGACCAAAGAAGAGATGCTTGGAACTACTGCCCAAATCTAGCCTCACAAAAATAATATAGAACTTACAATAATTTTGTAGGCACCAACCCACAAGAATTGCAACCCTAAAGGGAGACATCAATCCCCTTGAAAATATATAACCTACAAGAGACACCAATCCCCTAGGACTAATCTACAACACAATCATTGAGCACCAACTCAAATTAAGAGGCTTCAATCTCATATTATAGAAAGATATAGATTTTCTTTCACTCAACACACTTGACTTCTCATCTCTATTCACACACTATACACTTTTGCCCCTTCCATGTATATGCCACTCACACATCATATGTTTTCATGAAAATGATCCATAATATATATCCATTCCACCATGTTTATATCATTTCATGTTGGCTTAAAACCCTTTAACAACATCTACAATTAGCCATTTCAACCAAAGCCTTAATTTAAAATGATATGAAACTTGTAGTTGACTCGGCCCCAAATCAAATGCATTACCATAGGTGTAAGATTGTATCATTGGCTTCCTACCATGATCTTAACTGTTCCTATTTTACCTTTGCATGCTTCCTCTAGCTAGTGCACGCTTTCCCTCACTGGTGTAAACACTTAGATATAATACATAATCAACCAACAAACACAGAGTTCACTCTATCACTTCTATCTTGCAGCTCTATGATTCAAATCCGCTAAGACTGGAGACCAAGATACTTTATGTGTAGTCTTACTTAACTTCCAAATCATAAGCCAAAGCTATGAATAATGGTATGCAGTATCAAAAACAACGATCTTCTTTTGAGTAGAAAACCTTAGAATACTACCGCAAACACTTCCAAACTTCTGTAAAAGTAGTAGATATAAAAGGACAACCAATCCCATACGTACCTAGACTTCAATGTTTCCCTTTTTCAATAATGATAAAAATGAAATTCTGCAACATCTATAAATAACACAAATGACATACTATTTTCACATATATTTGACATTAATAAGAACACCATGTTCAACATGTTTTTTATAAATAATATACTACCACCCAGGTGATAGCTCCTGCAAGTCGCTAGTGGTAGGGTTGTTGGGGGCAATGGGCCATAGGCCACCACCCAAGGCATTAAGCCCTTCACTACTAGAAATATTGTGGGCCTTAAAACCCCATGACCAGGCAGTAAACCAAACAACCAACCTGTGCATACCAAAGTACCAACCAATGATGATAATAATTTAAATCATAATTTTTATTAATATTTTTTTTGAATTTCTATTGCATTGACAAAAGACTTATGACATCTACCATAATAGTACTGTAGAATATGTCAAATGACATAGGGAATTTTCTTTTTGAATATGTTGTTCGACTATGATTATAGATCCTAACAATGACGACATCATACAATACGGTTGGATACAAATTTGTACGTCTATATAAAATATGCTAACTAGCGAAAAAAATTTAATGCCCTCAAGATAAAGTGTCTAATTTTAATGATTTGACAGGAAAACTTTAGGTTTTTAGGCCTTCCAAATGAAATGGAAGGATCTATTTTGGCCCAAAGTGCTCCAAAAATTTAGCTCCCTTCTAGATCTAGCAACCTTCACCCAACTTGAAACCCTTGTAGATATAGCACTATATGCCAAATTTTGATGAAACAAAAGCTAATTCTAACTTTCTCTAATGCCCTAGATTCAAATATGAGGTCCTTGAAACCCAAAATCATACCTAGAAATTCTTCAAGCCAAAATATGTCCCTTAGATTTGAGAAGGAGTCTACAACATTAGAACTCTTATACCATGTAGGAATTGAATGTGAACTCCCAATACCCTAGGATCAACTGTCAAACCAAGATATCTTCCACAAGAGATAAATGGAAAGAATAGCTTGTTATTATTATGGATGAAATATTTATTTATTGAATATGAAATATACATAAGATACCTTACAAGGAAAGGTAAAATATAGGATTAGACAAGATGATGACATGTGTCTTAATCATGTTCAATGAGATAACTACCTCAACAATATTAAATTCCCTAGGACAATAGAATTAAATTCCAAAAGATAAGATAAGGTATTGACAACTAAAATTCTTCTAGAAATATTCCCTAGGACCTAAGTATACTTAACATGTGAATAGGACCTACTAGTGAAGTAGCTAGGCAAAACACGTAATTCACACCAACACAATATTCTTTGAAGGCGAGTAGATATGAAAATATCAAGATAAATTTGTATAGACCTTACAAGATTCTAAGAAGGATTGGGAAAGTTTACTATGAATTGGAGTCGCTTGAAGTAAGTGAGATCCAAAATGTATTTCAAGTAACTTATCTCAAAATAGCGCTTGACAAACATATAGTACCTTCAAATGAGTTGTCTTTGATTGATGAAGAATGCAAGATAATTCTAATTCCAAACATAGTCATGGATATGAGGGATACAAAGCTAAGAAACAAATTCACCAAGGAGTATTTGATTCAATGGAAAGATATCCATGTGGAAGATGTAATGTGGGAAGGACCTCAAATTTTGGAACATTTGAACTTGCAATTACTTGAGGACAAGAATTTTTTAGTAGGATGGATTTTTCATATCCCATTTACTATTAATATAAGTCTATATATTAGGTATGTTCTTATGTGTCTCTCTTAGTCATGTTTACTATGTGTTTTCCCTTTTTGGGTATGTCTTTCTTTTCAAATCCCCTTTTCCCTTCTTTTAAAAAAAGTTTGGACTTCTCCATATTATCATGCCTTTCATCCTTCCCACTCTTCATCTTTTCAAATCTCATTTCCCCTTCTTTCAATCAAAGTTATTGGCATGTTTGTTGTTCGACCCTTAACCTACACTATGAGTCTTGTGGTATCTCCAACACTTGATCCCCAATCTTCTTGTCTTTTCCCAAATTCTCATCATGTGTCATGTAATATCATTAGTGATTAGTTCCATAAATTTTAAAAGTGGAATCTTTCTTGTCATAATCTTTATTCAAATATAAAGTTGTGGGTTTACTTTTGTAGTGTAGGAAAAAATATCCCTTTTCACACTTAATTTGGAAATAAATTAATAATAAAATGAGCTTAATAATGCCTTAATTTAGTGTTGTAATATGTTTTATATATTCACATTAAGTTTAGGGACCTTTTAATTAAAATGGACTTAATGGTACCTTATTTGTGGTGTTGTAAAGTGTATGTTTACACTTTCACTCACCTAGGGATTAATTAGTTAATTAAGGTTAATTATACCTTAATTGGCCCCTTTTAATTCTTGTCCAAGCCTAATTAGTTACAGTTTTTGAGGGATAAAACCTGGCAATAAATTTCATTATACAACACTTAACTTTGGAAGATGTGTGTCCTAGGTAAATAAACCAGGACCCATTCACCTTGGTGAATGGGTCCTCACTTAGACCTAGTACCTCCCTTTAAACTATGTTTTTGGTGATATTTTAATGATTTCAAATGTATATTCATATGTTGACTTGTGATATTTTAATTTCGAGAATTAATCTTCAGATACATATAAATATAAGGGTATTTCATTATGTTTCACCTAGAATTTCAAGAGAGCACCTAGCAATTTTGGTGAGAGCATTTTGAGAGAAATTTTTATGAGAACAAGAGAAAGTCAAGAGGATTTTTAAGGAATTCAAGAGAATAATTATTGATTATTGAAGCAATCAATATTCCATTTTCATGCCAAAGATTTATTGCATCATTCATGTTGTTTGAGATAATATGGTGATGTAGAGTTCAAGATCTATCCAAGCATTCAAATGCATTGTTTCTGAGAGATTTGGCTATTGAGATAGCCACCCAAGATCTAAAGACCTATGGAAAGCACAAAATACTCAGAAGATCAATATGACAAGAATAAATTGTATTCCTATCAATGAATGCAAAAAAGAATCAATGTACAAATGTAGTAGAGAACCCTTGGCTATATAGCCAAGGTGAGAAACAAGATGTCAGAAGATTATGACAAGTGTCTTAATCTTATGACATGAGACAATTTATCACAACTACCTAGGTCACATGTAGTAGTTGTCAAAATATAAGATAACAACTAATGACAACTAACACCTTCTAGAAAGAATCTTACAACCTAAGTAAACTTAACATATGAATATGTCCACTAATTACCTGGTAAGTGAAATAACTAGGTACAAGACATTTATTCACACCAACACCCCCCCTTAAGTGCAACTTAGGGGGAAGATTATTATGCAAATGACTCAAAGATGGGTCCCAGCTATGAGGCCATTTTAGGTGCCCATGTACAAATGCAATGCAATCTCTCACAAATGGGAAAAGGGAGAAAACCTAGTGGGAAAAAAATCCCTTAAAAAGATGAGAAGGACAAAACCTCGAGTGAGGAAAAAGTCCCCCCTAGAAGAGAGAATAAAGAAATTCAAGTGACCCCCTTGAAGAAAAATCCTGCACCCCCAAGAGAGCTCACAAATGGTGATATGTACTCCCAGTGAAGGGTTTGGTGAAGATATCTGCAACCTACTCTACTGTAGGACAATATTGCAAATCAAAGACCTACTCTTGTATTAGCTCCCTGATGTAGTGCACATGGATCTCGATGTGTTTGTTCCACTGATGTTGAACTAGGTTCTTTGAGATTTTGATGGAACTCTAATTATCACAATGGAGGACTATGGGTTATAGAATGGTGAAGCCAAAATCAGTCAGAATATTCTAAAGCCAAATAGCCTCAGTAGCGGCATTAAAAACTCGTCGATACTCAACTTTCAGTCGAAGAGAGAGCAATAGAATGTTGCGTCTTACTCTACCAACAAATGGGGCTAGAACCAAGGTGAAAGGTATAGCCATAAGTGGACTCACGATCATCAAGATCGCTAGCCTAATCAAAATTTGTATATCCAACCAAGTTGAGTCTTATACATGTTGCATAGTGAATCCCATAATGTGGTGTACCCTATATGTAATGCAAGATGCATTTGGTGGATTTTCAATGAAGCTCATGTGGTTCTTGCATGAAGTGTGAAACCATGCCAACCACAAAATAAATATCAAGGCATGTATGAGTCAATTAGATGAGGCTCCCAACAAGTTGACGATACAAAGTGGCATCAACGAGTGGAGTGGAACACTAGGCCTCAAGTTTGACTCCTGATAGAAAGGTAGTAGGTGAAACCTTACAATCAAACATGTGGAATCAAGCTAGAAGGTCAAGAGGATACTTGGGCTGAGCAAGAGTGATCCCAGAAGAGGACTGTGTGATCTCAATCCTAAGAAAGTAATGCAAGAGGCCCAAGTCAATCATAGAAAATATGTCATGCAAAGAAGATTTGACTCTACCAACGATGGATGATGTGCTCCCAGTAATGATCAAGTCATCAACATAGAGAACAAGAAGAAATTGGGAGTCATCCTATCACAAGATATAAACATTTGATTCTGAGTGGCATTGAGAGAATCCTGTCGAGAGAAGAAAGGAGTCCATCTTGGCATACCAAGCCCAAGAGGCCTATTTGAGGCCATAAAGAGACTTTCACAATCTGCAAATCAAAGAAGAATCCATAACAAATCCCTATGGCTGCTCCATGTAAATATCCTCTTCAAGATCTCTGTGAAGAAATGCACTCTTCACATCCATTTGATGGATAACCCATCCATGAGTTGCTTTAATGCCAAGATTCAAGTGAATGGAGTTCATCTTAACAATAGGGGCAAAGGTTTATGTTTAATCAATACCAAGAACCCGTGAGAAAACTTTAGTCACAAGTCATGCTTTGAACTTGTCCACAAATCCATCTGCTGCATATTTGGTCTGATAGATCCACTTACATTGAACCATTTTTTACCCTTAGGAATAGGAACCAAGTCCCATGTGTGATTCCTCATCAAGGAACTATACTCTTCCTCCATTGTTAAATCCCATTCAGGAATGTCTGGTGCCTCCTTGAAGGATTGTGGATTTGAAGCAGTAACAATGTAGACATGTGTAAGATGTTGATGTTGTGACCTAGTCCTTCAAGTGTCTGTAGGATCCCCAACAAGATTTCCTGCTAACTTGAGAGTATGTCAAGCCCAACGAGGTCATGAAGATAATGGGGATGAAGGATGAGAATCCTAAACCTCAGAATGATAACCCTACAAAGGTACAACCATATGAGTAGGAGGTGAGGTAGAATCATCTAAGTCACCATCATCTGAGTCCACTGTGGAGGAAGGATGAGGATCAGAGGTCAAGCTAGGAGAGCTTTCCTCAAAGTGAACACTCCTCTCTATGAAGATCGCATGTGTCTCTGGATCCAAGATTCTATACCCTTTGACACCATCTAGATATCCAACAAAGATGCAAGGCCTACTTTGAGGTTCCAATGCCTTTTGCTTCTCTAGAGGAATGCGTGCCCAAGCTAGGGAGCCAAAATCTTGAAAATGTCACACAATCAGTTTTCTACCACACCAAGCCTCAAAAGGAGTCATGTATTTCAATGCCTTGTGGGGAACTTGATTCTAAATGTGTGTAGCATAGTTAATGGCTTCAGGCCAAAATTTTGGACCCAGAGAATGAGTATGAATCATGTAGCTAGCCATTTCCTTGAGGGTCCTATTTTTCCTTTCTGCAACACCATTCTATTGTGGCGTGTATGAAATTGAATACTGAAGATCGATCTCTTCAAGAGAATAAAATTGCACAAGGTTGTGGTTCACATATTCTCAACCATTATCAGTACGAAGAATCTTGATATAATTTCCAAATTGCTTCTCAACATGAGCCTTGAAAGTTTAAAACTTGTCAAAGACTTCATTCTTTTGGAAAAGAAAGTAGACCCAAGTGAATCTAGAGTAGTCATCAATGAAGGTGAGTGCATAGTGAGCCTTCTTGAAGGACAAGACTGGAAATGGGCCCACTAGATCACTGTGAACCAATTGAAGAACTTATAAAGCCCTCCAAGACTTCCCTTTATCAAACTTCTCTTCTAGATGCTTACCCATAGCACAAATTGGACATACCCCATTTGAAAGGGTAATGCGAGGGAGACCTGTGACCATATCTTGTGAGCTAAGCTACTAAAGATAGTGATAGTTAAGATGTCCAAACTACTCATTCCATAACTTATTGAATTTGAATGAGTAAGCAATGTTGTAGAAGGAGAACGTGGAATAGTGAGAAAATTGATATAGATGAGTCTCATGATTGGAATTTCCCACTACAACCAAGGCATTATCCTCAAGATCTTTAACCACAACTATGTCTGGAGAAAACTCAAATTTCTTTCCATTCTCAAGATGAGTGATTTGGTAGATTGAAAGAAGGTTGGCACACAAGTCATGAACACAAAGAACATTCTCAAATGATCCATCATCCATGTCTATCAAACCTTTTCCAACAAATTCCACTTGAGTATCATCACCTATAAGAATGTGTGGTATTGTACAAGGCTCCAATGAATAAAATTGTTCTCTGTCAAAACCCATGTGATGTGTAGCAACCGAGTCAAGTATCTATTGCTATGACGATCCCGTGGCTACAACAAGTGCTTGTCCTTTTCCTTTCTTTGGTTTTGAATAAGTATAAGGAGATGCTTCCTTTTTGTAGGAAGATGGAAAGTTGATGTTATTCTTCTTGAGGAGACTATTCAATTCATCAACTTGCTTAGTGCGGCAATGATGATCATCATGACCATCTCTCTTGCAATATGTACAAGTCAATTTCTCCTTCTTTTGTGAATTCCCCTTCTTGGAAGATGATGAAGAGTCTCCTTGTTGAGGAGAAGAGGATTGTGCTTGATAATTGCGTGGATTTTTCTTTGATTGCTTCTATTTCTTATTAGAACCCAACCCATGTCCTGTCACCAAAGCTTGTGACTTGGATGACTTGAGAATACCCATAGTGATTGTGGATATTTAATATACCCCATGCTCCCTTCTGGTTGTTTTGATGTTTTTCTTTGCTTCTGACCTTGACCAATAATTCAAAGGGGCTTCCAGCTTTATCTTCGGCATTCTCAGTTCAGAGCCGCCACGTGTCGCCAAATCGCTTACCGAAGGAAGGCTTCCCTTCTCTTCTCTTTCGGGCGACTGCCTACCACATAAAATTTTCCCGTGTAAACTCTAGTGGGCCTCTCAAGCGATGCTGACATCAAAGAACGTTGTCACATGTCTCTTCATCACAAGCTCTCATCAAAGGATGGGGAAGATGATTTTTGGATTACGAAATGCAACTACGTACCCCTCAGTGTGGTTAACATAAAAGAGAAGAGTGACGCAAAAGCCATGGCTTCCATGTTGTGTCATGTATTATACTAGCTTTCACTTAAGACGTAACTTGTTTACATAGGGTAGGGAAAAACCACTACCATCATTTTCAGGGAATGCACCTGAATAGCGAGTGACTAGGTTCATGCTCGGGAATCTTTTTGTTGCAATGACTGCGATGAATCATTGTTGCAAGCATTATGATTCATGATGGGGAATAATTTTCTATTACAACTTTCAAGGAGGTGGATGCTCTTGGCTATATATATTACCCCTCTCTTAGGAGAAAGGGTCGAAGTTTGGAGAGGAGAATTCTCTTGACAAAAGGAAAAAAAATATTTGCTAGTTCGAAATATCTATAGAAGATTTTAGGAGACACCAGGCCTTTGTTTTTTAGAGAACTGTAAAGACTCACAGACTATGCCCTTGTAATTTGGCCTTTTTGACTCTTAACTATTGATAACATTATGTTGTGTTGTTTCTGAATAGTTTTATTTGCAACTTTAATGATTTGAATGGAATGTCAATTTAGAACCATGTCTCAAACTCTTTATGTTCAGTAAAACTATGTGCAAATGATTTTATGTTATGGAATAAATCATTCAGGTCTTTATCTTTGATAGTTGTCATTTTGGGCACAGTAGATTATTCAGAAGGCCCTTAGACCACATCTACAAGATAGGTCTATCGTGCCTAGAATCTAAATCTTGGCATATCGCCTTAGTTAGATATTTTATTTTATATTTTCTCTCTTTTCCCATTCAAACCTCAGTTATAGAAGAAGTCGACTTCTTTAAAATCCGGAGGTTACTTAGTTTGGCGCAATAGGTCCCCCCTAAAACTGAGTTTCCCATAGAGGACTGTTACCTTGCCAAATTTTGGCATCAACTATTTTTTTTCTTGGCACGCCCAGTGGGACAATGAAAGACATGCTTAAGCTTTGAGTAGGTACATGATTCATTGACCTATCACAAGATCCAAAACAATAAACAACCCTGGTTTGTTGGTATCTCCATTAGGGTCAATACCAACTAGAACCTGTAACAAAAAAATCTTGAATCCTCCACCAACTATGTTGCCTATCACCAACCAAAATTATGTGGCTTGGGACGTCGGGAGTTCTCTTGCTGCCCCAGTAGCACCTATCATTTGGGCCCCTATTTTGGTCTCTGCCCTCAAGTCTATTCCTAAATTTTTTGGAGATGGCTCGAGAACACCATCTGAACATCTCCAAGATGTTGCATACGTGTGTCTGGTGCACAGAGTAATAGATGAAAACATAGCGTTGAGGTTACTCGCAACCTCTTTTAGAGGAAAATCATCAAATTGGTACCGCACTCTGCTAGCTAACTTTATCGACACGTGGGATTAGCTCGAAGATCCCTTTTTTGAAATATTCTTGAATGATGGAAATAGATCTTCTTAGCATCACCAGCTAGAGATCATCAAGCGGGCCCCGTATGAGGCCTTGACGGACTTCAACGCACTGCTCCACATAACTTGGAAAAGAGTTTAGGTTACAATTCATCTACCACCCGAATTGGCATTCATGTTTTACCTAAATTCCATCAACACAAAAATTTCCATGATGATTCAATCGCTTGGAGGAACCACGCTACCAAGCGCATACAGTATTGCAATTAAGGCAGAAAACAATCTGATCGACATTGGGAAATTGTTGCCTCGACCCACTATGCCCATATTCCCTGAGATGCCAACTTTCACCTAGGTAGAGCCTCCAATCACACTAGTTTTCCCTCCTCAATCTATGCACACATATGCAAGCACGCCTCAGAGCATCTCACCTAGTTCCTCAAAGAATGAAATGAGCGACATAAAAGAAATGTTGTGGGTTATGGCTAGTGAGACAACTATTATCAAGTGCAACTAGACCGCTCCTCTGAAGCAATCCTATCAAAATTATCAAGGCTAAAGGCCCTCTTACCAGAAAAATCAGTTCCAAGGAAGCACTTGCACAAGTCTTCAAGCATCAACAACAATTCAGATAGTACCGATACCGACTCCATTGCCAAATACTGACCTAAGCTCAAAAAGAGAGTTGATTGCGGGACAAAACAATTTGATCGATGATGGAAACCCCTAGTGTTTCCCTTGTGATGATTCACACATGCCCTGAAACTACCCATGCGATAATCTACAACAAAAGATAGCAGAGTAGCGCACCCAAGGTGCAACGTCGGGTCATGGAGGCTATGCATACACCTCCCCACAAATGGAAAATGTGATACTTACTGCTCAAATGCAAGGAATGTCTCTAGAGCAAGAAATTGATATAGCTCCCAACCATGCCCTTTTCTCATGGATGGAAGGAGAAGAGGCGGTATTCACATTCAAAGTGTCCACTTCTGAAGCTCCACATGTGCAGTCTTACTACAACACCCGCTCCAAAGGAAGCTTAATGGGTGAAGCACTCATCCCATAATTAGTTAGTCCACAGTCGAAAAATAACTTTGACTATGAATCTAGTACTTCCACAATGGCACCACTGTGTTTGTCGACAAAGGAAATTATAACAACAAAGGCTAGAAGGTAAGAACCTCCAAGGCCACCACCATTTGATGTAGTAGAAAAATTGAAAAGGTCATCCACTAACGCTTCCCTATGGGAAATCTTAGCCATTTTGGAGCAAAAGACATTACTACAAAAGGCTCTTCGAGAAGACCCAAGCACAAAAGCAAAAGAACAGTTGCACTAGGAGGAAGCTATCAGTCAGTCACCAATGGCCAAAGTTCTTGCAAATATTGTAGAAGAGACCTCTACTAAGAACCAAGAAGAAAAAGTGATATTCAAAGTCGATGAAGTCAATCCAAAACTAAAGTTGTTCTACTTAACCCATGTTGTGGGTAAAAAATTACTACACAACTCCATGATCAAATCCAACACCACCACCACAGTCATGTCCAAGCTAATAGTTGTAGCCCTAGGACTGAGCTACGAACCTTTGAATAAAGGAATCATGCAATTAGATGGGAATATGGTTGATACCGTAGGGATCCTTAAAGACCTACCATTGACCTCGTTCGCCTGCCCGAATATCACGGTCAAGAAGGATACTGTGATCATTGATATTCCCCCAATATTCGGTCTATGCTTATCTAGAGAATTCACTTCTAAAATAGATGGATACCTTTCTTTAGACTAGTCACACCTGATTATAAGGACCAAGCATGGGGCCAAAATGAAGCTAGTATCTGAACCTCTAAACTTTGAACATGTTGTGGATGAAGCTAAGACAATCTTTGAGTCTACCCACACTTCCATCACTAAGGAGGAAATATATTGCACCGAGCTTCTCGAGGATGAAGAGATCATAGGAGATCAGACTGATCAAGAAGAGGTTCTTTTGAGCGAATTCATTGACAAATACCCTTTTAGCAACTATCATGCCACTAGACTAGAAACTTATGTCATTTATGATGAAGATCAAGCTATTCCAAAGGTGACACAAAAACCTAAAGAAGGTTCAACAATTAGATTGTGTTCGCCACACTTCAAGGGTGCAAAATGTGAGAGCGATGCAGAAACCAAAGTAGACCTGACTTTCTCGAGCAGCGAGAAGATAATCAAGCCTTTCTGATCCCAATTGTCTTGTTCTAGCGATGGAATGGGAAATAAAGGATTCATAATAGCTATGGGCTTAGTAAAGCGAAAGGGCAGGGATTTTTTTGGAGTTCCCAAAGTGATCATAAAACAAGCCTTGGATATCGAGCCTACAAGTAATGTCCATGTGGGATCATCTAGAGAAAAGGTCTAGGACCTAATTAAGAGCTTTGGAACTTGCAATATCCAAACTGTTCCTCAAGAACAAAATGATAGTATAAAAGATATGGCCAAAGTTAGACCCCAATCTAAACTAGTGCCCAACCAGATGCAAAACCAATGCTTTGGGAAATTAACACTTCAACTCACAAATAAAGTTGATGGGAAGAATTGACAAGTACTCAACAACAATGGACATATCACCTGGATCAGTTTAGAAGCTATCAACCAAAGAAGAATAAGAGTCGCCACAAGTGACAATGAGCAAGACGTCCATCAAGGATTCCATGAATTTCTAAAAGGTTTGACCACTCCCAAAGGTTCCCCTTTTGGTAATACTGGAAATAATAAGAGAAAGTTCTTAGCAAGAGAAGATAATGGTATGGAGGATCAAAATAAAAAGACAAACAATTTTCGAGTCCAAAAAAGTGTCCTATGTCAGGGAAAAGAGAGGTGAATACATCTTTGAAAGGAAAGTGATTGGTTATCTACTTGGTTGTATGAGAAGCTTAGAAGATATGATCCCAACATCATCCAACCCACGATAACAACAGAGAAAGTGACCAAATCAACATGCCAAAAAAAGGGGCTAGTAAGTCTAAATATTGAAGCATTGATAAATCAACAAAGGTCGATGAGGTTAATGTCGATGTGAGTTGCTTTCTCGGTTGAACCTAGTGTTTGGGTTATTGGTTGCTTTCTGGCCCAAAGGAAAAATCAACGAGAAACTATCACCCATCACCCTCTAAGGAACTAGTCTCACATAACATAGCAGGTGCAAGCATGCTGCCCCTATTTAATGACTGTTTAGACTAGTGGTTGAAGGGTAAAAGTTTGATAGTAATATCTAGTCAACATAAATCGAGAACTAACCATCATGAGGAATCTATTTGCGATAATCCAGAATGAATGAGATGAGGCTTTCAAATTAGGAAGCGGAGAAAGAAAATCATTAGGGGTTTCCCATTAATGGAATTCGCTTTGAAATTCTTAAAAACTCATTTAGGCAGTCCTACCATGTAAATATGTAATTAGTGTGTTTGTCTTCTTCTTTTTTATTTTCGTTTGGCCAGTCTTCCTAATCAGTAATACTAAAAAAAAAATTCCACCATTCAATACAGAGAATAGCATAGAATGCCCAAAGGGATATAAATCATTCAACAAGCTAGAGATTAAATATAAGCTATATCTTCATTATATTTATGTACTTCAAAAAATTACAACAACAAAATGGCTCAAAGGCCACATGTTCAAAGGAGTATATACTTATATATATGCTATGAAGCCTCTTTTAGGCTATATACAAAAATATTAATAGGATTTTGGTCTTGAGAAATAGGGAAGACAAGATTTTCAGTCCTTGATAGGGGAAACGACATCAGCATCACTAGGTACCACCTCATCCTTAGCCACATCGGCAGTACTGTCCAGAGAAGCATTGGCAGGTGATGGAGGGAACATTAGGCTCCTAAAGTTGGTACAACAATCAATATTGAAAAAAGACACCACGTTGTAAATTCGAAACATAAAGTAGCAAGTGTGGGAAGCCTTTTGGCGATGAACTTCTTATGACTGAAGGTAAAAGCCACTCAGAATTGGCAACCACGGGATGATTGCATCCTCTTCAACAAATCGACGAAGGTCTTTTATAGTTGGTATCCTACCAAATGTAGCATGTTCTAACACCTCTCCGAGCCCATTCAGGTACTTCAAGAATATTGTTGTCACCAACCAAATGATAAGTGGCTTGGGAACTTGGATGTCAAGCAGCAATGCCATGAAGTGAGAGCTCATGTCAGTGTTCACCCTATACTTGTCCTCATATTCAAGGCAGTCATGACCAAGGACCCATTTCATAGCTATGATGGCCAAGGAATGTCTATTCTTCGTCATCCTTTTTAAACGCCTAGTTAAAACCTCCCCTAGAAAATCCATTTGAGGTTTATGGGAGGTTAGCCTAATGGGGGTGTTCATGGCGTCAGATGCTATACGATTGTCAGAACAAAAATCTTGTGCGAGATGCTTAAATTCAAACTCTATGCAAATACTGTGCAAACTCCTATTACTACTTGCTAAGCCAATTGCCTAATGTTGATTCTGCAAAAACTTGCTAAGTTAATCTCCCTACTGACTAGACGCCTATTTATAGAAGTAGCACGGATAAGTGCAACAATTTTCATACCTTAAGCATGAGGTTAGGAAAGTAGGTCCTCAAATACCACACCAAGGCTCGCTCAAATTTTGCACCAAGTTGCGATTGCAGGTATGATTTGATGCAAGTAAGCTAATTAATTAGCACAAGCCGCTGGCAGCATTCGATGGTAGCCTCTTCGGCTGGATGGTGAGGTGTCATCCTTTTGGGTACTCTTCAAAGCTCGAGAAAAGATGCAGATCTAAGTAATGATTATCATATACTTTGGCGTAATCATTTTATCTAGGGAATTAATTACCACGACATACGATGCCTAACTTGCCTTCAATTTGCCGGCCCAATTTCCAAGGAAAAATCATGTCGAGAGTTGCAAAGTACTTTGGGTCATCATGAAGCCTTGTCTTTTCAAAATAGCAAGTAGTTGCCTCACATAAACCCAAAGGTCGGTAGTACATATCGAATTTAATGCAAGAAAAATAAAATTCCATTTGCCACTTAGAGGAGGCGAACAAAGCTAAATGTTGCATGCAATTATTTTAAAAGCAAGGAGGGTTTTAAAATACACGAGTTGTGTAGAAATCTTTCAAAGAGCAAAGTTGCTAATAGACGCTAAGCAATTTCCAGAGAATTTTGGAGAAAAATGGCATCCACTACCCCTATAGTAAACTAGAACCCACAAATGAATGAACCAACCGAAGCATCCCAAAGATTGGCCGGCGCAATAATTAGCGCGCGCCTATGGTCAATATCTTTGAGCAGCATAAATCCTATGTTACCCGAGGGATTCTAGATAAACCAAAATGGGATTGCACATGAGCTGCTAAGAAGGTTCAACTTAGAGATGCTAACCTAATAAAGGAGGAATGGGATAATATCTATGATCCCATCCTCAAGACTAACCCTAAGGGTTTGAGGGAAGCTGATTTTGCAAGGATGAAGAAATCCCAAGAACACTAACTACCATTCAAGCAATGGAAAAGCGGACTTCCCCAATATATGGTCCCCTATGTACACCACTATCCAAAGATGATTCGATAAAGTGCCCAACACTTCAATTCGATGACTGGCGCCATTAAAGGTCACAAATTGAGGGTAGTGCTAACTGTGGATGCCCTTAGACACATGTTGTGCATTCCCGAAATGGGAACCAGAGAGCAACCGATGGAAATTTCCAGCCAAAAAAAGGATTATGAATTCTGGAGCACCAGGAGGGATGCTCTCGACTTCTATAACATTGAGACAGGAAGGCCCTAGGATAGTAAATCTCCATTAAATAATTTGAATCGTCGTATCGACTATAAGCTACCAGACATGAAGGATTCCTTCTCTATGATGGATTTTTTGTGTGGTTTTGATAACGACAAGATCGTGTCTAAGGCTTAGTTGGGCCTTGGTTTCCAACTCAAGAGATAGAAAGAACCTTTCTAGTATGATTTCATGAAAATGATTATCAAGGAAATGAAGAAATAGATTGGCGAGTTCGAGACTATGGGTAAATTCAGGTATCCATCTCTTCATGCCTATATGTTCCTACATCAAAACCCCGATTTCTTCTGGGAAAAAATAAAGTTGTCAATATCTGATGAGAGGAAGCATCGAAAGCTAGCTTTGGTATGGACTCCCATCCTATGTTCCACTTACGATTATTATGCATTTTCAGAGAAATTCTTGGACCTGATTTTGCGTGACCTAAGTGAAGATGGTGACTATTATCATCTGTCAAGTGATTAGACCAGCTAGAGGCAATCCCTATTCCCAAGATGCGATTGGTTACTCGATGAAGATTTCACATGTGTCTGAGTGCACGATTTTTGTGAAGATCTGGTCCAACTCCCTACATCCCCCACCGATCGAGTGTTAGCCCTTGAGGTCTTCCAAAAAATGGTTGTTACGGACTGGCACTTTTGCTCTAACCAAAAGAAGAAGAAGAAAGTATTTTTTGATTGCATGATGAGCTCCAAAACAGTAATCATGGTGAAGAGGAAGTCAAAAAAGCTACTTGAGGCTAAATTAGAGCACCTCAGGTTGGCTTTTATTTGTGAAAAATGGGACTACAACCCCGAGAATTATTTGGGTGACACATCTATTAAGGTAAAGCATAGCCCTCGACCATACTGGGAGGCGCGGAGAAATTTGATTAAAGATAACAACAAATTTTGGATAGATTTGGTGCTCATGCCAACAGACAATAGAAGGCCGGCATGGATCGAATTCTATCTCATCAGAGGAAAGGTTGATGAAAATTTCCATATAGGTAGTGTCCTCCAAAGCAGCTTAATAAAGGAGCATGATTGGAAGTCGAATAAGATAAATGATTTCTAGTTCTACCGCCAAGAGATTCAGAATCTTGATGCCCCTTTCCAAGATGACTTAGATTTTGAAACCAATGATAAATTTGACACCCTCTGGAACCAGAATCATCATGAATCTGACATAAGAGATGCAGAGGAACCTAACCTTGAGGATGCCCCACCACGCTCTGACAAGGGAAAACTCAAACAGAAGGTGACGACATAGCCTAGCACTGTGATTAGGAGTGTGCGAGTAAAAACTTCACGATCGAGGCCCTCACAATATCGACCTATAGCAATAGTGGCTAACCCTGGGGCAACACAACAACCAACAGAGGTAATAGACGTGGAGAAATATTCGTTGAACAAAGGGCAGTGCACTGACGCTAAAATAATTGGTAGTTCACCGAAGGTTGCAATCAGCCAAGAGTTGGAGAAGGAGTCAACCTCTCAAGTATCGTTCTCTTCCCCTCTTCTTGGCTCACAGTATTTTTTTTCTTCTATGGTCCCTACAACGCCTATCAACTCTGATATGGGACTATCTTTCTTTGTCCCCTCTGCAATGGTTGTGAGAGGTCTTCCCCGATTCCCTCATATTAGGCAAATGGATTTCACTCCCCCCTGAGATGCCTCATCATCGGTCAGCACCCCTTTGATTGTACCATCTGCCTCCTCATCCACCTCCATGTTTTCCACTCCATTGGTACTTGAGGCTTTTGTCCCCATTGCATCAATGAGGTCAATTCTGACTCAACCTTCATGAACATCGGAGCTTGGTGTATCCCCTTCGCCCCCACCATTTTCCATGAGCCCCTCCATGCCGTCATTATTGGGGATATGGAATATTCCTCCTTTCTCTCCATAAATGATAGCCCTTCCAAAGAAGAAAGAATCTGAGGTCACCCACCTCTCTTTCCCTTTCGTTGTCCCTCCCGGTGTTCGCTTTGTAGGTGAACAGATTAGATCGCCGGCTCAATTCTTGTCCCAGAGTGATATAACAAAGCAAGCTCAAGCTCTCCAACTTCAAAAGCGATAAGCAAAAGATGCTAAGAGACCAGTTGAGCCCAGAGTCCATACAACTTATAACGAGGCTCAATAATCATTGCATTTCACAACCATACATCCAAATGTTGTTAAACCACAGGGAGAAATGTAACCTGATGACTATGAAATCCATGCCATCGAACTGGACTTGCGTGTTGCCCAATTGTAGGATAAAGTTGAGCTCTTGGAGGAGACACAATAGGTGGTGACCACTGACTTCCTTAAGTCTGGTCGCAAATTGAAGAAGATGGAGGATGAGCTCAAGACTGTCAAGGCAAGGTTGGATGTTGCTTTATCCAAGGACAAAGCACAGGAAGCTGAAAGAGTGCACCTCGCATAAAATATGCAGGATGAATATGCTAGCCTGCAAAGAGAGATCGAGAAACTCCATGCCTAGGAGTCAGGTCGGATAGCCAAGCTGCAACATCAGAATCAAGAATTATCTGATAGGTTGGCTCAATCGGGGGAGGAATTACAACAAAATATCAAAGAATTACAAAAACTGAATGACCATATCGAGCAGATGGTGCGAGAAAAAGAGGCAAGCCAAGTGAGCGCACAGGCTCAACTCCAAGAAGATCTCAGGAAGCTCGGGCTTACCTTAGATCAAGAATCTACATCCCAAAACTAGGCTAAAGAAAGATGGCTTGCTGCAGAAAAGGACCTAAAAGAGAAGCTCACCTTTGTCGTAGAACAAATTATAGGGTTAATGCAGGAAATTGGGATGAAGGATGCAAAAATTAATCTCTTGAAGAGAATCATCCAAACCCTTGCTCCACAGTCGGACCTTGGATCGGTAGCCCAACATTTGTACGCTTTCTACTGGGAAAAGGTCAAGGCCTTGTGCCCAAACCTTTATCCCATACTCCAATTTATGGCTGAGGCAACAAATTTATGTAATGAGGTTCATGTCACAATGGAGTAGTTCATAGAGGAAAGGATCCATGAAGCAAAGAGGCTATTGGACAAGCTATAGATAGTGCCAAGTGAGTATTTGGAATGAGAAGGGATCAAGGATCAGAAGCTGACTACTAAGGTTACAAATAAATTTATCTGCTGCCAAGAGGCCACTCTTCATGCTCAGAAATGTTCGCTTACATTGGGGCAGACTATGGACAACGTTCAGGCAAAGCTTTCCCAACTAGCCCGGATGGGATTACCCTCTCCTTTTCTTCCAAATGAATCAGTGGCCATCATGGAGTAGATTGTAGCTGAAATTGAGGGGAGGAAGCAGGACTTATCAGTTTTCCAAAAATTTAGCCAACCTGCTGCTACCGAGGACATTGAGGGTGTAATTAATCAAATCACATGGTTACTTTTCCAGATTGAGGATGGGTAGGGAATGTGTTAGATGATGTCCTATAGGGAGGTTATTGACATGCATGAAGCCCGCGGGATCCTACGTGCCATATCAACGCCTTCCGAGGCCAATTGGTTGCCTTTGCAGGACGCTTTTTCTAAACTATGACTTCAACACCTAATGAATAAAGCTCTGATCTTTAAAAAACCAAAAAAAATTGGATTCACCGTTCTGTAGGCGAAACGCCCCTAGCAGTCACCAAAAGTTGTGGATATTTAATATACCCCATGCTCCCTTCGGGTTGTTTTGATGTTTTTATTTTCTTCCGACCTTGACCAATAATTCAAAGGGGCTTCTAGCCTTACCTTTCAACGTTCTCCATTCAAAGCCGCCACATGTCACCAAATCACTCATTGAAGGAAGGCTTCCCTTCTCTTCTCTTTCAGGCCGCAACTACCTACCACATAACCTTCATCCACCTAAACTCTGGTGGGCCCCTCAAGCGATGTCGACATTAAAGAACGCTGCCACATGTCTCTTCATCACAAGCTCTCATCAAAGGATGGGGAAGATGATTTTTGGATTGCGAAATACAGCTACGTACCCCTCAGCGTAGTTAACATAAAAGAGAAGAGTGACATGAATTCCATGGTTGCCATGTTGTGCCACGTATTATACTAGCTTTCACTTAACATGACACTTGTTTACACAAGGTAGGGCGGAACCACTACCATCATTTGTAGGGAATGCACTTGACTAGCGAGAGACTAGGTTCATGCTCGAGAATCTTTTTGTTGCAATGGTCATGATGAATCATTGCTGCAAGCATTGTGATTCATGATGGGGAATCATTTTCTTCAAGGCGGTGGATGCTCTTGGCTATATATATTACCCCTCTCTCAGGAGAAAGGGTTAGAGTCTGGAGAGGAGAATTCTCTTGACAGAAGGAAAAAATTCTATTTGCTAGTTCAAAATATCTATAGAATATTTTAGGAGACACTAGGCCTTTGCTTTGTTAGATAATTGTAAATAATCACATATTGTGCCCTTGTAATTTGGCCTTTTTGTCTCTTAACTGTTGATAACATTATGTTGTGTTGTTTCTGAATAGTTTTATTTGCAACTTTAATGATTTGAATGGAATGTCGATTTAGAACCATGTCTTAGACTCTTTTTGTTCAGTAAAACTCTGTGCAAATGATTTTATGTTATGGAATAAATCATTTAGGTCTTTATCTTTGATAGTTGTCATTTCTGGCATAGCAGATTGTTCAATGGGCCCTTAGACCACATCTACAAGATAGGTCTATTGTGCCTATAATATAAATCTTGGCGTATCACCTTAGTTAGATCTTTTATTTTATATTTGATTCCATTTCCCATTCAAACCCCAGTTATAGAAGAAGTCAACTTCTTTAAAATCTAAAGATTACTCAGTTTGGCACAATAGGTCCCCCCTAAAATTGAGTTTCCCACAGAGGATTGTTACCTTGCCAACTTTTGGCATCAACACTAGTGATCAAATTTGATTGTTCAAGCAACAAAATATCTATGAATGAATCAAATGAAGGTGTAGTATAGGAACTTCCCATAGTCAACTGATGAGTCTGAAAACTAGAAGCACAAACTGCATATTCTGAAGGAAGCTTGTCCAACAAATTGAAGACCGATAGTGCACCCTTCTTATCAATACCAAAATCTTTGAGTTGTGCTATTAGTTCATTGGCCTTAATTACATAAAAATTCTTTGGATCTAGATTAGTGAGATAATTATCAAGTTTGTATCCCCTATTCTCATCAACTTTGCCATACAATTGAGCAAGTTTATCCCAAGATTCTTGAGCTGACTTACACTTATCAATGTGAAAGATTAGATCAGGAGAAACATATTTTTTGAGAGTTCCAAGAGCCATAGTACTTTTAATGAGCCATTCAATTTTTAAATTTGGATCAGTTAGTTTTGGAACAAATCCATCAATGTAGTGAATTAATCCTTTTTTCCATTAGTTTACTCCATGCATTTATTTTCCATGTTGCATAGTTATGTGAAGTTAAGAGAGGAGACTTAGGATGACCCATGGATGAAAATTGAAGAGCACAAGAGAGAACTCAAAGCACAATCACCCAACACAACCCACCAAATTCACTCAATCAAAGAACCCCCCCCCCCAAGAAAATGATTTGGCACTTTATACTTAGTGCGGTTACAATTGCCACTTGAAAGAAATATCTGAGCGGAATTTTTATTTCAATGCTTACAATTTCCACAATGAGGCAAGATCAAACTGTGATCAACGTGCAAAAGATCAAACTATGATCTGTGCAATATAATTGCCAAAATAAGTGAAATAAGGCTATGTGCTGAAAGTATAATTTTTTCTCATAATGAATACAAATTAACAAAACCAATATGAATTTCTAAAAAAAAATGCACTTTCAAAAAAAATCACCTGAAAAGGAGTCTGTATGAGCTCGAACGAAGCCCCCCAAGTTCCAAAAATGGTGACAATTTAGCACCACCTATGAAAAATTGAATTTTTTGAAAAAACCATGGATCAAAATATAAAATTGATTGCACCAATGCGTAGAGTGCAAAAAAATAGCCCAAATTAAAAAAAAAAATCTTAGAAAAAGGAGGTCATATGGCAGAGTTATGAAGCTTCAAAGTTGAACTATAAAATGAAAAACTTCATCCGTGAGAGGGGCCAAAATTTTTTAAAAATGGGATGATGCAATGCTGATGGCATCAACTTTAGAGCTTAAAATTGATGGGTTGACAACCGTTACAAGCCTGCACTGGTTCAAATTGACGTCCCATAGGCCGTCACAGGTCACGTCGCCCTTTAATTTCTTACCGAAATATTCCTTCGTTGTCGATGGAATATTCTTTTTGTACACCAACCGTTGGTTGATAAAACTATTCGCTAAAATTGCCACTGGTTTTGAAAAGCTAGTGTTGAATTTTGTAAGAACTGACTGTTGGGGAGATGGGACCGGTTGGTAAAGTTGTGCCAATAATGCAACACCACGTGGCATGCGAAGAATGGCCTTGACCCCATGGGTACTGGCAGGTACAACATAGTACCTTGTACTCTGCGCACTCGGCCTTAATAATTTTTATTTTATTTTAAATAAAAACTTTACAATAAAAAAAATGCGAACTAAATATTTATTTTTTTGATATTTTTTAACAAACATTCAATTCATAGAAAAATAAAGTTTTTTTTTAAAAAAATTGTACTCAACATAATAATGGTTGGGCCATACGAGTCGGCCAATCAAAAAAAATTTCTTCAGCAGACAACTTTGTCCAAATTCGATGATTTGGCAATCAATCTAGGGATTTTTGGGCCTTCTGGACGTGATAGCAGTGTTCTTTTTGGTTGAAAATGCTTCAAAAATATGGCTACCTCCTGGATCTAGCAACCATCAATCTTCAAACCCTTGTAGATTTGGCCTCCAATGTCCAACTAGGATGAAATAAAAGGCAAAATTGACTTTCTCGGGCACTTCGAAAGCAATCGTGAACACAGATCTTATGCAAAAATCTCCCAAAATGCACCTACAATACAAAGCCAAAAAATGGAACCCCCCCAAAATCTAGTATTTATATCACACCTTTCTGATTCTCAAGATCATCCAAAGATGAAAGAGAAGAGCATACTCTATGCTTCAATAAAATACAAGATTACACTCAAGATCTCCCAAAGACTAACCAAAGGCACTCAACTTTCTCTGATACCATGTAAGATTTGGCTATGGAGATAGCCACCCAAGATCTAAAGACCTATGGAAAGCACAAAATACTCAGAAGATCAATATGACAAGAATAAATTGTATTCCTATCAATGAATGCAAAAATAATCAATGTACAAATGTAGTAGAAACCCCTTGGTTATATAGCCAAGGTGAGATACAAGATGTCATAAGATTATGGCAAGTGTCTTAATCTTATGACATGAGACAACTTATCACAACTACCTAGGTCACATGTAGTAGTTGTCAAAAGATAAGATAACAACTAATGACAACTAACGCCTTCTAGAAATAATCTTACAACCTAAGTAAACTTAACATGTGAATATTTCCACTAATTACTTGGTAAGTGAAATAACTAGGTACAAGACATTTATTCACACCAACAGTTTCAAGACAAATTTCATGTTCAAGATTCACATCCATTGAAGCCAATTCATGCAAGTTGTGGATCTACAATCCAAGGTTAAAATAAGGTTTGGTGAGTTGTGACATTGTTTGTTCATTCATCATTATTTCATGCTTTCTTATTTCATTTCAAGGTTTAACTACCAAAACAAGGTTTGACCAAGGAAAACTCCCATTCACCTAACAAACAACATTTTTCTCTCTTTGATACGTGATTGCAGATATTAGGCGAAAGATCCTTTGAAGAGTAAAAATTGAAGAAAGTTGCAAATTTTCAAGAAAATTTTTCATTTCACGGAAACTCTTCTAAAGGATTTATTTCCGATTGTCCGATAGTGAAAATTGGGAATTTGGGAATGCAAACATAGCAGAAGAGAACCTAAAAATAGATTTCAGAGAACCCTAGCTAGGACCCATTCACCATAGGGTGAATGAGTCCTCAGTGCGCTCCAAAAAGTGACTTTTGGTGAAAGGTGCACATTACTTTCCCCTTTCTAGATCTACCTTTTGGTTGATGTTTCTATCAATTTTGAATATAGTCTTTCATTTGCATTTTATAGCTTGAATTTTGGAGTTTATTTGATGATTGTAATCTTTCTTCCCAAAGTGCTATTTGACTCATACCCCCATCCTTGTATAAAGGAGAAATTTGTTGATTCATACCTTGATTTGACTCACATTTTTGTTGTTAGTCATTTCATTGTTTGGATCTCATTTCTTGAATGAAATAGTGGAGAATAGGGCTATTTGTTATCATTTTGGTGAACCCCACATTTAATGACACCCCTTTATCAATAATTTAACGCCCTCCATTTTTCATTGTTTCAACTTTTTGGACGACCTATTATTATTTTTATGGTTATAAAAGAGTGAGTGCATCCTTTCTAGCATCATCATCTACATTTTACTCAAATCTTTTCTTGAAAATTATTTTAAGCACATATTTTTGAGTGATGAGACCATAAGATGAAAACCTTATTGATTTTGAATCTAAATGGTCTCATATAAAGTTTGCATTTGAGTTTCATTTGATGTAGATTATATTCAAATTGTATTGGTCCACTTTGCTATTATTATTGGTATGACTATGAGATATTATTTTTGTTTTAATTATTGATATTATAGAATCATTTAAATGTAATATAATCATTATTATAATAAGAAAGAGATCAAGACATCACATATATTATTCACTATTCATTATAATAAGAAGATTTGGAGTTATATATGCCATTTGTTGTTTAGAAATGTGATGATATTGTTAATGTGTAAACAGTAAATAAATCTGAGTTGTGCAAGATCTAATTTTAATACTAGGATTTGATAGTATTTTTATCTAAATAATAAGTGTTAGTAGGAGTTTAAGGATTGTATTTTCCTAAGAATTTTGACCTAAGATAGTATAGAATAGTAGGAGAACATTAATACTAAAATATGTCTAAAGACTATATCCTTGTTAAACTATATTAAAACACTTCATATTTCTTCCATAGAGGTTTAATAAAACATTTAATCACCTTCACAAATTAGGTTGGTAGAAATTTTTTTACTCAATTTGACTTAGGGAATCCAAAAAAAATTAAAAATCATGGTCAAGACTAGGGATAATAGCTATCTCTAACTACAAAATAAAGCTTTTGGATGTTGAAGGAACCCATAATCTCTAGCAAAGACCAACATTTTATTATTAACCAAACATAATAGGAAATAGGAAACAACTATGACATGAGGAAAATGAAACATATGAGAAATGACACACCAAAAATGAAACTAGCACAAATTTTTTTCCTAGATAACTTATATACATGATATGGAACACCAACCTCAACTTCTTCATAAATTTTATGTGAACCCATTTAAACGTTCCTAGTAGTAATTACCTATTTGGAATAATGGTTATACTTGTTTAAACTATTTTCAAACCAAGTTACCATCCTAAATTCTTGATGAAATGCTCAAATTGTTTGAAATGCACTAGCTTCAAGAAAAATGTATTTAGCCATTCTTAACTATACAATTTAGAGGTTCCTATGGAATCGCGTTATTGTTACCTCATGCATATTATAAAATATCTCCTACATTACATAAATTCTTGGATACATTATTATCCACTTAAATCTATGAAGAGTAGGTCTCGAGCTTGATATTTTTCATACAACTTGAGGTAAGTAAGCTTTAGCTAGTTTTGATTGTGAGTAATTTATTAATAGCATTTTAATGAGCATATGATTATCTCTTAGTGAAATAAAGTTTCATTCCTTTTCATTCAAATAAATTTAAAAATTTCTTCTTCCAGTGATTGTGAATGAGAAGAGGAGAATGATAATTTTGTACCATTGGGTTCATTAGTAAAGAATTCCTCTTCTATGATCAACAAAGGAGAAATAATAGCATCCTATCCATATATAAATTTATCATCTAGTGTATCAACACATCAAATTGAGATAAATACTTTCAGGTGCTAAAAATATTCATGAATTTCATTTTCTTGATCAATATTGCTTTTTTATTCTTTCAATGCTTCCAATTCCTCAATGTTTTTTGTAAACTTTCAACAAGATGCAATAACTCACGGTTGAGATCTAGAGTTTTTTCCATTAATGACTGCATATAACTTTGACACATTTTTATCTACAAAGCAAACATCTCTTCATATTTATATTTCATGAATGTTTTGATGTGAAGATAAAGAAAATATAAAACTTGTATCCTATAGTTGACCTTGTTGTTAATACAAGGTAGATTACTATAAATTTTATCCCTTTAAAGAGTATGAAAATCTAAATTTTATTAATACAACATTAGTTTACCCATCAAGAGATTATATGGAAGCAAATAAAAACTAACAAATCATGATAAATAAACATGTCAGTAGATGTACATGGAGAAACCCCTTGTAGAAAAAAAAATTACCATAAAAGATAAGTACAAGTATGCATTAATCTTCAACATAAGAGTACATATGCAACAATATTTCTTCCTTTGATCTAACAACATTCTAGTAGCTCTTGTGTACTGTTGGGATCTCTAAAAATAACTATGCCAACATCTCATACATGTGTAAATGAATATTAATAGGAAAATAAAAATTTATTTTTACAATACCATGAGCACTAAAACCATGGACCAAGAAAATAACACAAATAAATCTCCAAAAAGGAAAAAATTCTCCAAAATCTTGTGTAACTTTAGTTGTACATTAGGGAACTTTAGGCCCACCTATCAAGAATAATACATTACACATAAGATTGTAATTAAATATCACACTATCATGATATACCTAGAACCATCATGTTTGCAACTACTTTATCTTTATCCTCATTATTCATATGATATTGTTCAACATAATTCAACACCCTTTGTTCAACCAATTATGTTTCTAGCATCTCATTTTATTTAATAATTGTAATGTTGTGACAACTATCAAAAGTGTGTAATTTTTTTCTTAGTTTCTAATATGTATTTAATTTAGTTGATTAAATAGGAACAAGAATCAATGCTCTTGAGAATGCACACTTTTGCCCTTCATTTTTCTCCTATGGGTTCAAGTGCTCCCTAATGCCCTTGCAATGGTTGGATTTGTATGTGGCTCCTAGTCGCTCCTACAGTTTCAAAGATGCTATCATTTGTGCCCCAGTTTTAGAGGACTAACACAATCACTCCAAAATGCCTTCTCCATGTGGTGCGATAAATCAAAACCCTCTATTCTCAGTGCACCATTCAGTGACTGCCCCAAATACTTGTTTGGATAGTTTTTCTGGTGACAAAGAGGTCTACTTACAAGCCCACACCCTTGTTTGAAAATTCATGAAGGTATGGCCAAAATTAACTAATCTCCATTCCTAGAGAAGCGCGTATTAGAAAGACTTTTTGGAGGAAGAAATTAGCATTTATCTATGTGCAAAAGGGTTTTTTATACTTGAATTCAAATCTATAGAAGATAAAGAAATGATTCTTAATACTAGGCCTTGGTTCTACCAAGGATATTTCTTATGTATGAAACCTTGATTCCCTATACTCAATCTACAAACAAAAACATTTTACTCAACCTTTTGTGGGTTCATCTACCTTACCTTCCTTTATAGTTTTGGGAAAATGAATGCCCGAAGGAGATTGGTAATGGGTTGGCAAGGTATCACAACATATCAAAGGAAACAATCAATTATGAAAACTTGAATTTTTCTTGTCCTTGCATTGAAATGGATGTTATAAAAGGTCTTTCATCAGATATTTTTCTCAAAGTTGACAATAGGTGTTGGCATCAACCAATAGACTACAAAAAATTGCCTTCAGGTGTAGAAGATGTTTCGTATCTGAACATGCTATTGCACAATGTGCCAAGGGACGAGCTAAGGCTTCCCCCATTAGTAGGTAATCTTGATGGGATGGGGTAGAATCCCATCACTCTCTCCCATAGAACATAAAGTTGTTGCCTCTCCCCCTACATTTCAAGAAAAGGTTCCAAATTTTCCTCACCCCTCTCCAATGGATGTGCAAAACAAATATCTAGATTTTGAGCATGATAATAATCCAAAAGAGGATCTCACGATGGCTTTTCTATCCCCCTTGAAGAAATCAAATTCAAAGCTTAAAAACATTGAAATTTCTTCTATGTCTTGGGTTACTTCAGCAGCTAGCAATAATGGTGAAATTTTGAATGTGGAAAATAGCAATGGTCCTCCTAAAACATAACAAGAATGGATAGAGGTGAAGAGGAAGAAAGCACCATCAAAAAAACAAAAGCATCTGATGACTTTAAGATCCTCTAAGAAAGTAGAAAATATAGATATGTAATTTGTTATGTAATTTGGGTTCGACGCAAAATTTATGTCTAAAATATTTAATATGGTGCTTTAAAGTAATAGAAAGAGTGTTATCTTCTCTGATAAAAATTTTCCAAAAAAAAAAATAGTTGATTAATATCAAGAGAGGTCTAGAGTGTTGTAATGAAACTAAATGGGTTTTCATAAATATATATTCAAAATATAATGATTAAAAATACGATTATTTTTAACCTTTATCTTATAGAAATTTTCCTTCATCGTCTATGCAAAAAATATTAAATTATGTGTATTGAAGCAACATATATGTCAAGAGAAGGATCCCTCAAGTTCGTCTTCATATATTTCAACTAGCCAAGGGTATGGAGATTTCCAGTCAACATTTTAAAGTAATCTTCAAATTTTCTTTCTACCACATCATTCATCAAGTTTTCATCAACAATGTTAAAAGTTAAAAAACCACTTTAGGAGGATAAAAGATTGTGAGTGAAGAAGCATTATTACTTTCTCCCTTACAATTCATGTGGTTGAAGTATTATCTAATTGTTGCAGTTGCTAGAATGGAACATTTTGTTATAATCTATGATCTAGTGCAATAGTGATCAATGTTCCCTAAAGGGGTTGAAAAAGTGGTATTCTCTTAATCACCAAGAAATATTTTTGATTCATCATCACTATCCTCATCATATAAATAAGATATTATGGTAGTGTATCCACTATACGATTCGACCAATAGCTCTAGGGATGAATCTTATTTACTATGTAATATAAATAAATTGCACAACAAAGGAAACATGTAAATAATTGATAATACTTGACAATAATAAGCTACTTAGAAGGGGAAAACCTCCAAAATTCTGCAAGAAGAATATAATTTGCAATATGATAATAAACCAAACATTATCTCCTATATACCCTGCTTATGTCTTAAATGTCACCTAGACTAACTTAGATACCTAAATATAACACTTAAGATGACCTATATATCTAAATAAGAGCATAATAATGGTCATATAAATTAATTAAAATTCAAGATAGCCACAAGATAACTAATCATAACCCTATGCACACTATAGGATTAGGGGTGTAGCATGCCCCTCTCTCTAGAGAAGCATTGCCATCAATATTGATCAACTGTGGATGTTTCTGCATGAAATCTTCATCTTCCCATGTGGAATATTCAACTAGAAAATTATTCCACTAAATAAAATATTGAATGATTGTCCTAGTTCTCAACTTATTTATTCATTGTTGTAGAATTGATTCTAAATTCAAGATGATTCTTCCTTCTTCATCTAGCTTTAGTAATATTGTTTATGTAGGGATATGTCAATCAATCACCTTCTTTAAATAGGAAACATGAAAATTTGGATGTATCTATATTGTTGTAGGTAACTCAAGCTAGTAGGCTACATTGCTTATCTTCTGCATAATTTGTTAAGGACCATAATATTTTGATGAAATTATTTGTTTGTTTCTTTAGGGAAATTTACTTACAAGGTTACAATCTAAAGAAAATTCAATCACCTACTTCAAAAACATTTTTTCTACATTATTGGTTAGCTTCTTGTTTTATTATATTTTGTGTCATGAAAAAATTCTTCTTGAGTCTTGAGAATACATGGTGTTGATGATTCATGTGATCCTCTAGAGCCTAAAATCTTGGTTTCACCTTCACTGATGATGTGATGGGTGGGATATGGTATCCATATAATTTCATAAAAATATGTTTTTTTGAAGAACTATGAAAGAAAGTGTTATACTACTACTACCACTCTACTAGTGGTAGCCAATCCACCCATAAAAACTACTTCTATAAAGTGAAACAACATAGATACCCTTTCTAAGAACTTATTGACAATCTCAATTTTCCCATATAATTAAAGATTCTATGAAGAGTTGCAAGTTAATTGAGTGCCCAAATAAGAGAATAAGTTTCTTTAAAAGTTACTAGTAAAGATAGGATCACGATCATTGATAATAACCCTTAGAGTACTATGTAAATTTTGTATGTTCTCTATAAATTATTTTTCCATTTCACTTGCTGTAAAAAATATGGGATAATGCAATAAAATGAGCATATTTGGTGAGGTGATGCACCACTACCATGATGACACACTTAAATTTAGATATTTGAAGGCGTGTGATGAAATCTATGGAGATCTCTTGAATTTTTTGGATAAGAATAAGTAAGGGATACAAAAGACTAGATGTATTAACTATCTCCCCTTTATTTCTTTGAAATATTGAACATTCAACCATAAATTTTTGAACATCACATTTAAGCCCTTGCCAAAATAAATCATGCTTGATTCAATGATGTGTATTCAAAAAATAAATGAATCCTAACTAGAGAACCATGGATCTATTCAAGAATCTTGTGTTTGAGGATGAAACTCTTGCTTATGTACAATCTTTCTTTATACCACAAAGATTCTTCTATATAACAAAACTTATCTCAACTACTAGGATCATTTTGAAATTGTTGAATGAGATTCCTTGTGGCAACATCATTCTACCACTCTAATTTGATTGCTTCAACCAAATCTACTTGTAATATTGAAATGACACATAATAATGTCTAATCCTTCTTGGATAGTGCATTAGCCAAAATATTCACATTTCCTTTCTTATAGAAATTTTTAAATTCATAACCCTACATCTTAGTGACCCATTTATTTTTCTCCTTAGAAGATAATCATTGATGCAAAAAACATTTTAAGTTATCACAATCTGCCTTAACTTTGAAGTGTCTACCCATCAAATATAGCCTCTATTATTTCACTTCATGAAGAATATCTAACATTTCCTTCTCATAAAATAAGTTTGAATTTATTTTTACCCTTCATTTGATGAATTCTTAAACCAATAAACCTACCCTCTTACATGAGAACCTCTCCTATACCATTTTATAAAGTTTCACACTCCACAATAAAATCCTTGGTGAAGTTTGGAGTGGCTTTAACTAAGTGGTATAAATAACCTCCTTCAATCTCTCAAATATTTTTTTATCTAACTCATTCCATTGAAAAATATTATTCTTCAATAGATTGTGAGGGGTGCTACTATGTGGCTATAGTTTTACACTAATCTTATATATTATATAGTGAGTCCTAGGAAACCCTCAAGTTCTTAATGGTTTTACGAATAGTCCACTCCATCATAGTTTTGATTTTTTTAGGATCAACCTTTACTCCTTTGTGAGACATTATGTGACTCAAGTGCTCCACCTCTTTGCAACTACAAACAAACTTGGAAAGTTTCGCATAAATTTGGTGATGCTTGAGTACTTGTAATACTTGATCTACATGATTTAAATTGTCTTCCCACATCTTTCTATAAATTGATATACCATAAAAGAATACTAATAAAAAAATTCTTAAATAACTTAAAGATGGAATTCATCAAAATTTAAAATATATATTGAGCATTACTAAGACCAAATTACATCACTAGAAACTCATAATGACCCTCACAAGTCCTAAATGTTGTCTTAGGACTATCTTTTTTCTTAATTTAAATATGGTGATATCCTAACCTAAGATCAAGTTCTATATAAAACATATCTCTATTCAATTTACCTAGTAAATTATCAATGAATAGAATAAGAAACTTAACTTTGATGGTGTACGTGTTGAACTCTCTATATTCTAGACACATGTGCCAAGTGTCATCCTTCTTATCACCATAGGAAATGAGTAAACACTTTGACCATGCTTAATGATGCCTACCTTTAACATCTTCCAAACCATCTTCTAATATCACCTTTTTTATATATGAGTTTGTATAAAGCCCATTTTTGGGTGATTGGATCCCTAATATTGGTTGAATGACACAATTTTAATCCCTTTTAAGAGGTAATCCTATAGACATGTCTTCAAAAACCACTAAGTGATTATCTATAATTGCTTATAGATCTAGCTAGGTAGGAGCATTAAACTAATAAATTAGTAATATAAATATTTGGGCCACAAATTCAACAACCCCTCTATTAAGTATCTTTTGCATTTGATAAGAGTTTAATATTTATGGGGACTTTGTACAAAACCCTCTTAGTTTGACTACTTTTCCTTTTGAGTGAAATCTCATGAATAAATGTTAGAATTTCATCTTAGTTGTTTCTAATATAGTGAGAAAATCTACTTCCCACATTATATTTCTTACAACCATGCGAATAACAAATATGGACCACTTTCAATATTCTATGGTTTTTATTCCTCCACCTTAGCATAATGTTTGCTTCTTTTTCATGAAATACTTTACATTAGAAGGCCATTTTCAGTTTGTCCACAACTATCATTTTCCTATTCTGAACCATATCAAGCACCTTGAGAAAATAAATTTACCATTTTCCCTCTTTTCCTCCTTGATCCAAAGCCTTATCAATGGTGCTAACCCTCCTTTATACCAGGGCTTGATTCATGCCATATGCAAGTATGTTTTAGCTACCACCTCACAAAGAAATATTTTTTTAAAATTTGATTGAAAACCCTACTCCCAAGAGTTTTGTTAAAATTGAGCTTATAAAAAGTCGAACCCACTCCCTGACCAAAGATTATGCTAAGGCCTCCCCTAATTCTATGGACCCCTCTTGGTCGACTCTTCTTAAAATTACTCTTAAAAAATGAAGTGCAACACTCATTGCTCCTGCTATGAACAAGAAGAGAAAACTGTTGATTCACGAGTTGGGGGCTAACCCTGACACTATAAATATTATGGATGATAATGATAATAGCCCTGATTGTACCACCTTGGTGGGTGAAATATCCACTTGCCTTGTTTTGGTTGCGTCGAAGGGGTCTGATAACAGTAAAACATCAAAAAATTTAGAAGAAAAGAATTTGGAAGGGTATCTAGATAATAAGGGAAGAAGGTGGCCATGGAGGAAAAGGCTTCCTCCTCTAAGGATTATGTGTCAGATATTCTAGGTGATGCTAGGTCTCTTGAGGAGGAGGTGTCGGAGTCAGAGGTTTTGGAAGATTCAAGCCAGGAGGAGGAGGAAGGGGATATGCAACAAGAGGATGTGCAGGATGTTGAGAAGGACACTGATATGGCCAAGGAAAAAGGAACTAATACTAATGAATTAGAGGATATGGATATCACTAACCCTGGTAATGAAGACTCGAAAGATAAATTATCGGGTTTGGATATTGCTAGAGTGCAAAGGTTGGAGGAAAGGATGTAGTTGTTGGAGAAAATGACACAAAAGAATGATAATGCCAGCAGGTTCCAGAAACTTGAGAGTGTGGTGTAGAATATGTGCAGGGTCATGGATATAGTAATTAAAAAAGTAGTGATGGCTACTATTTCAAGACAAGGAAAAATAAAAAAATAGCAAAGGAAAAAGGCGAATAACGACGAGGCTGATTTGTTAGGAAAGATGGAGACCAAAGATAATTTTGAAGATTCTATTGAGAACTTGTTGAAGGCGTGGAGCCTTATTGAGGATGCTTAATCCTTAGCTCTTGTTTCCCTACTTCTTGTTACTTGTTGTCATGAAGTTTTTTTGCTGCTCTCTATGGTGTTTTGGTGGTATAGGTCATGGTAGCCTGGACTGTTATATTTCTAGTTTTATCTCTGTTATAAACTCTGGTAACTTGTTGGGTACTTATTTTAGGTTATGCTTATATAACCTTTTTTTATGGATGGATGTTTTTGATTAGATTAGTAGGGGAAGGGCCTTGATCCCATGGTTATAGTCAAAACTCAAAAAAGAAAACAGGGTGGAAAACAACACCACCACTCCATAATAGAGGCTATATTTGATGGGTAGACACTTCAAAGTTAAGGCAGATTGTGATAACTTAAAATTTTAAGGCAGATTGTTAAGGGTAGACCATTTCTATTTAGAACCTGGCCTAGATTTTTTTTGCTACTCTCTATGTTTTTTGGTGGTATAGGCCGTAGTAGCCCGGACTGTTATATTTCTAGTTTTATCTCTATTAAAAAATCTGGTAGCTTAACATCACCAAGTTTCCATAGTCCATGATAACAGTTTGTTCATATTTCAAGATTGAAACTATGTGAGTTTTTTGAATCAATGTTTCAGATCAAACTCCACGATCCATCATTAGGAAAAAAACAAGAGAATAGAAAGATAGAAAGGAATAGCAGACAAGGAATGATAAATAGGTGAGGGGGAGAGAAGATTGAAGGGTCAAGACTAAGAGTTGACCTAAAAAAATAATAAATAGAAATAATAATAATAAATAAATAAACTTATGAAAAGGTAAAAAAGAAAAGACTAAAACAAAAAACCAACTAACTACAAAGAAAGCAACCTAATATAAAGAGACAATAAAAAAAATAAAATAAAGAAAAATAAGCATAATATCAAAAAATCAAAAAAGAAGAATTAAATATAAACAAAGAAATGACTAATATAAATTGAAAAAAATGCAATAAAAGAAAAAATTAAACCAAAGACCTAAAAAATGAAGAGATTAAAAATAAAAATCAATAAACTTAAAGCTAAAAGATGAATACAAGAACTAAAAAATAATGAAAAAGAGAAACAAACAAAAATGATTAAAAAATAAAATAAAAAGAAATTAAGAAGCCTAATAATGAAATAATGCGAGGGTTAAAAACAAAAAAAAAAAGAAATTAAGAAATTAAGGAAAGAACACAAATGATAAAAATATAATAAAATGAAAATGAAAAAATAAACCTAACAAGAAACAAAGAAATAATGAAATTAAGAAAGCAACCTAAAGATATAAAAAGGCTACAAGAACTTAAAGAAATAAAATGAAATTAAGAAACCAAAAGATATAAAAAGACATGAGAAACAAAAAATAAAAACAAAAAATAAAAATAAGGTAGAACAAAAATAATAAGAATAAAAATAATGAAATTAAGAACCCTTACAAAAATAAAAAAACAAAGAAATAAAAAAAACTCAAAAAAAAAAACAAGGTGGGAAACAACACCACCGGTAGAAGATGTTTTGTAACTTTAAGCCTTCTATCCCTACCAATAATGTTTTGTTAATCCAGGAGGAGGAGGAAGGGGATAAACAGTAGGAGGATGTGTAGGATGTTGAGGAGGACACTGATATGGTTGAGGAAAAAATAACTACTTCTAATGACCCAAAGGATATGGATATCACTAATCCCGGTAATGAAGACTTGAAAGATAAATTATCGGGTTTGGATATTGCTAGAGTGCAAAGGTTGGAGGAAAGGATGGAGTTTCTAGAGAAAATGATGCAGAAGGATGACAATGCTAGTACGTTCCAAGCACTTGAGAGTGCGGTGCAAAATATGTGTAGGGTTGTGGATGCAATAATGAAAAAAGCAATAATGGCTACTATTTCAAGACAAAGAAAATCAAGAAATAACAAAGGAAAAAGGTGAATAACGATGAGGCTAATTTTTCAAGAAAGATGGAGACTAAAGATAATTCTGAAGATTCTATTGAGGAACTATTGAAGGCGTGGAGCCTTATTGAGGATGCTTAATCCTTAGATCTTGTCTCCCTACTTTCTATTACTTGTTGTCATGAAGTTTTTTTTCTGCTCTCTATGGTGTTTTGGTGGTATAGGTTGTAGTAGCCTGGACTGTTATATTTCTAGTTTTATCTTTGTTAAGAACACTAGTAACTTGTTGGGTACTTATTTTAGGTTATGCTTATATAAATTTGTTTTGTGGATGGATGTTTTTTATTAGATTAGCAGGGGAAGGGCCATGATCCCATGGTTACAACCAAAACTCAAAAAAGCAAACAGGGTGGGAAACAACACCATCTTATCTTGACATATATGTTGCTTCAATACACATCATTTAATATTTTTGGCATAGACGATGAAGGAAAATTTATAAAAGATAAAGGTTAAAAATAATCTTATTTTAATCATATATTTTGAATATATTTTTATGAAAACCCATTTAGTTTCATTACAACACTCTAGACCTCTCTTGATATTAATCAACTAATTTTATTTTTTTTGGAAAATTGCTATTAAAGAGGATAGCATTGTTTCTATTACTTTAAAGCACCAGATTAAATATTTTAGACATAAATTTTGCATCGAACCAAGATTACATAACAAATTACATATCTATATTTTCTACTTTCTTAGAGGATTTTAAAGTCACTAGATGCTTTTGTTTTGCTGATGGCATTTTCTTCCTCTTCACCTCTATCCATTCTTGTTATGTTTTAGGAGGACCATTGTTATTTTCCACATTCAAAATTTCACCATTATCACTAACTTCTGAAGTAACCCAAGACATAGAAGAAATTTTAGTGTTTCTATGCTTCAAATTCAATTTCTCCAAGGGGGATGGAGAAGCCATCGTGAGATCATATTTTGGATTATTATCATGCTCAAAATCTAGAGATTTGTTTTGCACAACCATTGGAGTGGGGTGAGGAAAATTTGGAAACTTTTCTTGAAATGTAGGGGGAGAGGCAACAACTTTATGTTCTATGGGAGAGATTACATAGTGATGGGATTCTACCCCATCTCATCAAGATGAACTACTAATGGGGGAAGCCTTAGCTCGTCCCCTGCCACATTGTGCAATAGCATGTTTAGTTATGAAACAAATTTTTGTGGATGGATGTTAATATGGATTGGTTATATCTTTCTAGGATTCTTGATAGGTTTATAATGTTTGATACAATAGGTATAGGATAATTTTTTTTGGTTGGTTGGGTTTGGGGAAGTGGTTCTCTTTTAGTCCCACTTCCTTTGTTTTATTGTTTTGTCTTGCTACTGGTCTCTGGATTGTTGTTCTGCTTCTGTAAGGGAACAAGGCCCTTTCCCTGCTTAATCAATAAAAAAAAAATACTGACCAATCAAGTTGATACTTTCCTATGGTCAATTTATTGTTGTGGAATTTTTTCAAATAACTAAAAACACACCCATTTACAATTTAAACCTAAAATATTGAAGAAATAAATATAAAATAACCCAAATGAGTAGCTAACTTCTTGTTAATGAAGTTGTGAGTGCTTCCCAAATCTATTAATATTGTTACTCTCTTTCTTCAAGAAACCCACCACTTGGAGACTTTGTGGGGGACTACCTCCAAAAATGTGTGACAAGAAATGATTAATTGAGTATTGCTTGATTCCTCAACCAAATCATTGTCACCCTCTAACATTGGCTCTTCGTCCTCTTTTTCTTTAATTGACCCTTTAATATAGAACAATTTATTTTTAGTGTGTTTATATCCTTGACTATATTTGCTATCATAGTAAAAATGTAACCCTTTATATCTCTTATCTATATTATGGTGGTGTTATCCTAGTAGGTTGAGGAAGTGACTATGTGGGAGAATTTTTATCTCTTATGTTCACCAAACCTTGCCTTTTATTGGCCAAAAACATTTATCTACATGTCTCTCCATAATCATTACTCACAACTTAAAATATACATGGAACATACATACCTCATATTTGATGTGATCTTGTAAATCTCCCAGAAGCAATTCCTTCAAAAAAAAATTCTACATTCTCCACTCTTAAAGATAAGAGTTTGGAATTGATGAATAAATTCTTGACCATACTTGTTTTCCTTAACTTGGTAAGTTGAAGTAGCTATCCTTAAGATTATCACCATAATGTGTAGTGAGTTCCTCTTAAAACAAACCATGTAAGAACATATCCCTTATTTTTCTTCTCTTCACATAGCTAATGATACCAAATGAATTGATCAAGCTCCAAGTATAAGGATGTCATAAAAACATTTTGTTGATAAGAAACATGATCAAGATCAAATAATTGCTCTATTTGATCAACCTAATTGGTCAAATATTTGTTATCACACATTCACATATCCATATTTGGTCTGGAGTGCCTATCCATATAATTATTTAGTGTAGTCAAACTCATAATCATCATGTCTCTTAGAAGAATAATCTTCCTCCAAATTCTTATTCTATGATTTTTCTCCCTTAGAGTTCATACCACTCTTAAGGGAATATGTTTTCCTCGATAATGCATTGATCACTTCTCTTGTGGTTGTCATTTTCATCTTCATTGATGAAATATCTTCTTTAACCTTGGTGATTTCAACCTTCATATCATTCGACATAATCTCCAAAATTTATATATCATCCTTGTTTAGAGATTTTGTAGGTGTGACAATATTTTTTTGTCTCTTGTGGCAATCCCTACAATGTGTGAATTTAAGTTTGGGTTTCACCTTTCCCTTGCTTTAAAATGATGTGTCATATAAACTCAAACTACAAACTTGTGTGATGACGCTAAATTTTCCCTCATAAATTGCATAGATAATGTACCTTAGGTTCTTTGTCCACCTCATAAATCATGTTGAATTAATGTTTACTTGAGAAATTCTTAATTGTTGGAAGTAAAAAATTGTATACATCTCTAGTTTAATAATTGTTGATTAAGAGAATTAAAACACCGACAATCTGTTGTAAAATAAACGTGTTTTTGAAGTAAGATGTTATGAAAAATTGTTCAAAGATCTTTTGAGTTTTTAAGATCAATAAGAGAAAAAACTACCCAAATCCTCTTGACTCCAAAGTAGTCTAGAATAGTATAAATTAGTATATTTTTACAATGATAAAAATTTAAAATGAATAGGTGAGAGATATTTACTATTCCCTATTATCATTTTGACTTACCCATTTGGACCGTACAAAAACATTTTAAAAAAATTACATTGGTTTTCTAGACTAAAAATTTAACTTATTAAAATATTTTATTACAAACATTAAAAGAAGAACTTTATAATATAATATTAAATATTAATTTGAATTTAATGGGCATGTGGTTGTTGCAACATCTTGATTCCAAGATGCAGGTAAATTAATTTTATGCCTCAATCAAAAAAATTCTATGATTTTCTCTTAACTCCCTATTTACTTGATAATATAAATCTATCCCCCTTTTTTTTGTATTATCCTATTAATTGTCCCAAAAATCAATCCGGTCGTTTGTCATAATCATGTCTTGTTATCACATCAAATATTTTACTGATAACTTTGATGCTCAAGACACTTAGTTACTTTTTCTAGATTTGCTTAACTATTTGCACAAGTATCTAATCTCCAACTACTTTCCTTGTGACACTTACAAAGTTTTTCTTGGTTATATATTTCTCTGTTTTACAATTTTAGATGAGTGCCAATAGACTTTAGAACTGGAATTGTTGTTGATATGTTAACCAAGGAAATGGTACTCATGTTTTTATGGTACTAGGGGCTTCTCTTGATCAAAAGAAGCTCAGAAGCACCATATATTTGTTGAAGAAGTATTTGTAACTAGTTGAAGAATTAGAAGATTATGCTTCAAATTAGATTTTTCACTAACTTCTAATTTTATATGGACTAGAGTTGATGGAAACATCCTTGTGTTCCTTGCATTTTTTTCCTAATAATTGTTTCCCAAACTCTTGGCTAATTTTTATTGCAATTTTTTTGATTGATTAAGCAGGGAAAGGACCTTGATCCCTTACATTATCATCACAACAGTCTAGAGAATAACATCCAAACAAAACAACATAACGAAGGAATCAAAATTGAAGAAAAACCACTTCCCCAAATCCAACCAACCAAAAAACATTATCCTATACCAATCTCATAAAAAATTATAAACCTATCAAGCATCCCATATATATAACCAATCCATATTAACATCCATCCACAAAAAAAGGTTATATAAGAATAACCTATAAAGAGTACCCAACATGTTACCAAAGTTCATAACAAAGATAAAGCTAGAATTAAAATAGTCCAGGCATCTAAAGCCTTTACCACTAATAAGCCACAAAGAGGAGCAAACAAAATTCATGACAACAAACACCAAAAAGCAAGGGAAACAAGAGTCGAGGATTAAGCATCCTCAAAGAGGCTCCATGCCTTCATTAGGTCCCCAAAAAAATCTCCAAAGCTATCTTTGATCGCCATATTTTCTGAAAAATCAGCCCCATCCTTATTCTCCTTCTTCCTCTATTATTTCTTGATTTTTCCTTGTCCCAAGATATTAGCCATCATCATTTTCTTCATTACCGCATCCACAACCCTGGACATATTCTACATTACACTCTCAAGAGCCTGGAACCTATTGGCATTTCCATTCTTCTACATCAATTTCTCAAGAAGCTCCAACCTTTCCTCTAGCCTCTACACTCTAGTTATTTCTAGACCCGTATTTTTATCTTTTGAGACTTCATTACCGGGGCCAATGATGTTCATTTCCTCTGGGTCATTCGTAGCTGTTCCTTTTTCCTCGTCCTTATCAATGTCCTCCTCACCATCCTGCACACCCTCCTACAAAATATCACCTTCCTCCTCCTCCTGACTCGAATCTTCCACTTCCTTCGACCCTGACACCTCCTCCTTAGGAGACCCAACATCACCCAAGCTATCCAGAACATATTCTTTAGAGGAGGATGCCTTTTCCTCCCTGGCCACCTTCTTTCCCTTATTATCCAGAGACTCTTCCAAATTATTTTCCTTTGATTTTTGATTTTTTTACTATTATCAGACCCATTTGACGTGGCCAAAGTAAGGAAAGTAGATCTTCAACCCACCGAGGTGGTGGACCCACATCCAAGGCTATTATCATTATCATCTGGTATTGTTATAGTATTAGGGTCAACACCCAATTCACGAATCAATAGTTTTCTCTTCTTGTTTACAATAGGAGCAAGGGGAGAAAAACTTCATTTTTAAGGGGTAATTTTAAGGAGAGTCGACCAAGTAGGGTCCACAATATTAGGGGAGGCCTTAGCAATATCTTTGACCGAGGAGTGGGTTTGACTTTCAATTAGCTCAATTTTTATAGAACTCTTGGGAGTAGGATTTTCAATCAAATTATGGAAAACATTTCTTTACGAGGTGGTAGCTAAAACGTAATTACATATGGCATGAATCAAACCTTGGTGTAAAGGAGGGTTAGTGCCATTAGTAAGGCTTTGGTTCAAGGAAGAGAGGAGGAAAAAGGGTAAATTTATTTTCTCCAGGTGCTTGATGTGGTTCAAAATGGGGAAATGATAACCATGGGTTGACTAAAAATGACCCTCTAACATAAAGTATTTCATGAAAAAGAAGCAAACATTATGGTAAGGGGGCGGAAACAAAACCCTAGAATAGCCATTCTTAAATCTTTGGGCCTTTTCTTTTGCTTCAAAAAACTTATCAATATAAGTTTGATAGTTTCCGGTGCTTACCTTGGCAATTTTCTTCCCTTCATACGTAAGCCCCACCGCTTTGGCTATAAGCTTAGCATCAATAGTAAAGTGGAGGCCACCCAAATCAACTTCCCCATTTTCTAGGCATTCATAAAATTTTAGTTGAGTTGTTCACTATAACCTTCCATGGCCGCAAAGTATGGAGTAAACCCAACTCATTCAAACAAGCCCCATAGTTCTGCATTCTTTTTTAGAGAGTCATATTTACTTGGCTTTGTCCTCTTTCTAGGGCCTCCCATGGTATTTTATTTGGTTGAATAATCCTTAGGAAGGAGTAAATACTCCACATTTCAACCTCCCTCATCCACCATAGAAGCAACTGGTAATTCAAAAATTTCGGTTTTGATAGCAACTTGGTAGCTTTTCATTTTTAAGAACAAAAACTCAAACCTTTTGGAAATTTGTTTAAAATAAGAAAATATGTATACAAAGCCTATTCTCATATTTTTGAAGCCTTCCATTAAAAGAAATGACAGCTCCGCCACCTTTTCAAGTCATGATTACTCTTTTTTTTTACCCACCTTCACATCAACTATAAATCATGTCAAATTGTCTTTTACCAAATCTTTCAAAAGATTTTTATAAATATGAGTGATAATCACCATATCCACTTTCACTTCTTTCTCATTATCACACGAGGTTTCCAAACGAATCTTTCCTTTCCTCCCCTTTCTTTTTAACTCTCTGAGATTTACTGTACGACTGCCTTTAATTAAGTACCTCCCATTCCATCTTATCAACTTACCCAATTGCCACACAAGAAAGACGACAATAAACATGACAGTTGGACAACCTTGCCAACCCCTCATTTTAATTATTATCATTCATTCCACGATGAATTAAATCCCATAATCTATCCTTAGATATTATTTCTTTAATTTGATTTGACAAATTGGTAAAGTCCCAATATTTTAAAACCGCTTGTCTTAAACCAAAATTCACCATAGCATCAGTAGCCTAGTCACCTTCCCTATAGATATGGCTTATCTTGCAATTTTGAAAATATTATATCATATATTTGCAGTTGTCCAATATATCTTTTATCTCCCAAGGAACATTGACCTTATTGTTTAAATAATCAATTATTAACTTAGAGTCGCCTTCCACAATCACTTTAGTGTAGCCATTATCTTTTAGATAACATATTCCTACCCACATTACGTAAGCCTCAACCAAATTATTTATTGTTGTTCTCAAGCCCTTGTTGTATCCAACCACATAGATGCCTTGATGATTTCTAATAATTCCACTTGCCCCCACCAATCCTAGATTTCCCTTAGAACACCCATCAAAATTACATTTAATCCACCTCGGGTCTAGGGGAATCCAAATGGTGCTCTTCCTAATTAGTTGTTTAGCCTAGTTAACATTGTTAAGATCATGAGATATTTCCCATTGTTGCTTGATTCACATCTCTTGATAAGATGGAATTTTATTCAACGGAGCATACTTACAACTTTCAATATTTTCTTGAATCTATTTCCTAATAGACATACATAACTCTTTACTACTTTTAGCCGCATCTCTAAAAACTATTGCTCCTCTCTTTCCATAAACCCCAGGGAACTTGTCTCCAAAGGTCAATAATAATATTGTGGGAATAGGGGCATATAATCCAACAATCAACAAAAATCTTTACCGAAGGAGGGAAGACACAATCAATCATCATATTATTTAAGAAAAAGGCCCAAACTTATTGAGCATAAGGACACTGAAACAATAGGTGCATAATGGTCTCTTCCTCTTCATTACAAAGGTAGCACTTATTTACTAGACACCTTCCACTTTTCTTAAGATTGTCAATTGTGAGTATCTTTCCATGCATCACAGTCCACCAAAAATAATTAATCTTGGGAATTATACTCTTGATCCACACCATTTTCCAGTTAAAAACCCCCATTTGGAATAGCTAAGATTTCATAATCTCATAAACAAATTTAAATGAAATCTCCTAGAAGCATTTTTTGTCCAAATCCACTCATCATCCTTGTTTATTGAGAAAAGATCAGTATCACCAATCTTTCATAGGAGGGAATCCAAAGCATCATCCCAATTCAACTGTCCACTACCCCTAAGAAAACCATTATTCAAATAGTTCCTAAAGTCAATCCACTTGGTCTCACACCTTCCCAATTTAAATAATTAGAGACCTTCTTTCCAATATTTATTTTCAATCTGATTCTAATTTGTTGGAGGTTATCATTAGTAGACAAGGGAGCACAATTAGTCCAAGCATCCTCCTAGAATTCAATTCTGAGGCCATGTCCAATTCTCAATTTTGCTCCTTTTGTTAAAGTGCCTCTAATCTTTAACAGGTAATTCCAAAAAACTGAACCATAGGGGGGATCCTTTTTCCTGAGGAAACAACACACATCCTTATTTCCTAAGTACTAGGCCCATAAAATTTGTACCCAATCCTTTTCCCCTTCTAGAAGAAACCATCCGATTTTTTCCACAAGAGCTTTATTGAACATTTTTATCCTTCTTATACCCAATCCGCCAACCCTCTTCGGAGTGCAGACTATTTCCCATCTAACTAGCGCCATTATTTTCCTCTCTTCCACACCCGACCATAAGAACCTCCTTTGAATCATTTAAATATTCTCAACAATATAGGCAAGAATTTTAAATATAGAGAGATAATAGACTGGTATGTTTTGTAAGGAAGTTTTTAAGAGCTGAATTTTCCCAGCTAAACTTAACAACTTGCCCTTCCACTAACCAATTTCTTTTGAATATTTTCCACAATATAATTCTAGTAATTACTGTTAGGTTTTCTTGAGATTAAAGGTAAGCCAAGGTAGGTAGTTGGCAGTTCAGCCTCTTGGCAACCTATAACATTTATAACTTTCTATATTACAATTTGGCTGGTATTAAAAAAGTAGATTTTACTTTTCTAGTAATTGATAAATTAACTAGAAACTATAGAATAATTATCAAGAACCTCTTTCCACTGTCTCACTTCCAAGATAGAAGCCTCCCCAAGGATGATAATTTCATCAAAAAATTATTGATGAGAGACAGGGAGAGGGATGAAGCAACACAAAACCATTTCAATTCTTTATTTGCAATTTGTTTTTGAATATTGCGGCCCAAAGCTTCAACAACAATGACAAAAAGGTAAGGAGACAACAGGTCACCTTGTCTTAGACCATGACCATAAGAGAAGAAGCCTTGCAATACCCCATTAATCAAGACTAAATACTTAGGAGTAGTAACACAAGATCTGATTAAATTGAGAAATTTTCCTTTGAATCCAAATTTTACAAGAACAACAAACATGAGATTCCAAGAGACCCGATCATAGGCTTTAGAAATATCCAGTTTCAAAGCCTTACCTTTTTTTTTTACTAGGGTCCATAAAATGTAACACCGCATGAGTATAAATAGCCGCATCCAAAATTTGTCTTCCTTGAACAAACCCCTTCTAGTTAACATCAATCATCTTATTCAGGACTAATTTCAGTCTATTAATCATTATCTTAGAACATATCTTATAAGTGGTGTACACAAACTAATAGGTCTATAGCCATTCATAGAAGCAACCTCATTTGTCTTAGGGATAAGCACAATAAAGGTGGTGTTCATCTAATTGAAAAGCCTTCTTGATATGAAGAAATACCTAACCATATTGAATAGGTCAGAGGAGACAATATCCCAATAGTCGTTCATTGATTGCAAAGTTAAGAAGTGCCTACACTTTGAGTATTTTCTCTCTTTCCTTGTTTGACACCACTTGGGTGTATTAACTTGCATATGAGGTGAACTTTTGAATTCTATTTGTTTGCTTTGTTTAATGCTCTCTTCTATCTTGAAACCACCACCATGCTACCTATCATTCAAATTGTAGCTCTAAGCATTTATCAATACCCTATCCAACCATGCTTCCACATTCCAATTTTTTTGTTTGGTTACTCTCACAGTTAGAACATAAATTAGGTTTTTAACCAGCAATGCCTCCACATTTAATGCCACCTTCTTTATGTCTCTCTCAAGCTATTCATCATGAATCTTTCACACTATCTAAACTAACTTCATGATCATTTTTATTAGCCACTCAACAATCAAAGTAATGGTTTTTGGTGTAACAACGATTATAATTATACACCATACTCTAGGTATACTGAAACATTCTTATTTTTATTATAATAACATTATGCTTAGTCAATATTTTTAGAGTTGTTACTCCATTGGCACCTTCTTGTAGGTAAAACACTCATGAAGCATTTGTCAAGCAGTTAGCACTCATAACCTATAGGTGGGATGTTTTAGACATTTTGTTAAAAAGTTCATATGCCTTGTCCCTGCTTTCATATGTTGCATACATTCTTGCCAAGGCAGTTGTAACTGCATCTAACAAAATTCCATTATCCTTTTGAAATAATGAAAAATAGGGGGTGTCCCTAGGGTTTCCCAAAATGGAAAAGTGGATCCAAAGAGGGAAAAGGGGTCATATCTTTCCTCAATTCATTAGGAAATGAGATCCAAACAATGAAATGATTGTCAACCACAAGGTGAGTCAAATCAAGCTATGAATCTGTAAATTTCCCTTTTTTGCAAGGACGAGGGTCTAGGCCAAACAACACTTTGGGGAGAAAGATTAAAAATATCAAATCAACTCCAACATGACTTCTACAAAGTGTATCTAGTAGATTTAGCATAAAACTAAAGGAACCAATAGAGTTTCTGGAAAAAATGAGAGGAATAAATGTTGTGCACCTTTCAAAAGTTGTATTTGCAAGCTTAACACAAACTCATTCGCCCTAGGGCGAATGGGTCCTGACAAACTTTTCTAGAAAACTCTGAATCTGAGAATGAAGCTTGTGACCTACAATTCCTTCGTGTACCTTGATATCTTTTCTCCCGAATCTAGATTTAGGAAAAATCTACAAAAAAAATTTGTTGTTTGTTGGTGGATAGGGGTTTGCCTCAGTCAAACCCCAACTTTGGTAATTAAACCTTGATGAAAAGCATAGATCTAAAACATGAAATGTGTATGCAATCCTAACCTTAAGTGTGTTTAAGATTAAGACTAATAATGCAAAGAAACCCTACTCAAGTTTTTTAGAATAGGATCCCTAAATGAACATGCACAATGATGAAGACCTACTTTAGGAGATCTCAAATCACCTTAATAAGTCACAAATCTGATTATATCTTCCTTAAGATGAAATTAGAGAGATAATAGAAGATGGAATCACTTAAGAAACAAGTTATTAGGCTTGGTTGAATGTCTTGTTCATCTCCCCAAACCTAGAATCCATCATGATCCTCTATAGGCAACTATCATCAATCTTTTGGCAATGCTTGATCTTGACAACAAAAGGAGCTTGAAGACCTGCTAAAACAACTCAAATGCTGCTCCAAGACTTCACTTTTGAATGCTTCTCCTTGCTCTTGAATGCTTGATCTCATAAGAACTTTACTCCTTGTCTTGATTTTTCTCTCTTCTAGTGTAAAATGAATATGAGACTTAGTATTATAGGCTTCCTATCTAATTTTCCAATTATCAGATCTCAAAAGCCAACATGTGAAATTTGAATTTGAGAGATTGAAATGCCACTGAAAACATATCAAAAGTTGAGTTTAGGGTACTTAATAAGAACCCATTTTCCCATGGGTGAATGGGTGTTGACCTAAATCATTAGGACTCCTCAAATGTTGGGGCATTAATTTGATTCATAACATTTATTCAATGCGGGTCGTGGTGTTGAGAATTAAATAAAATTAAGTTAAATAGGCCTTGGGATGCATGATAAAATGGTATTAGGGGCCTATTAATGGGATTTTAAAATGCATTAATGAAAAGGTCACCAAAATAGGTCCAAATAAGTGTGAATTGTACTTTCTCCTAAAAAGGGGTACAATTTTCTACACACCACCTTTATGCTTCTATGGTTGTACATATCTTGTTCCAAATCTCCCATTTTTGCACAGGCAAAGAGTGTGTGACAAATTTTATCCACAATCTACATAGATGATGACAAGGATTGTGCAAATTGATTGTACATCCACTAGTTGCATTTTCTTAGAGTTTGGCAATTAAAATTTTGTTGATTTTAATGAAGTCACACTTGGAAATTGATTTGTGATCAATCAAAATTATAAAACATGGATGTGAATTTTGAAAGGTAAACTATAATCTGCATTAAAATTTTATGAATTTACCTATTTATTCATTGGTGCAACCTCATTTTTTCTTTATTTGATTCTAAATAAGTAAGAATAAGTTAAAATATCATTAGAAAATCATTGTTATGTTTCTTGGGGAGAACAAGTTCTATGTAGGAACTTGTGATCACTTGTCAAAACTCTAAAAACTATGCATTCATACAAGTGAATCAATTGTAATTACATTCAGACTTGAAATCATCCCTTAAAATAACATGTTTGAACCTCAAAGAACCACTTAAGATTTGTTATACACTTTTCAATCCATTTTGAAACTTCATTAAATTATGAACTGCAAGGTAACAAAAATGTTCAAATATATCATGAGAATATATCCCTATCAAATTGTATTGAAACCCTTCATATTTATGAAACTAAGGTTTGATCAAACATTTATTCACCTTCATAAATTAGATCAATAGGGATGTTGCAACTTGATTTAGATCATCTTGAGACACTTTTAGACAACTGAACCCAAAACTATAAATCACTTATGACTGACCAATAGTTGATGATTTTGACTCAATAAGCAATTTGACATTTCAAAATGATTAAGAATATTTATCACCAAGACTCATTGATGTATTCATTAATTATTTTGGCTAGATAAATCTAAGGTGAGAAAGAAACTTCACATGCAACTTCAAAAGTAACCACGACCTTCTAGATAATGACTAAATCATGCATGTCAATGTAGGAAACACAAAAAGTTTAAAATTTTCCATGGTCAAAATTGGGCATAACATTATTGAAGTACCTAATAGTGGGGTACTTTTTATAGTGGTGGTCCACCACTACTCCCTTGGGCCAAAAGATGTTGAGTAGGAAAGACCATCAAAATTTACAACCTCTAACTCATCACTAGATGAAATGAGTAAAGATATTCCATGTTGAGAAAATGCCTTAGGGGTATGATGATAAGGACCATATATTTGGCTAGGGAGGTTATCCAAATCCTATAAGCATAGGTCCCTTCAACTTGATAATGAAAATTATCATTAGATTTTTTATTCTATTTAATGCACCCTCTCAAAGCGAAGTATTAATATTATACAAGGCGGGGCCAAAAGTAAAGTCTATATCATCTTGGATATAATTAAGTCTAACTAAATGAGAGAAGAGCTTCAACTTAGTTGGCCTAGGGGAGGGCCTTTTTGGATACATGGTTGTGAAGGATGAGTAGGAAAGGCCATAATTTGGAGTTGTAGATTCTTTTCCTTTCTTTGACTTTACTAGTGGTAGCTCTAGTGGGCATTTTCTCTTGCACTTACTCATTCTTTTATTTAAACCTAGAGAGATACCTTAAAATTTACTTGTACTATATTTTTAAAGCTCTAAAACTCATGGGAATTGGTCCACTTTGATTTATTCATTGGTGGAAAATCCCTATCATATTTTGTAGCATTAATTTAACCATGGGGTAGATTGATTAGGTTAATTTTGAATAGTAAACTTTGATTAGATTCTATTGATGTCATGGTGTAATGACATAACTTCAAGGTTCTAGCATCCCTCTTTTTCCCTTCATTCCTCATGGGCACAAAATATGGTATTTGATGATGTGATAGGTGAGGCACTTTTTTCTTTTAACAAAGCCTTTCATTGCTACATGATCAACAACCTACATTTTATCTTGGAATTGATTAAATAGATACTACAATTTGCACTTTGATAATAGACAAGAAACTCCTTGGAGTAGAAAGAATCATCAATTTGAGCTAATATGGTAAGATTAGATAGTTTATTTTTATTGACACCATAAAATGAAAGGAAAATCCTAATTACATATATTCATTTTTTATTAAAAAATTGGCAAAACAAATAATTAGCAAATATGGGAGGCTATAAATACAACTAAGGGACAAGCTAAGGAAATATGCAACACATATCATACATACAATACATGTTTTACACACCTTACAAGGAAACAAAATAAAATAAAAATAAGAGAATCTATTCATAAGGGGAAGGACTAATGGAGTTATAGATGAGGATTTAGATATATATTGCTGACTAGGATTAGTAATGCACAACTAATAAGGGTTGATCCATAAAAAATTACGAAATTGACATGTAAGGAATATAATATAGATCATACAACTAAGAATTCTCTATTATTTAAAATACATACTAGTTTTAGTTAAACAAAGGAAATAATACTAAGAGGAAAGCAAAGGAAAATATAGCACATACCATACATAAAATACATGTATTATACATAATTTAAACATACAAAAATGAGAAAGAAAGCATATAGAAACATGATAAGATATATAAGGGGGAGGGGTAATGGAGTTATACATAAGACTTTAGATAGATGAACTTGTTGACTAGGATTAGTAATGAACAACCATCAAGGATTGATAGATAAAGATAATTAACCCACTAGCAAGCCAAGATGACATATAGATCACTCCAAAGTGAGGCAAATAGCCCATATTTTGACTCTTTTCCCTAGTGATATGGAGTTATAAAATTAAAGTCACATAGAATTGTTGAATAGTGTCCAAGGGTAAGAGAGAGAACTTTTATATGTCAAGATGATAGCCTCTAGGGCTAGTAAATTAGGTAGTTTGGGGCATTAAATGCCATTATGCACCCACCACCTCCACCATTGAGAGGGCCAAATGCAAGGTCTTAGGGTGACAATTCTAGTCACAACTAGCAAGGATAAGGCTCCATTTTTATTTTTAATTAAATGATATATTTTTTTTTGACCTATACATATATAATAATATTCTCTACAAAGCTCATTGTACCTTATTTTGATGATGTATATATGAGATAATTTATACCATAATTTTTGATATTATGTGATGAACATTGTTTTATTGGATGGATGCATATGTTTATGATAATTATGGATATATGGATGTTTACACTTATGTTTTGTGATAGATTACATATGACTATGATAATGATGATGTATGATTTTAGTGTATGCATTATTATTGGCATGTCGATAATGTATTATGATCTATATGATGATACACAATTTATATGATGGTTATTTATGCATATTAATTTTTGATGGCATGCTATATATATGTTATATTGATCATGTAAAATGATGTATATTTATGTGATGTTTATGCTATAGATGTGATGACATATGAGTTGATTATGATATATATGATGGATACATGGTGCAAAAATGGATGATGTTCATAAATGAATTAATAAAGTGATGTAAATGATGGACGAGTTTTATTATGATATAATAATGATGATGATATTTTTTTCATGGCATAAATGAGAAGAAAATGAAGAGGATAGAATAAATGGATTAGAAAAATAATTAAATAATCTAACTAATCATTTACACAAGTTGGATCATGGTATCGATAATGGATAATGGATAGGCGATTTAGACTAATGAGTGATTGGATGTTTGGATGCATGTATTTATGTTGATATATGGTGAGCAACGTTAATTTGACATAGCAATCAATATGATGCACTAGGGTATAAAGAAAAAGGTACGATGTATCTAGTGCATAAATGACTGACCTGTATACATGTAATAAACAAGAGGATGACCTAGCACATCACAAGGTGATTAAAAATTTTGGTGGCTCATGTGATGGGACAATTAACAAACATGGTGCATAAAAATATAATTACCGTGATGTACACTAGTCAAGACAAATGATGATATTTAATGATCATGATGACCTTGAGTATTAATGGAGACACCCTTAGGAATCTACAAAATCCACAAAAATTCAACCAAAAAAAATCATATACTCAACACAGATTCAACAAGGTTCTTGTCACGGTGATAGGTATAAGCAACAATTTAGATTAATAGTTTATTCTTCTACATAAAAACTATAGACTGAATACTTAAAACAATATCAATGGCAACAATAATTGATAATATTTAACCACCACTTAATTCATTCATCATTAATGTTTACATAATCTTCTCGCCCTGAAAAATATTGGCCACGATTATCTTCTCTCGCTCAACATTACCTCTTATTCCAATCAGATTCCTCGAGCCTCTGCTACTTTTCCCCTTCTACGTGGCTCTTCCTTTCTTCAAACCTTCAACCCTATCGTATCAAGCTTCTTCTGTCATTCTTCCTTCGAGCCCACTTATCGGCCCCTCCTCATAACTATGTTCAACCTCCTCTCTATATTCTCTTCTTAACTTACTCAGACCAATCTATCACCATCCTCATATGCCTTCTTTGTTGGCTGCCTCTTTTAATCTTCTTAAAGTCGTGTCCTCTTTAATGTTGATTCCTTGCCTCTTATTTTATTCGACCTTTCAAACCGATTCTCCAAATCGGCTTCACCTTCGTTCTAACAATTGGATTCTAGCTTGTTCTTTCTTTTGACCCCGTTCTATTCTTATATTGGCCTCCTTCATTTGGCCTGCAACCCCTCTTAAATACTCAGCCTCTCCTTACCTATAGACCATCACCACTTGGTCTTTGGCCTTCTTCATCCACCCTTTATTTGACTTGCTCACTATCGACCTCTTCTAATTCCTCATTCTGTGAAACACCCTTTTAATCACCTTGCTTCTCACAACTGTTCAACCATTCGAATTCCCTTCCACAAATGTTTGAATGCCTACCTTAACTATTGGTCTTCCAATCTTACCCATTCATAACCAATTCTGGTAACTTCCCTAATCTGCTTCAACTTCTCTTTAAACTTAATAATTAATTACTAATGTTCTTGTCGCTAGGCGACATGAGCTCCAAATTACCCATATCTTGTCATTTTTCCAAACACATCAAACCCACAATTGACAACTAACATAATTTTTTTTTTGATGGAGGTCATCCACAAATTATTTTTTGCTACCCGATATGGGAGCACGAGCCTTCCTAGGCTTAACCTCTTCGACTAAGAGCCAAGGACTGAGGGGTATCCATTCCACCAAATTCGCCTAGGGCATGATCCCGACCTCATTCATTTTTCGGTGTCTAGCCTTTGCACTCAACAAGACTTGATCCCTGGTGGGCTCATTTCGAACCTTTCAACTTCACCAATAGACCAAGGGCCCATTGACCTAACATAAAATTTGAAAATTTAGTTGATGCCCCTGCATCAAGTATGCATATTATGAGTCAAAAGACAAATAAAAAAAATAATGATCAATAATCATACAAAAGTTGTAGAAGTTGAGAAATCCAACTTCAGATTCCAAGATCACTTGCATGCAAATGGATACCTGTCACAAGGAAGAGAATGGATGGAAAAAACAAACAAGGGTTTTAAGCTATGAAAAATGGAGAAATTATCTTATCAGAACAAAAGGGAATTGATATGAATATACAATGGATCAATCCTTATAAAAAGGAGATCATGCAAACCCTAATAGGAAAAAACCCTAAAAGAAGCCCCAATAGGAAAACATTTAATAATTAATATAATTATTAAATGTCACTTTATGCAAACTAACGTGAAATCTTAAAAAGGGAATAAAGGTAACTTAATCAACATAATTAAGTTAAAAACTTTACTCTAACACCCCCCCTTAAGATGAGCAACAGTGCAACTACAAACAAATGCAAGAAAACAAAGGTAACTACAATGCAAGAAGGCAAACATGGGTCCCGACAACTAGGCCAGATCAGGTACCCAAATACAACCAAATCTTTGTAAAGTGGAGAAATAGAGAAAACCTCATGGGAAAAGCTCTACTCCAAAAAGAGATGCAGAAAGCCATGAAGAACATCACTGGAGCAAAAGAAGCTGCAAACAACTGTCGAAAGATGACTGCTATGGTACTGAAGAACCTCTGCTGAAGATAAGATGATCAGGATCAAGAAGACAAAAATCTGCATGAGTGCCCCAAATGACACTACTCGAATCAGATGGCAAACAGAGGCAAACACCTGGAATGAAGATATAGATGGCATAAGTACCAATAGTCTAAAAACACTGATCAACTGAGAATGGAAGATTCCTTCCAAGGTGAAACCAAGGAAGAATTAGCATGAACAGTATAATACCCCCCCCATAATGTTGATTTGGGAGAGCCTGACAGATCCACTGAAATAGTGTGTAACACCCTGTAGTGCATGAAGGAGAAGAAACAACATCTGAAAGTGCACAAGAAAGCACCTGCAACTAAAAAAGTGGTATGCAAAACAAAACACACATGCATGAGGCTGGAATCATATGGATCCATTGTCGTCGTGGAGGGACACTCACCGGACAAAGGTGTGATGGAAAAACAAAGGCACTACACAACCCCCCATGGCACTTTATAAAACAGTGCGAGTACAAAATATGGCACAACCTTATGTGAAAAATCCCCAAAAATGCATGTACAATAGTGTGGCACTTTATCTCAATGTGTTTACATAAAATATTGCTTACAAATGATGCTCAAAAATTCCCACAAAGGACAACAAAACGGGAAATACATGAAGAACAACCAAAAAATGAAGCATCCATGCAAACGACAAGTTCCCAATAATGAATATGTCTAGGTAATTCACCAGAGTGTGAAAACACAAAAAAATGAATAAAATATACCTGGAGTGAAATCTGGAAAAAGTACATGGATGGAACTGAAGAGCTCTGAAATATGGTTCCAATGCCGCTAAGATCGCAAAAAACGGAGAAATTGATCAAAAGTTATGAGCTCGGGATTGAAAGCAACGCCGTTGACTTCAACTATCTGTAGAATGTACCAACAGTAAAAAGAAGCAATGAAACCCATACCACTAGAAATTTGACAAAACCAGCTTTCCGACGATATCTCATTGCCAAAAAATGATATTGTATGCCCAAGTTATGGCCTCTGGAAGAAAATAGCTCCAAAGGGGAAAAAAGTTAGCGCTGCATTAAATTTGATGGTCATACGGCTGTCGTAGCAAACTAACGAACTTAAATTTGTTGGCCAAATGACCGTCACCGCAAAAGCGCGATTGGACTTATTACAATAAAAATATTGTTTTTTTTTTCTTCATAAAAAACAAATAAAAAAAAAAACAATGATTTTTTTTTTTGAAAAAAAAAGATATTGGTGGGGGAGGCACATGGGCCCACCCCCACCATAGCCTTATGATTGCGTAGTTACATTGCGCAGGTACAGACCTGCGCAGAATCCTGCGTAGGTACAAGCCTAAGCAAGCCTTAAAAAGGCTTTGCTTTTTGCCTTTTTTTAAAAAATTGCGAACGAAAATATGCCGAGAGAAAAAAAAAAAAAAATTTACCACGATTTTTCTCCGATTCGCATGCAGACAGACGACCGTACCTGCTAATTTTTTTTTGCTCCTCAAATCAACTTTGTCCAAAATGGACAAATGAATAGTCAATTTAGGGGTTTTGGACCGCTGCAGACACAATGGCGAGGTCCGTTTGGGCTCAAAATACTTTGAAATTGCAGGTGAATCCCTGGATCAAAAAATGCAAACCCCGAAACTGTGAATGCCTAATCCAACCTTGTAGCTCCAAAATAGCTCCAAATTCTTCAAACAAGAACAGGTATGTAGTAGGAAAGCTCTGATACCATGTAGAAGTTGAGAAATCCAACTTCAGACTCCAAGATCACTTGCATGCAAATGGATACCTGTCACAAGGAAGAGAATGGATGGAAAAAACAAACAAGGGTTTGAAGCTATGAAAAATGGAGAAATTATCTTATCAGAACAAAAGGGAATTGATATGAATATACAATGGATCAATCCTTATAAAAAGGAGATCATGCAAAACCTAAAGAAACCCTAATAGGAAAAAACTCTAAAAGAAGCCCTAATAGGAAAACATTTAATAATTAATATAATTATTAAATGTCACTTTATGCAAACTAACGTGAAATCTTAAGAAGGGAATAAAGGTAACTTAATCAACATAATTAAGTTAAAACCTTTACTCTAACAAAAGTGTTACCTCTTCACAAGGTATTGTGAAATGGGCAAGATGATGGTGATTCCTAATAAGTGGAATAATATACCTTGTGAAGGTAAAGAATGAGAAGGGAGTTTTATGATGGAAAATAATGTGGCAACTACATTTGATCAAGGCTAATTTAGAGAGTTTTAATTGTATCATTTAATTTTGATGTTTCAAGTGTTTAGTTTTTAGCTTGAAAGCACATGTTTAAAGCTTAGGAATGGGGATAATATGAAGCTTAGATTTGTGGATTTTGCGTTGTTGGGATTCAAATATTCAGTTCACCAAAATATAAAAATTTAAGGAATTTATTAAGTTAAGGAAGTGGTCAAAGTCCTAGTTGATGAAAGGAAGTGGTCAATGGCTTCCTAAGAACCAAGAACCATTGTTTTATAGTTCCTAGTGGCACCATGAGAAAAAGAACAAAAAATATGACTCTTAGCAAGGTTGTTTGAACGTAAATGATGCTTTTACAATATTGTATCCATCATCACCATAATAAAATTGTTTGGAGATAAAAAAATTGAGAGGTTATTATGGAGGGACCCTATGTTTAGTTGTAAGTTTGGATAACAATATTGTAGTTTTCATAAATTCCAAGAACTAGTCTATCATAGTTTGGTAGATTTTACACTCAGGTCTCTTAAGAGACTTTGTTGGAAGTTTGTAGTTTTAAATGATTGGGTGACTTGGGATGCAAATAGAGGCCTAAGAAAACATTAAATTGTTCACCCAGACATGTTGAAATAGTCAATTTCTCACCATGACGCATGAAACACAAAATATATGCTTCTTGTCGTGCATTTGTACTACTCTCAGTCTCAACTAACACTTTTTGTTAGAACGTATTTTTTGTTGACATGTTCAAATAATGTTGATTTGAATAGAATTGATAGAGGATAAAGTGAAGGGACCTAATATCCACCTTTAGGTAAAATAGAACATTCCTAGGTGTCACGAGCTCTAAGAACTACTCTATCATAGTTTTGTAGCTTTTTACTCTTAGGGATCTTAAGAGTGAGCCAAAATAGTGTAGTCTAGAAGAATCAAGTGAACTAAGGAACAAATGAACACCTCTAGCATTCACCTACCCACCTAGATGTGTTGGAGTAGTCAGTCTGGTTCCATAATGCACAAAAAATGAAGATTTTGGTACTTATTATTTTCTTTCAAGTCTAGGAGATTGGAGAACTACACTATAACCCTCCTTTTCTTCAAGTTTCCTTAGTTGTCATGTTTTGAGGATTTTAATTGTTACAAATATAGGGTTCTAAGTAATATCATGTTTTGGTCTACTTTGTCTAACATATTATTTTCTCACGCATGCATCATTTACACATCTAAAATTGTGCCCTTTCACACACTTGGGATACAAACATCTTCTGCATCTAGAATGCCTACAATTGTAAGACATTTTATCTACATAAGTTGTGTATACTAATAATTGCTCTTGGGATTCCTTTCTCCTTTACTTTGAGCTCTTCTTTGTAGGTGGTTGGTCCAACTTCTCTATCTTTATTTTCTTTTAGTCATTACAATCATCACCTCCTTGTACATCTATTTGGAATAAAATTTATCCTTGAATCTCAATAGGTCTATAAATAATAGAAACATATTTTGTATAATCTTTGAATGATTTTAAGGATATAAATAATTTCAAGGGGGCTATGAAGGTGGGAGTGGATTTGGTCATAATATATTAGAATTTATATCACTTTATAATGGAAAGAAGGCACCATGCCTAAGTAAGGTGGGTTAGTTAGAGAGATGGGATTTATCAATAAGGCCAACATCATATTATATAGAGTTGTATGTGGTGGGTTGGGAATATGGAATAGGGACATTAGCTTTGACAATAAGTTCATTAGGGTGAATTCTTGCAAAATAAATATAAGTCAAGTTCATGGAGGAATTTACTCTTTCTCAAGACAAAGCTAGGTCATGGGATTTTCTTGCTTATAATTCTCTTCTTTCTTACCCATTGTATCAATTATTTTACTTCCTTCACTCTTTCAGGAAATAAACCATTAACTTTTTAGCCTTCATTTAGTGAATACTAGTTTACAAAAACTCTTAGTACGTATTGAATGTGTAGAATGCCAAATATTTAAACTTTTCATGCATGTCTATTTATAAAATTTTGAATTTGAATTCCCTAGCTATCATGGTTTGATTAATCATTTATTGATAGAGGTTCTATCATGGTGGCTAGAAATTTCTAGCTAGTGTGGGAAAGGATTCATTGCATGTGGGATTTTGTGGAGGTATCATGTGTCGAGTTGATGTGATCTTTCTATATAGTGGTAGAATTATCCCTTTTTAGGAATGGATGGTCTAGATGTGTGTGGTGAGTATAATTTGATAAATCATGAGGTTTTATCCACTTGTTGAGTGAATGGTATTTTAAAATTTAGTAGGAACTAATAGATTAGGATAGTTTTTCAAGATTTATGGCTCATGTTGGTGTTTACCACAACATATATAAAATGCAATTTATTTTTCAAATCAATGGCCATGATTAAGACATCTGGGGGAAAATATGCTTGGTAGGGTTTTCCTTGAAAACTTAGGAAGGAACTTTCTTAAATCAATGATAACAACTAGATGAAGGTTTATATAGAAATATAAATGATGCCCACTCTTACAAACAAAGGGATAAAAATAAATATACAAGAATGAAACATATATTATAAAATTTTGATACAAATGAGCAACACTACTTATAAAAATAGATTGGGATGAATTCCATTCATTAGAATCAACAATATAGTCCCACCAAGCATTGAATTCTCAAAAACATTGACCTACTTGAAATTAGATACAAGATAAGGTCCACCCTAGAGAGAGTTTGGAGCTTTCCATGGTGATTATGCCTTTCTTTTTATTCATCCCATTTGAGCACTATATTTCTCTTTCGAAGCTTTTTACCCTATTGGGCTTGTTAAACCACTTCTTATTGAATTTTTATGTTTGTTCAACTTATCTTGGGAAATTAATCTTACTTCTTCTAGATATGTGAAATTATCTACTGTATTGATTATCACTCTATTATCATCAATATTCAGGTGGTGAAGAATGTTAAGTACATGTAGCTCAATGAAAATTGGTTTCTAGACTTAGTTTCCATAAAATAGAGTAATTGCTTTCTTTAGAGTTATATGCATTTTACATCCACTAAGAAGACTAAAACCTAAATAATGACTAGAATAAAGGTAATACCAAATGGTTCAAGAAATTTTAAGGAACATTTTGGGTACATGCATGGCCTAAGCATGAAATAAGTCTAAATTTGAGTGCAAGCTAATGTATGGATTTAAATTCATGACAATTCTTAGGCCTAAATAACAAAAAACATCTAAGTGAAGGAAATGAAGAGTCAAACATATGGTAGATGGGGGTTTACATGGTAAATAATACTTGTATGACCAATTCAAAATACAAGGTGAGAAACAAAGGGAGTAAACATGAAAACTAGAGGCCAAGGTCAAGGAATTAAACATTTTAAGATGCAAGTTTATTTAGTGGAAAACAATCTTTATAATCAAATTTGTATTAGAGATAATTAAACCACTTAGGATAGAATCATTCTAGTATTTTTCATTAGATATAATTAAACTACTTAGAGATAAGTAAAATATGAGATTTTTTTAAAAAGAAATCATTATTAGAGATCAATTGATTTTTTTATCAACAATCCTTACAAATAATTTCAGTTATATATATACAAATCAACTTGATATTACAATTTTTTTTAAATGAATCATGTTAATCTACTCTACTCTTATTGTGTTGAGTATTGCCTCATGCTCAGACTCACAAACCTTCCACAAGTTCGTATTCAATGGTCTATCCCCATATTTGATCAATTAAACTTTTGATGGCACAATAATTTTAGAATAATGAAGAATATTCCTATGTGTGTCAAAGTCCTCAAATAACCACACATCAAAATTCTTCACTGGGTGCCTTTTAAGCCATGTTCCAATAACAAACATTGATCTTGTAGGATACTCAATATCTTGTCCATCTATTATAGGGGCCTCCAATTTATTTTCTTCCTCAACACAACAACACAAATAATAATTTGTTCCTTCTTCATTATCAATTCATCTGTAATAACTGTATAAACATACCCTATTTTGATTTGTGCATTTAACTAGATGAATTTAGTCAATAATACAAGAAAAACTACAAAATAAGATAAAATATTAAATTTTATTGAATTATGCTTCTAGATAATACCTGGTTGAACTAGATATGATATGTGGTTAAAGTGGACCGATGATTCCATCTTTGTTAGTTGTAGTGCTCTCAAAAGTTGATACATCTCAATTGGGCTTAAAGTCCTTGTACATTATTCATCAACCCAATCTTTTGACTCACACTCATTCCAAGATTAATATGTATAGGGAGAACAAAATCATGCCATTTTCCTCATATGAATAGTTCATGATGAACTTGCATTTAAGCTTCTAAAAGAGTGGAGCTCACTCAATCCCATAAATGTACATCAATCCTCATATTTTGCAATGTTATCTTCATCTACCAACCAAAAAATTATACAAACTACAGAATTACCTTCATTGGAACCATTGTATCATTACACCATTTGACAATAGATGTTACATCTGTTAACTTTGCACTATCTTTGTACTTCAACTCTTCTTGTGCTAAGGCTCTTTTAATACATTCTCTTGCACCATCATGCCCCCCCCTTTCCATTCCCAACCTTAGAGAAATTCCATATATGCGAAGAAAATTCAACCTATACATCTTACTCAACCAATAAAACATCCATAAGTTCTTGAATTAGGATGTACAATAATTTGACCATATGATATGATGACCAAATTTGATGTGCTTGCTAGCCAAATCAATGTATAATATCTAAAAGAAACCTTGCACAAACTTTGTAGAATGTGTATAATCATCACTGATATAAAAATGATACTATTTCAAGATCTTCTTATCATCCTTTATACTATCAAGTGCATGAATGAACACTATATGGATAAGGACTACAACCTGAGTGGAGTTTTAATACTATGATTGAACCTTATTCTATGGTTGCAATATATAGTTATCTACAAAATATATAATTGAAATGATAGTACCGTGGAAATATCTCCTTGAATAACTTGAATTGCAAGTCCAACTATCGAGTTCTATGTGTATTCCTTGCATACTCACATTATATTCTATAAAATAATAGACATATACTAATACAATACTACATTTTCACTCGCCAATTCACACATTTTTGCTTTTTTACCATCTTTTAGATTATATTCCACCGACTTATATTTTCCAATTTTTTTTTGTTCATTTCTAATTGCATGTGTATTCTCCATTGTACATAATTTTTTAAACGTTGCAAGCCACCACAACTATCACATGTTCCATCCAAGAATATTTTTTTGTCGACTAATTGACCATCCACTCTTTCAAATAAAATTATTGAAATGAAATCTCTTGATGATCTAGGTGGAGCCTTTATCATACACTCCTACAAAGCCTCATTAGTATGCAACCCTACACATATATGCCGATAAACATCATAATGATTATAGAATTCAATATTTACTCTACCAAGGATTAGATAAAATGATTATGTACATTATTTTTTAATTCAATTTTTGGAATTGGCATGCTTTTGAGTTTTTTAGATATCGAGTACAAAAGGGGAAGTTCCCATGAATGTGATGATATACATTCTAATCAAAATATGGGTGAATTCAAAGTGAATATTTTAAATCCAATGAAGAATGAAATATTCAAATATTGATTGTTTATATCATTGGAATAGCTTATGCATCTTGACAAGTACTAGGTATGAATGGAATAAAGGGATTGAGTGGTGCATGTGGTAATGCATGGATAGTGAGGTGCAAGGACAAGGAAGATTATTTGAAAAAACTATGTTAGAAAAATTATTGGTATTTTTTGGTGTATAGATAAAAGAAATCAATTGTAAAATTAGTTGTTCTTGATTCTTGGTAAAAAAAAAATTAGACTGCAGGAATCGGGTAGCATGACCCCCTATAAACTGCAGTGCGCCTGGTAAAATTTTTAACGTGATTGACGGTGTTGGTGTGACACACCCTTTGGTACCATGGGGGTGGGGGAGACTAGACCTCATGACCAACCTCCTGCAATAGGAAAGATTTAGCCAACCGAGCTAGGGCCCTAACCCCTTGATTCTTGGTAATTGAATTACTTGAGAGAAGATGATTTTTTTTTAGCTCAACATGAATAATAGTTTGAAGGTTCAATTTTCTTTAGATCATATCCAAATTAATTTGAATCACAATTGAAAGATAATGGAAAACATAAAAGGCTAGGGGAAAAACACACCACAATAAACATCAAACACTAACTTTGATTAATGCATAGCAACAAAGACGAGATAGTAACATAAGAAAGAAAAAGGTTATGTACAATATTGTGGTTATGATTGTTGCATCAAAGGTGGTGGATCTCTTGTATTATTTTCTTCATCAAATAAGTTTACTAGGTTTTGAAACTCTAGGATATCAGATGACTCAAGTGGGGGGATTTGAAATTATCACTTTTTCTTTTATAATTATTGTTTCAAGAGGGGTGGGACATCAACAATATTTTTAAATAAGACTTTGTATCATATCATTCATCAAGAAAAAATATATTATATTATGGATCATAGGAGAATCGTAAGTCATGTTGTTCCCAAGTTATCAAACCAATATTCTATCTCATTGTAATGAGTGTTTGGGGGAGGTGTACCATAAGGATAAATTTATATAAAAAATGTATAAAGTTGTATCCATATGTACACAATTCGAATCATCTATAGAATGTAATGAGGTCAATTTATCCTTGGGATTTATAGTGTGGATACTTTGGTCACTTGTTTTATTCTTTATGGCTATGCGTTTCAGGTCAACAATTGAGCTAAAATGAGGTTAACTAACACTATGATATGCAACACATGAACTATGTTGACAAGGTGGCATGAGAAAAAGGTAGAAAGATAAAGAGAACGTGCCTTAAACTTTGAGATTTCATTTCACCAATTACACAATATTTTCTACTTCATTTTTGGCTTCACATTCCTCCAAAATTTGAGCTTTTTTCTAACTTTCTTGGTATTCAACGTTCAATTCTATATCAATCTAATAATTAGTAAATAATATGAAAACAATGATTGTATATGATAAAATTCAAGCAAAAAACATGATAATTATCATTCCAACACTAGGAAAATGAAAAAATTAGTTCATAAAATAAAAGTCAGTCTAAAAACATGCAATTTAGTTCTTCTACATTAACAAAACAAAAAAGGTGGTGAAATTGTTAAAAATTATCGATATTCTGTCAGAACCATGAAAATTATGTTTCTGTGTTGGATAAAGTGTAGATTAAAAAAATAAAGCATGTGGGTCCTAAATCATAAGATCAACATGTCTTTTTACTATTTTTTGTGATTCCACAAATGCACTCGTGTTATAACTTGCATTAAGAATTCCAATAGAGAGTGATATACATAGATCATATACTGAGAGATAGAGGGATAGGGAAATATATAGAGACATAGAGAGGGATATAGAGAGGGAGAGGAGGGAGAGATAACACAATATATAGAGAGGGAGAGCGGAGAGGGAGAGATATAAAGATATGTCTATAGGTTCATGGAGATGTTGGGATTAAGGTGTCTCAACCTTTGATTCTTAACAATATTTTTGGGATAAATATTTGTGTAAATTTGATATATCCTAAGTTTCCATCTATAATAGTTGTCATAGCACTTTGTGGACCTGTTGGGGGAGTGTTATATCCTACATACAAGGTGTGGAGCTCAATGGAGTACCACTTGTCACATAGACACTTCACGGAAGCATTATTGCTTGTTCCTACTTCATGGAGGTGCACCATAGTGACACTTGTCACTTGGGTGCTTGTTTGGAGAGAGACGTTTGTAACAAATTCTTAGAGTTGTACATTAGTGACATGTGTCAGGGCATGTTGAGTTAACTATGGCATGTACCTACTTTTGTGGAAGTTGGTGCCCACTTTGAAAATTCAATATTGGAAGTTGCTATTTGCAAAGAGAGTTGTGCATGGATATAGTTTCTATTCCTAGTTGAGTTAAACTTGGAATGTGGACACCCAAATTTTTGATAGGTACTTTTTTGCATGTGCATGTTGCATGTTGTTGCATGTAGTGCCTTTCTTGTTGCAAGTTAATGCATGGGCATAGGTTTAAGGAAAATTCTATCTTGGGCACTGTATACTTTATAAATACAAGTGTTTTCCTAGAGAAGTGATGTGAGGAGAGTTATTAATAGCAGTTATGTTGATGGAATTTTTCTAGATATGGAACAATATGTAAACCTCTTGTAATGGCCTTGAGCCTGAAGAATGTATTCTAACTATTTTGTTACTAAATAATATATTAGATTTGTGGTTTTATAATGTGGGGTTTTTTTCCTGAAAGGGGTTTCTCCATGTAAATCTATGTGTTCTTTCTCTTCTGTCTTATTCTTCTTGTTTCATTTTATGTGTTTGTAATGCTGTTGAAAGTACTTGATCTGAAAAGATTTGAAACTTAATTGTAACCTCTTTCTTTTAAGAATCAATAGTGGGAAAATAACTATGTTAAATTTTTCTTTAAGGCATAGTAGTATATGCTTTTGAGGTTTCCAAACTTAATGGATGTTATTGAAGGTACATGCTAATCCTAGATGGCTCTCTAGGATGACCATTTTCCCAAAAAGAGAGAGAGAGGTGAGATATAAAGAATTAGAGGGAATGAGGGAGGGAGGGAGGGAGAGGTAGAGAGATATGTCTAGAGGAGAGAGAGGGGAAGGGAGAGAGAGAGAGGTGAGATAAAGAGAATTAGAATGGGAAGGAAGGAGGGAAAGGTGAGATAGGTCTAGAAAGGTAGGGAGGGTGAGGGAGAGATATATTTTTTTCTTCACACAAATGCAAGCACATTATAACTTGCTCACATTATTATTTACTTTGGGTATTTCCATCCCTTAGGGTTGGATTCTCCTTAGGAATTCAACCCAAACAATTGGACTTACATGTCAATGCACACATGTGTTTTTTTTGTAATTTTTTAAAAAATGATACAATCTTGAGCATGCTCCATCAGGTTTGCACATCTTTTAATGTCTAGTTAAAAATACCACAATAATATTCAACTCTCTCTTATCAATCTAACCATGTAATTTTTTCTATGTTTCAAATATGCTAAGGTTTTGATCTTTAATTTCTTTTGTTAGTGTTTCGATTTTTTGTTAGTGTTAAGATAAATTTGGTTTCATTTTTTCTTGTTCATCAAAATTTGAAACAAATTACATTTTTGTAAACTAGATTATATTTTTTACACATTTTAAAAAACTAAATTTGATTTTTGATTAGTTTCCAAAAAATTTGGAGGGTACACACTCAATTTTTTAGTTTTCAAGATGTGCCCACTTTGAAAATTAGTAAAAAGTTAGCAGAAAAATCGAGCATAAACTACATGGTGCTAGCTAATTTTTCATCGAAGTGAGTTTTTAATTACTAAAAAAGTTAGCATTTTAGGGGGTCCATACTAGATGCTATGTTATGTTTTTTGATAAAAACATGAACACTGAGTGTTGACCCCCTAATTGAATCCCTTAATCTCCACCATTTAAAAAATATTTAGAAAGTAGATTCAAAGCACTATGACTCTTGTTCTTGTTGTATCTTCAAATTTTGAGCGTAACTATCTTCAATTTCTCATCCAAGCTCAAATTTTCTTGATTTTAAGAAATTAAGTGGCCACTTATGACCCCATTTTGGTCTCTACACATAAAATAACTAACCCAATGTTACCTACAACTTTACAAGTGAATCCAAATAAATATTTAATGTGGCTAAACATATCACCTAGATGCACCACAAATAAATATTTATTTTACATAATTAAAATATTTCATTCTTGTACAAGGTGCACAACACCTTTTTCCTAAAATCAAAATCCTCCACAAATTTATAAGTAAGATCATACACATTATATGCCCACTTAACCAATTTAGATTCTAGGAAATAATTAAAAATAATTAAATTTCCCATCCAAATCCCATGCATTACACAAGGATGTGTCACAAAATACTTTATTTCAAAATTTATTGAACAAGTCCCACCCTATTCTCAAAGTGATAGGGTCCCTAGTTTTTTCATTGGAATCCTCTAATTAGTCTTCTAAAATTCCCTTTAGATTGATTTTTTAAATCTCTTGGCTGCCTAGGGGAATGTTTTGTGAGGTTTTAATGGGCCTCTTTTGGATGAAGTAGTAAAATATTAAGGATAAGTGGAATGATCTAGGGTTTAAAAAACTTGAGGTATAAGTTCTCACAAAAATTTCCTAAATGTAGACCTTTAATTTATAATAGGCACAACAATCCACATCAAAATGAAACAATGAATTATTGAAAGAAAAGAATAGAAAACCTAACTAGAAAATAAAATATTCCAATATAAAAAAACACAATAGATGAAGATAAGAATAAAATATACATACGGGGTTCATCCCATAGTGCAATGGTTAAGATTTGGCATTGTTGTTGTTGCCACTAGGGTTCAAACCTCCATTGGGACATTATGATTGTAGGTACTATGCCTCTGATGTGCTTGTAGGCTTGACCCACAATATTGAGGTTGCTGATGGCATTCATTCCATGAGAAAGGTGTTCAAACCTGTGTTTTTCCAATCCTTTATTGGGTTGGTGTGTTGTGGGATCTATACCCCAACTAGGTTATTGTGCTCATGAAATTGGATAGTTCACTTATGTTCATGTTAGGGAGGAGGTCCCTCATTTGTGGTCTCCATATAGGCTCAAGCCAAACCAAAATTCTAGATATACTAATAAAATAACAAAATGTACATATACCTAGTGTAACGTCGTAAATTGTTAACCAGGTAACAGTTTCACACTATGTTTGGCTCCGCCTTAAATGCTTGGACCTTATTTGCCTATTTTATTATTGTTTTAAAAAAATCAAGATAAAATTAGGAATTAAAATTAATTATTTATTTAATGACAAATTAAAATTTAAAATAGGTCCGGTCTAGGGCGCCCTCACCCTTGACCACCCTATTTGGCCCAATTTTAAATATTTTATTGTTGGTATTAATATGTTTACAAATTTAAATTTATTTGTCAGATTTTCAAAATTATTATTGTGGGAAATGTTGAAATGCATATAAATGTCTTTTTCACCATCTAAACACCTAAGGAAATTTTGGATCAATTGAACATCATAAAAAGTAGTCAAGGAAATTCAAGAGTAGAATAAGCATCATTTTACAATATTTTTATTAGTCAAGATTCATGTTAGTAATGCATCATCATGTAATATTGTTTTATGTTTTATATTCATTATTTTGTGAGTACTAACACTTGCAATATCTTCAATCAAGTATCGATTTCTCCTTGCATGAGATGTGTGACATGACCTCAGTTTATCAAGGAAAGTAGATTTGAGTGGTAAGTTACAACACTTGAAATTTATCATCTATTTTATCCATTTTACTTTGCTCGACCTAGGGTAAGGACACTTTATCCAACATCATCATAGTCATGAAGGTGGAAACACCAAAATGAGGTTTGACTTAGGCAAGCCCTTATACACCACAACCCTTTCTCTCCTCTCTTTCTTGCAAGTGACAGATTTGAAGTGGATTTGGAAAATATTGAAGACCTAATATCAAGATCAAGTATGCAAGTACATACATTCATCAAATTAGGGCAAGATCAATTATTTATCAACAAACAAATTTTCAAAGTTGAGTTTGATAGGGAAGCACCTATAGATTATAACCCATTTGTTCCTATTTAGAAATTCCAAAAACCCTAATTCTTAGTCTAGGGCACCCATGCCCCTGACTAGTCAACTTATGCTCAAATTTTAATGCCAGGTTCTTTATCTCTACCCTCTACTTTTTCATTTTCAGTTTTTTCTCAATAGTTATGTGTTATTTTAAATTTACATCAGTTTGTTGTAGTTGCATAGTTAACCTAGTTTTACATTTAAAAAATCTCACACATCGTATCCATTCACTCCTAATTAACAACACACAACCCCCAAAGGGGACCAAAACCTTGATCAACCATTGCGACTCTTCCTTGAGGATAGTAGATAAGTGGTTTTTTATGATCATTTTTGTGTCCCCCCAATATTGTAGGTTAAAAGGTATGCTTTAGACCCTAGATCCATTTTTCCTACACCACATCTAAGATATGTATGCTGGATTGATTAGGGAGAATTTTTAGTTGGTGAGAGTGGATGGGTGATCCCATAATAGTGGGTTACACTTTTTGGCCAAACTTGACATTAAATTGAACATTTTTAACTAAATCTTCACTTTTGGACACCTATAGTTGCTAAACCATGAGGAATTTAAAGATGATGCAAACTAGTGATTTGTGAAATTTTGTCCATAGATTCTAATATATATTTTTAATTTTTTTGGAATAAAATTGCTTTTCTTTTTCCATATCGCTCGATAACTAGTTTTTAACAGTAAACACCATTTTTAAAGAGTGATGTTTACTATATAACACACAACTTTTTTTTATGAAGGATTAAATTTTAATTTTTTTGAATTTAGATTTGTAACTATGATATCTAGAACCTTCATTTGGTTTCATAGTGTTTTATTAAATATTTTATTCTTAATTAAGTTTTGAAGTCAAACCAATTACAATTTAGAAATAGGTGTACTATATAACACAATTGTTTTTGTATGTATCAAAATTCAATTTTTTTTGTTGGATCAAGGATATCAATACCAAGCACCTAGATTTTTTTTGGTATCTACTATTTTTCCACATGCACGCAGAACAAAGAGCTTGATTTTCGGTGAAAAACCTATGTTTAATTGAACTAAAAAAAAACATAATAAAACCAAAATATATTAAAACTATACTTGATAGAGAGCTCATTTTGAGGAGTATAGTCCTCCAGCTAGGTTTTTCAAGTTGATTCCATTTTGATCCTCAACCTGAGCCTCGAAACCAAAAATTCTGCATAAAATTTTAGATGGAGGGGGGAAAGGGCAAAAAAGGGGGGTTCTAGTGAAACCACCTTCGAGAAAACCCCCTGTAACCCCTTTGAGAGAAGGGGGTTCGCTAGAACCCCCTAAAAGAACAATTAAAAAAAAGAAAAGCTATTTTTTTATTCAAAAAGTTGGCTGACATGGGGTTCGAGCGAACACCCCCTTCTAGTGAACCCATTAAGGGGTTCTAGCGAACCCCCCTTCTAGCAACCCCCCCCCCCCATTTTTTTTGAGTGCCCAAGCAATTTTTGTTCATCAATGCAATTGTAACCCACTTATGTGGGATCACCCAAATATAAGAATAGGATTTAGCTTGAGGATGCAATTTCATGATAGCTCTTTTAATTTATGCAATTCCAAGAAAATGAAGGCCATATCATATATACATATATATATACTATCAATAGATTTTAAGTATACACAAGGTTAAAAATCCAAATAATTCATGTCACTTAAGTTGTTTAAAAAGTAGATGAATCAAGGTTATTAATCATATTTTTAATCAATGACATAACACATAAAATAAAGTAAGAATGTAAGGGAGGATAAAACTCATCATTGTGAAAGGGCCATTCCACTCTAATGAGAAAGGACCACATAATAAGAGGACTTGAGACATGAAAATAAGAACAAGATTTCAAAAATATAAAGGGTGATAGAAGAGGGCCCACAAGAGACATAAAGTAACAATAAAACTTGCCAAATGTTATTCTACTTTCCAGTACAAGTTTCCATGCTAGAAATAAATTATATTTTATTCAAAACATAATAGAAAATAGAGATTAAAAGTAGTTCATTTCATAACACTCACCACTATGAAGGCTTAAGTCCACTAGCAAAGAGAATATAGCCACATGACCTACAATAGTTGATTCACAATCACATAGGGGAAAATAAAAGTGCAATGATTTCTCTACACCAATAAATCTTAGACACATCAAGAAATATTCCCTAAATAAAACATTTGAAATGAGCCTTAATGGGTAGATAAGAGTGAAAGGGAAACCAACTAGCCCACTTTCCATTGTGAAGGGTTGAGTCTCATTAAGGTAAAATGATAATACAAACACTTTAATAAAATTACAAGCACCCATACTAGGTCACTAGAAGATTAGAAAAAGTGTAAGGAAATAATGCAAAGAATAATGTTTAAACAATGAGAAAGGATTTATCTAGGGGTTTTCATGGGTTTGATACACAAACAATCTACAATCTTACACTATAAATTATTAGTCCCAACATACAAAGCAATATTTTCAAATCATTATTAGAAAGATACCAACACAAAGTTCGCCAATAGATTGTATTGGTGATCTACCATTGCATTCTCATAAAGTGATCTATAGTCCTACACCTCACATAGTGCTTTTGATACCTCTCCTCCCATCTTGGCTGTATTGACCACTACCTATAAGAACCCCTCAAGTGAATAATTTGTATGCTTGATCATAATCACTATAAATTCTTTGTACATCTTCTTAGGCTTATTGTAGCTATATATGACCTATCTCACTTTTTCGATAACACACCTCTCTCTACTTGTATCCCATCTCTATCTACCTACAAATTATCCTACTTTTCCTAGGCCTATTCTTGATCTTTGCTTAATTGATCCCTCTTTATCTAAAATACATTGCTAGCATATAAGGCTATGTCTAGCCTCACCAGGGGTTCCTCTACCTATAGATTAGGAGACTAAGCCTACTCTTGCTTTCTTGGGATTAGTGGGACCCTTGATCATTTATATCTATTTAATTTGGTTTCCCTAATTCTTTGCCCTATCCCTAGTTGTGATCCCGCCTTTAGGCCTATATATGTGCTTGCCCTTGCATTCTCATCCCTCCACCTTTCCTGCTACACCTTTGTACCTCCTCCCATGAAGCCTTGATCTAATCTTGTAACTCCAATTGGCATGGAAAAATAAAACTCATTGGCCTCCTTTGTTTCCACTTAGCTTTTATAGTTGTACAATAGTCCCTACATTTGTAACATCCATCTAAGGGTCCCACATGGTAATATTTTCAAGTGTCTTCAATTGATCTATTCCAACTATAAGCTCACACATGGTCCCCACTCTCTCTCCTACCTCATCACACATGCAAACACATGTGTCCCATTTGTTGGTATCCCCTTGTCATGAGATAAATTGGCATTATACCTTATTTGGTCTATATATCTTGATCAAATAGTGATGCCTACTAGGTAAAAGCACAAAACTATGTCACACTTTTATAAAGGAATCAACCAACATTGATCATTTTTTTTTAACTTGAACCACTAAAAAACTTAGGGAGTATTATTATGCAAAGATGCAAAGATGGGTCCCATCTATGAGGCCATGTTAGGTACCCATATACAAATGTAATCTCTCACAAATGGAGAAAATTAGAAAACCCATTGGGACAAAACTCGTCCCCAAAAGAGAGATGAAAAAAAATGGTCTCAATGGTGCATGAGAAAGATAAAAACCCATACGAGGAAAACACCCCCCATAAGAGAGAAAAAGAGAAACCATGCAACCCCCCTCAATGTAGTGTCTCTTGGAATGATGGTAGATTCTCAACACTGAATGTTGAAGATGATCCAAGATTTTTGAACAACGCTCCTCCCCTTGGGAAGAAGCAATACCAAGATGGGATGCAAAATGTCTTCCTATTCCTGAAAGGCAGATGTGGGAAGAAGAAATATATGTGATGTATTTGAAGAACTCTCAAGTGTCTCCATGTTGATGTTGAAAAGTTTCACTCTCCAAATAGGCGTTCTAGGCCACACTATCAAAGAAGACACTCTAGAATCTCCTAGAAACAACTGTAGAACACAATCCAAAGACAAAGATATCTCCTTTGAAGATAAAGAAGCCTCTTCAAAATTTTGTCCAAAAGCATCCATACTCATGTCAAACTGTGAAGGATGATCATGTAGAGAATGAACAAGAGGGTCAGAGTGTTCCCTCATAACATTTGAAGAAGGATCATCTCCATCAAAGAGAATATGAATACAATCAATGATGTCTCCCAAATCTGAAATACATGACTCACAAAATAAACCAACAATGTCTGTCAAGTAAGTTCATCCTAGGTATCCATATTTGGAAGATGATCAATGTCTTGCTACACTAAATCATAATGAGCTAAAACTATGGAATCACAAGAATTCAGGCACAACAATAGATGAAGGAGATGGAACATCAACACGTATCATTCAATCTTTAGTGCATGAAACTATACCAAGATTCAAATAACCATGTTGAATCTCCTCAAAAGTGTCCACACAAGATGTCTCAATGTGAACATCTTCTAAATCATTAGGAGAAAAATGTGAGAAGGTGTAGACTCAATATTGGTGATCAACCTCCCCAACTGCAACTATATCTATGCTATACAAATCCTGTATTATGACATAATCTAGTGTGAACTCAACACTCCCTCCTACTCCACCATGTGTGATCTAATAGATAGAAAGGCTATTGGTTGAAAATGAAGGAACACAAAGAACATCATTAAATTATCCATCATCTATTCCAATGGATCCCTTCCCATAAAAACACACATAGTGTTGGTATCCATCAAGTATGTGGTGATGAACAAGTATCAAATGAAGCGAACATACTCTTTGATGAAGCCATATAATGTGAGGCTCCTAAATCAAGTATCCACCTCTTTGATTCAGAATCTACAATTGCAACAAGAGTTATCCCCTTATGTTTATCACATTTTAATGATGATGAAGAAGATGAACCCTTTGATGATGAAGAATAGTTGATTTAAGTCTTCTTAAGAAGATGCTTCAACTCATCAATCTATTTTGAATAATGTTCATGTTCATCATGCTCAGTTTTCTTGCAATATGCACATGGGCGATCCCACAATATTGGTTTACAATTTTTGGCCAAACTAGACATTGAACTGATTTCTTTTTTAACTAAATCTTCACTTTCGGGCACCTATAGAGGCTAAACCGTGAGGAATTTGAAGATGATGCAAACTAGGGATTTGTGATATTTTGTTTGTAGATTCTAAATATATTTTTTTCACATTTTTTTGAATCAGATTGCGCTTCTTTTTTTGTCTCCTTCGAAAACTAGTTTTTAACAGTAAACACCATTTTTAAAGAGTGATGTTACTGGCTAACACAACTTTTTTTATATGAAGGATATAACTCTTTATTTTTTGAATTTAGATTCGTAACTACGATATATAGTGCATGGAATTGGTTTCATAGCATTTCATTGAATATGTTTTTCTTAATTAAGTTTCAAAGTTAAACATTTTACAATTTAGACATGATTCACTAGCTAAAGCATAACTTTTTTTGTATGTATCAAAATTCATTTTTTTTGTTGGATCAGAGACATCAATATCTAGTGCACTAATATTTTTCAATTTTTTTTTGATAATTTGCTATTTTTCCACATGTGCAGAACAAAGAGCTTGATTTTCGATGAAAAACCTATGTTTAATCAAACTAAAAAATAAAATACATAATAAAACTAAAACATATTAAAATTATATTCGATGGATAGCTCGTTCTAAGGACTACCATCATCCAGTTGGGTCTGTGAAGTCTCCTCCATTTTCATCCTCAACCCGAGCTTCAAATGATTTTTTTTTTACAGAAATTTGGTGCAAGACGGGGAGAAGGGGGAAAAAGGGGGGTTCACTTGAACCCTCCTTCAAGCGAACCCCCCTTGACCTTTCAAATGAATGGGGGTTCGCTCAAAGGGGGGTTCGAGCGAACCCTCATTTTTTCAAAATTTATCTTTGTTTTTATTCTAGAAAATGTGAAAAATGAGGGACCCATCATTTAATAGGGTTCACTCGAAGGGGGGTTTGAGTGAACCCTCTTTGGGTTCATTCAAACCCTAAGTTCGTTCGAATCCCCCAAAACCCAAAATTTTCTTCATGGAGGAATTTTTTGCAATTTTTCTTCCTCAACAAAATTGTAAACTAGTTTTGTGGGATCACCCACATATAGGCCTCTCCTTCTTAGATGATTCCCCTTTAGAGGGAGAGGATTCAGATTCATTATGTGACTTGTTATTTTTATTCATTTGTTTCTTATCAAGATTCTATGATTCTTTTTGTATCTTAAAATCACTAGCCAACAATGCTTGTGACTTGGAAGATTTGATTCACGTGTCCAAAAGATGATTTTACATGTACATTTTCCCCATACTTCAAACTTCTTCAAAAATATTCTCATGGAATCTCATCCATCCATTTTATCAAGAAGATATTGACCAGGTTCACATAAATAAAAATTGACTTTTTGGTTTTTGAAAAAGGTTCCTTTTTATCCTCTCCATCCATTCTTTTTCAAGGAAATATCATTCATAAAATCTCTTTAAATCATGGAGCTCCCATTGTGCACCAATTGTAAGGTTCTTTTTGGAATCCTCTCATGGATTCAAAACTCTTAATCAATCCCAACCTTTGATCTCCAATTTGAATACTATATGTTAATCAACCATCCCAAAAATCTACAAATAACACCTCCCATAGGCTATTTTCACATAATCCATGAATGAAAGGTTATGATGCTAGAGTGAGTATCCACAGATAATCAATTTAACATCCAAAATAATGAGAAATTCTAAAATCATAGTATGTAATAAATGGAATTAAGAATCTTGATTCGAGCCTCTCATATTTTGGTTCAATTGCCTCTTAAGCTTGGAGCAAATAGAGGTGACAACTGAGGATGAAGTAAAGGTTTTGATTTGTGTGTTTGAATCTTGTTTTCATTTTTCATATTTGCTTGTCCACATCATGCACATGGGATAAATCCATGAATATGGAAAATATAGGTAGATCAATATAATCAACTCAAGAAAAGGCATATTATCATCACACAATTTGAATATGTCACTAATATATATGCAACTTTCACTAGACCCAAAACAATCAAGTTTAACATCTTCATTAAAAAACACTCATTCTTCAATCATAATTCTAAATACCCCTATCCATTACATTTGATTTTATAAAATAACATTTAATATCCAAATACATTAGTCTACTATTATTATCTATTAAATATAAATTACTTATAATTTATAAAATATTTAATTAGCTTAAATCATATATAAGAAAAATATTTATTTTTCACAAATACTTATTTTTTGTTAATTTATTTAAAATTTTAATATGTAATTTATTGTTTGCATAATTTAACTATATTATTTGTATAATTTAACTATACATTGTAACTACTACAATAATAATCTATTAACATTTCTTAAAAGAAAAAGAGTTTTGAAAGTAACATTAAAAAATTTATATTTAAAAAAGAGTTCACAAAAGGGTTTGCCACATAGCCTCATCCTCCCTATGAAGGATGCACGACATCATCTACTTTGTCTCAAGATGTGTGTTTGGTGTTGGGGACCACCATGGCCTCAGAGGTGCATGATTCTTCCTCTTTTGTTTACACCTTTGTGAATAGGGAAATATTTTTAGCTATATTTTCCCATGCTATGTAATTATGAGAACAAAATATTTGAAAGTAACATTAAAAATATAAATTTAAAAGAGTTCATGAAAGTTCTTGCCACATGGCTTTCTACTCCCTATGAAGGATGTGACATCATATTAAATAATGGCTTAGAATGTGTGCTTGGTGTCAAGGTCCCCCACGACTTTGGAGATGCATGATTATCCTTCTTTTGTTTACACCTTAGTAGATAGGGAAATAATTTTGTCCATGTTTGTAGGTTAGGTGGTTGCAGTGCATGAAGATATTGGCTCATTTTATTAGCACCCTCTTTCTAAAAACGTGAATTAGTTCTCATTTTTGGATTTTCCCTCTATGGTAGAGGATAGTTCTTGTAAGGGGTGACTTAAGTCTTGGGGTAAAGTTATTGGAATACACAACTCTACTTTTCCTTGTTCACTAATACTTGTTGAGATGGGGTAGGGCCTTTCCATTAGGGTTCCAAACTCCATTATCTCATTAGAAAGTTCCTCAAGGTGAGGCCTAATATAGATGATTTCAAAATTAGGCCAAACTAAAATGATGAAGTCATATTTAGATTGTGGCAATGGTGAAAGGCTTGAGCCTTTATATCTCCTCAATCCTTGGAGATTGTACGGTAGAGCTCTCTTGGATGAACCATGGTTTATGGTAAATTTGGGGATTTTTCTCATGAAGAGGTTTTCATGATTTGATCTTGAGAAGTGCATCAATAAATTTTCTATTTGGGTGAAGAGATTATAAACTTTCCCTTGGAATATTAGGAGCTATAAGTCTTGAAAGGTATAGCTTCAACTATTGTCAACTCCTTTTCTTTGATTTGGTGACCATTACAAGATAGTGTTTACTTTTTATCATATTCATTATGTTTTCTAGCATGGGTAAGAAGCTTCCTCTTCTATTATATTGTCTTGAAAATTAGGTAATTGGTTTCAACATATTACCTATTATGATTGGATTCAATGTTAGATGGCTAGCTACTCCTCCTTTGGGTGCTTGCCTAATAGAAAGGGAAAAAAATATCAAAATGTTTGAGAAGAAAACATATCTAGAGTTGTAGATGATAATCCTTAGTGTGAAATAGTTACGTTGTTGGACACCATTATTATAATTGATGACTCTATTGTGCTAGAAGTAAGGGTTGTCAATAGGGATCAACTCCCCATTAGCTTGGAATAGTCTATAAAGCCTCATGAAAAAGATAACAAACCTTCTAGTGAAGTCTAACATATTCCCTTAGGACCTTCTCCTAAGGAAAACATGATTATAGTTGTACATGGGAGTTGGCTTAATTATCCTATGACTCTTTTTATGAAAGGTTTGGTCCCTAGAAAAAGAGATTTGATGAGGAAAGAAAGCTTCTAATCTATTTATGTGGATGAAAACAGAGCGAAATTGAATAAGAGGGAAAATACCTTTAAGTATACATCTGATGGGGTTGTTCAATGCCACAAACTTGTTGATAGGGTTGCATCCAAGCTAGGAATTTCTCATTAGAAATTTTATCACAGTGATGCCTAACATATAGATGATTTCAAAAGTGGGCAAAAAAATGATTTAGCCATTGTGAGATCATAGCTATAGTGAAGGGATTATTTTTTATCTCCTTCTAAAACCTTGAATATTGTGATAGAGTCCTCTTGGATGGATCATAATGTATGGACACGTCATGAAATGATCTTCAAAATTTGATCATGAGAATTACATCACCAAAGTTCCTATTTGGGTGAATATTTTGAGCTTGCCCTTGAAATATTGGGAGGCAAAGGTCTTGAAAGGTATAGCTTCCAATATTGGTTAGCTTGTTCGCTTTGATTTGCATGACCATTTTAAGAAAGTTTTTACTTTTTCCCATATTCTTTGTGTTTTCTATCATGGGCAATAAGCTTCATGAAATTCTATCACCTTGTCTTTAAAATTAGGTGATTGGGTTCAACATTTTATTTATAAAGACTATATGGTTATATGTTGATTATGTTTGATGGTTGGCCACTATTCCTTTGGGTACTTTGCTAATAGGAAGGAGAACAAATCAAAATATTTGAGAAGAAAAAAGATCTAGAGTTGTCTAATAATCCTTAGTGTGAACATGTTACATTGTTGGACACCATGGTTGCAACTGATGACATTATTGCACTAGACTTGAGGGTTGTTAATAGGGATCAACTACTAGTTAGCTTGGACCAATATGTGAAACCTCTTGGAAAAGCTAGCAACCCTTTTGGTGAATGGAAATATATGCCCTTAAGATCTTCTCCTAAAGAAAAAAATGATTATGGTTATGGATGAAAGTCAACCCAGTCATCCTATGACTATTTGTGTGAAATGGTTAGTCCCTAAAAAAGTAGATTCAATGAGGAAAGAAAGTTGGAAATATATATCTATGGTTGGAAACAAAGGGTGACCAACTAAGAAGGAAACTATCTTTAAACATCTTTAAGTATTCATCTCATGGGGTTGTTCAATATCACCTGGACCAATTTGGTTTCAAACTGCCCTAATTTTGTTGATCTTTTATGGTCTATGGGTTGTTTGCTTGTTGTTAGTTGTGTTTAACTCCCTTATTTGATCTACCATTTGTTTGTTGTCTTAGACACTACTGATTTATTTGATCTACCATTTGTTTATATTCTTAGGACTACTGATTCCTTGTTGCTGCTTTTTATTATTTGATTGAACTTATTTGTCTAATTTTTTTATTTGTAAAAAATATTAAGACCCTTTCAAACATCCTATCTTTACCCTTTATTAAAAAAACTCTAAATCTTATAATAAAACTCCATCAAATCTCACATTAAAAAAGGTTTTGAAGTAACATTGAAATTCAAAATCATTAATGAAATTTCATATGATCAATTAAAGTATTAATCCCATCCAACCAATCTTAAGAATTTCATTTTCCTAAAAATACCAATTCTTGATCATTTATTAAAAAATAACAATTCTCGATGGTTTACTAAAAAAATAACAACAATTCTTGATCTTATTAAAATAATCATTCTGGAAAGGGTGCTTAGAAATTATGAAAAGGCTCATACGATGGTCCTTGAATTAAATAAATATGGAACGTGTGAAGTCTGATTTGCATCTAGGCAATTTGGTTTCATCGATTTTGGCTACATCTACATCATCATCATTCATATTTACTCATAAGTTGGTAAATATGCTTGAAAATAGCAGTCATGGCAGCCAGAGATGGAGTCTCACACAACCCAAAGCCCAATTTGGTTACTCGTGAGTTGGTAAATATGTGTGACATTAGTAGTCATGGATGCCAGAGAGATGAAGTCTCAAAAATCCCAAAGCCCAATCTGGGCAAACACCCTCAATCTTCTTCTCCTCGCCTTCCAAGGCAGGATCTTCAAACTCGGGTGAGCCAACAAATTGAAATTCAAGAAATTAAAAGCGGAGAGGAAATCAATGTCGATGAAGTAAGCAAAGGAACTAAAAACCATAGTGAAAATAAGAAACTCACACCTGAGTAGCAAGTGCTTTCTCTTTATATAGAAGAGCCCTCACAAATGACAACCCGAATTTCAAGATCTGGTATAAACATTTTATATTTGTGTAATTTAGTGATTATTTTGGTATGTGTTATATGAACATTCAAATTCTTGCAAATGCAGTTGTCTAGACGAAACAGTCTTCTATTGGGAAAGAGATTATTTACTTGATCTCGTACAAAAAAATAATTTTTGGGCGACCACTGCTCAAATGGATACTTGTTTACAGTAAGTAGAAGTTGTATTGCAATATTATTATATCTTCAATTTGATATTGTATTTATCTTTTTTACTCTACTGTTGTGTAGTTTGTGTTTGGAGGGTTCTAAAATTTGGGGGGCACGCTGTCATATTTGCTACTCCGATATGATTGGACAAAAAATTGGGTTAAATAAAACGGTGGAAGATGCAGCTAATATTCTTAAGAAAAAAATTCATTGAATGTTGCAAGACATCCAATATAATCTCATTCCCTTAAATCTTGAGTATGTGGAATATCATTTCCTCCAATATTGAATTAGATTTGGAACAATGCTTAACAAAACCATTTTTTTTATGAGAATTCAATGTTTTTGATCAATCCTATGAGCTCATAATATGGGGACCTCATTTTTTGGCATAAATGTGTTGTATTAGTGTTGGAGGTTTAAACCCATGAGCTCCTTGGTCCAGTGAGGGCTTTAAAGCACAATGGTTCAACGAGGGCTCTACTGGTATGTGGGAGCACACTGGTCAAGCGACTCAAAGTCTGGAAGCACATTTGAATCTTTACAACAATATCACGACTTAACCATCATATTATACCATAAACAACATAATATGAATTATATTTTTGTTTGCAAAATTGATATGAGTCTTAGAACTGTCTTATTCTTTTGCAACGAACACTAGCACTTAATCATCATCTACGGTTTGGAGGGACAAACATCTATCGACCCACAAATTTGGCATCTCAACACTCTTAATTTTTTGTTTATAAATGAGCAAATAAAAAATGCTATAAAACAGTAAGCACACTATTCTATATTGTCATAATCCTTGAATGGTTTCCAATTACCCTAGAAAACTTGTCATGGAATACATTTTTTAATTGTTTTGTTTCATCCAGAGTTGTTGAAGAAAAGACTAGAAAGCCAGATGATTAGTATGACTTATAGGTATTGCATGTCAATCAGATTTTCCATTTTCACTTGTATTTCTTTACAATTTTAGGGTTTTCATTTAGATATGGGAATACACATGAATGCAGGTTCCACAATAGAGCAATTCCTTTGACTATGGGTTCTTTGTAATTAAATTTTTGTATTAATTCATAAACAATTTGAGCTCCCCACAACCAAAAGATTTTATACAGATGGTAAGTTAAATATACAAGCTTTTCTACTTATTCTTGTAATTGATATGCAATTATGTTCACTTAATTTGATTGTTGGGTGAAATGTAAGATGGCTAGGAAAGCCCATAACAGATGGTTTAGAGTAAATCTGAGCCAAGCATTTCAAAGGCTTATGCTTTGGACTCTTTTTGAGAAACAAACAGATCCTCCAATGCAAGTCTTACCAAGTAAAAATTGCATCCCTCTTTTCATACTATGTTTTTCAGTTCTTGGGTATATCAAAAAGTGTATAAAATGATCTGACAAAACATTTTCTTTGTATGTTGTACAAGTCGATTTAAACAAATACATCAAAGCCTTATGTAGTGAAGATCAAGGTAATGATAACAATTGTGAGGATACCGAAAATAAATGTGGTAAAGATCAGGCAAATGATAACAGTCATGATGATACCAAAAATAGCTAAAACGTTTAGTCTCTTCCATTGAGAATAAGGAACAAGATGATTTGCATATACACACAGAAGAGTTGAAAGAACCAGTATCTAGGAGAGGATCCAGTAGTTGAGCATCCTAACTTCACGCTTCTAATTATCCTACGTAGAAATTTCAAATCAATCCCAATTTTTACATAAGCTTACTTGGCAAGTCCCCTCCTTATAACTAAGGTTTCAGGACCACATCATCAAATATGATGTCACATCAACATGCTTTTTGTCAAGGTGTCCAAAAAAAAAGTGAGATCAATACTTGTGCATTCACACCATGTTTTATTGAGCGTTGATGTGTAATCACATGATTGATTTATTTTTAGATCAAAGGAATACATTTTGTTTAATTATGGGTAGTCATCATCAACACTAACAACTTTAAAGTCACAACTATTGATCCAATATTGATAAAAATATTGGGCATTATATAAACAACTACTATCACAACTATTGAAACATGCTTGGCTCCTCCCTTATTATTTTTTTACATTGTAAATGGGTTTCTAGGTTGAATATAGTTAATATATATTATAAATAAAAAATTTGTATATATTTTTTAAAATTTATCTATTAAAATTGAAGATAAACTTTTTGTCTACTCACACCAATTTAATATTTGTATTTATTTTTTGATAAAAGATAATTATTTTAAGAGATTAATTTTCAGTGACAATAAAAGATAGAATATATATACAAATCATTTTATTTTACTTTATTATTATTTATTCATTAAATGAATGCACAAATTTTAATTGTGTTACATGTGTTTATAGTAATTAATATGGATGCAATGACAACAAAAGGTGATATGTTATAAGATGAGTGTATTAACAAAAAATCTTATTTTTTATCTTTAAATTTGACAAGATCATCTACATGTTAATATTAATATTTAATAAAAGAAGCAACACATAAAATTCATGTCTCCATATAAATAGTAAATAAAATAATTATATAATTACAAATTAACATATGAAATAAATCATTTAAATAGCTACATCAATTATTTGTAAATTGGTCTACTTATTCTTTCCTTTGAATTGATATTTCAAATATATATGCACAATCTTAATATGAAGAACAATATTGGACTCTAAAATGATTGTATCAATAATTCTTGATGCTTTTTCTCTTAAAAATGATGAATAATTCTAACAAAATGAATATGTCAATCTATTTTTTATTTTTTCTCAAAACGTCCTTTAGTTAGTCATTGAAATTATCCTTATACCTCATCAGCATAAAAAGTGTGTTCCACCCTCATTTGTATATTTGCAAAAGATATATTTTTCAAATTATAACAATTTTTATTTTCTCAAAGAAAAAAATGGACCTCCATTTAAATTCATCATAAAAAATAAGTATTTTACTTTCCATGCAAAAACTTCCATCATGCACTTTAATATTTTTTGTGACATTTTTTGATATTTTGAAATATCCTTTATGGCTATTTGAGTCAAAATCCATCCTTACAACCTAAAAATCAGCAACTTGTAGATCTTGAGTATTTTTATTTAAAGAGAATAAACTACCTCAAAAATGTAACATCCTTCATTTTTTATCAACCTTGTCTATCATTTTGTTTTCTTCTTTTTCTCATGATAAATTAGATATTGCACTCAAATTAATAGGTTTAGTTGTTATTTTTATCTTCTTGACTAAGGATGTGTAAATTCACTTGGTAGTGTTTGTATCAAGTCCTATAATTATTGTTTTTATAATTGATATTTTCATCAAGTAATATTGGTGAAAGATTTGATGTACGAACAAAAGGTATATTAGATATGATAATAAATTTTGATTGAATCAATTTTAAAAATGAAGGAACCAAAAAACTCTTCATGAAAATCTAGAAGAATATTAAGATTTGATGTAGGGACAAGGGGTATATTCTATGATAAATTTTGGTTGAATCAATTTAAAAAATGAAGGAACCAAAAACTCTTCATGGAAATCTAGAAGAATATTAAGGTTTGATGTAGGGACAAGAGGTATATTAGATATGATAATAAATTTTGATTGGATCAATTTAAAAAATGAAGGAACCAAAAAATCTTCATGAAAATCTAGAAGAATATTTTTTAGTTGTATTGAAATCAAAGATGAATGATTATAAACTTGTGTATGATAATTTGAAAGTGAATTGGTCTAAACAAGTGAAGACAATTTTTCTTAGCTAATCACTACTACCTTAAATTTCTTGAGCTTTACAATTTTTTGATACTTCCTTTTTAACACCCTTGTTTTTATATTTTATCTTTTAAATTTGAAAGTATTTAGCTTTTTATTAGAAAGAAATTTATTTTTTCTTTTTGTGATGGCCATTATCTTTTCTACTAATTGACCAACTAATTAATTTTCTCTCATTTTTGTTTGCAACTAATTATTTATGACTATTCTTAAATTTTAATTAATTTAATCTCATTCATTTATCTTAAACAAACTAAATCAACACTCTTTTGTCTTCTCCCTAATCGAATGAAAACTCTCTCATTCAATCTCCACCATCGATCCTTCAAAAATGTCTCCACCATTCATACTCCCCCTCAAAAATTTATAAACGGAGCTATAAGCTCCCAAAAATATATCACTATCTTTGATAAATACATGCTAAAGGATGTTGAAGCAATTAGTTAAGCAATCATATTCTAATCTATTGAGTGAATCCACTTGCGACAATGAAATTCACATTAGTAACTTATTTGATTAAATTAATGATTTAAATCTCATTTAAACATCAAATTTGAATTAATTTAAAATAAAATTTATTTTGTTTGCATTCATTTTTTAGTTTAATTCCAATTTAATGAATACATTCTAACAACCACAATATAAACTTTTCCTATTTTTTTTACTTACAAATTTGATTTGGTTTATAATTTACCTATAAGTTCTAACTATTTTTTTCGGTTAAAATAGTTTTACTGTTATACATTTTACCTATTTCTTTTTGTTAATATATTAAGATCTAGAAGTTTTCTTCATATTGACTTAATCTAAACTTAAGCAAAAATTAACTTGGAATTTAACAGTTCATTACAAGCCACAAACTGAAGTTACACTTCAAAAAAACTAATGTTATCCTTAACAAACTGATGTTAAAAATATTCATCCCATGCAATTTAATGAATACATTCTAACAACCACAATATAAACTTTTCTTATTCTTTTTACTTACAAGTTTGATTTGATTTATAATTTACCTATAAATTCTAACTATTTTTTTTGGTTAAAATAATTTTAATTTGATTTATAACTTATTATACATTTAATGTTTTTTTTTTTTAATATATTAAGATTTAGAAGTTTTCTTCCTATTGACTTAATCTAAACTTAAACAAAAATTAACTTGAAATTTAACAATTCATTACAGAGCCACAAAACTGATGTTACGCTTTAATGATGTTAAAAGTATTCATCCCATCCAACTAATCTTAAGAATATAACGATTCTTTATGGTTTACTTAAAAAAGGAACAATTCTTGATCTTATTAAAACAATCATTCGATCTAATCATTCCCGAAAGGGTGCTTAGAAATTATGAATAGGCTCGTACGGTGGTGCTTGAATTAAATAAATATGGAACCTGTGAAGTCTGATTTGTAGGCGATTTGGTTTCATTGATTTTGGCTACCTCTACATCATCATCATTCATATTTACTCATAAGTTGGTAAATATGCTTGAAAATAGCAGTCATGGCAACCCAAAGCCCAATCTTCAAACTCAGAGGAACCAAGAAATTGAAATTCAAGAAATTAAAAGCCAAGAGGAAATCAATGCCCATGAATTAAGCAAAGGAACTAAAATCCAGAGCGAAAATAAGAAATCCACACCCGAGCAGTTGGTATGTCTTGCATGAATATTCATATAAGAAATCCACACCCGAGCAGTTGGTATGTCTTGCATGAATATTCATATTCTTGCAAATGCAGCTGTCTAGACGGAAAAGTTTTCTATTGGGAAAGAGATGATTTACTTGACCTTGTACAGAATAAATGGTTTTGGGCGACTACTGCTCAAATGGATACTTGTTTACATGGATTTTTGTTTACAGTAAGTAGAAGTTGTATTGCAATATTATTATATCTTCAATATTCTGATACTCTTTTAAACTTTTAATTTACTCTCTGCTGCTGTGCAGTTTGTGTTTGAAGGGTTCTAAAATTTGGGGAGCACGCTGTATATCTGCTACTCCGATATGATTGGACAGCAAACTGGGTTGAATAAAATGGTGGAAGATGCAGCTAATATTCTTAAGCAACAACTTCATCGAATGCTGCAAGACGTTCAATATAATCTCATTCCCTTAAATCTTGAGTATGTGGAATATTATTTCCTATAAAAACACTTGAATTATTTTATTTATTTTTGGCAAAGTTGATAGAGTCTTGGAATTGTCTTTATTCTTTTGTAGCGAACACTGGCACTTAATCATCATCTGCGGTCTGGAGGGACAAACATCTACCGACCCACAAATTTGGCATCTCAACTCTCTTAAATTTTTGTTTATAAATGAACAAATGAAAAACGCTATAAAACAGTAAGCACACTATTCCATACTGTCATAAGCACATTATTCCATACTGTCATAATCCTCGAATGATTTCCAATTACCATAGAAAACTTATGATTTCCAATTACCATAGAAAACTTGTCATTGAATGCATTTTTGAATTGTTTTGTTTCATCCAGAGTTGTTGAAGAAAAGACTGGAAAGCCAGCTGCTTGGTATGACTTACAGGTATTGCATGTCAATCAGATTTTCCATTTTCACTTGCATTTCCTCACAGTTTTAGGGTTTTCATTTAGATATGGGAATACATGTGAATACAGGTTCCACAACAAAGCAATTTCTACGATTGTGGGTTCTTTGTAATTAAATTTGTATATCAATTCATAAACAATTTGAGCTCCCCACAACCAAAAGATTTTATACAGCTGGTAAGTAAAAATAGACAAGTTTTTCTACTTGTTCTTGTAATTGATATGCAATTCTGTTCGCTTAATTTGATTGTTGGATGAATTGTAAGATGGCTAGGCAAGCCCATAACACATGGTTTGGAGTAAATCTGAGCCAAGCATTTCAAAGGCTTATGCTTTGGACCCTTTTTCAGAAACAAACGGATCCTCCAATGCAAGTCTTACCAAGTAAAAACTACATCCCTATTTTCATACTGTGTTTTTAGTTCTTGGGTATATCAAAAGGTGTATAAAATGATCTTACAAAATATTTTGTCTGTATGTTGTACAAGTCGATTTCGACGGATACATCAAAGCCTTCTGCAGTGAAGATCATGGTAATTATAACAATTGTGAGGATACCAAAAATAGTTAAAAGTTTAGTCTCTTATATTTAACATAAGAAACAAGATGATTTGTATATACACGGGGAAGAGTTGAAAGAATCAGTATCTTATGGTCAATGTATTATTTTTTTACGTTGTAAATGGAATTTTTTTTTTTTGGGGTAGGTAAAGACTTTTTGACTGGAGCTATGATTCAGTGAGGTCACATTTGAGGGACCTTATCTCCGGTATTCTGTCTCCATCCTCTTCCATCTCCCTTCTTCTTCTCATCTTCTCTCCTCTGCTCCTCAACTTTCTCGTGCCAACGGTGACCCACCTCCCACACTCCATAGGACTCAAACACCTAATGCAGTGTTTAACACTACTTAGCATCATCCCCCATTGTAAATGGATTTTTAGGTTGACTATAATTATGACATTATAAATGAAAGAAATTGATCTATTTTTAAAATTTATCTATTAAAATTGAAGTACTAAATCTTTTTGTTTACTGGCACCAATTTAATATTTTCATTTATTAATTTCTTGATAAAAGATAATTATTTTACAAGATTAATTTTGGTGGTATATATATAAAATTTTATTTTATAATTATTTTATTTGTAGTAATAAATATTGAGAGACTTTTACAATGACAATAAGGGTGTAGTGTTATAAAATGAGTGTGTTAACAAATATTCTTATTTTTGTCTTGAATTTGACAACTATTTATATGTAAAAATATTAATATTCAATAATAAATATTATATTTCTAAAACAAACAACACATAAAATTTATGTCTCCATGTTATAATAAAAATAATTCTAAAGTAAAATAAAATCTTTATTTAGATAGATGTATTTAAGATATCTATACTAGTTTAATAAATATATATATTACAAATTAATATTTATGGAAAATAAAATAGCTTTTCAAATAAAAGTTAAAGTACCAATTTATTTTTGGTGGGCTGCTGGTGGAAGGGTTGGGGTCCTTTTGGGAAGAAGGCATGTCTAGTTGGCAATTTGTGTTGGATCTCCTTGTGGGTGGTGGGTTGGATCTGTTTCAAGATTGATGTCAGAGTTTGTCGTACTGTCGTTAGGTGGCGATGTGATGTTTCATTATTGCATCAATCATTCAAACGTGCCTTTTGCACCGACATTCACAAAATTATAATGGGCAAGTTTTGTGGGTGTTCAGAAGGATACATATCGCCTCCCTGTTGGCTAGCCATGACGCGACATCTTGCACGTTTCTTGCCAGGTGGCATGATCATAGGAAATCTAGGTGGGTACGATTGTTGTTGCATAGTGTAGTAAGTGTGAAATGTTCTGGGGCTTTAAATGATCGAGGGTGACACAAATTTGGCATATTTTGGCTTTAATTCTCTAGTGTAGCTTTGTCTATAGTATTGCAGAAAAGTCGAATTTAATTGTTGAAATTTTATTGGAGGCTCTGGTGAGCGTGGAGCTTGATGCCCCCATCCAATTGGATTGCAAGACTTGGTAGATGGCCTTCAAGGTGATCACAGACCAGTGGCTGAAGAAGATCATGCTCTGGATAGACTTGCATGTGGTTGTGGTGGTTAAAATGGTTTTAGGCAAGGAATGCTTATTGAACTAAGAGACATTTCATGTTAACACCCATATTGTCTCTAGGTTCCTGGCCTCAATGCTTGATGTTCGTACTCCAAAAGTTGAGGCACGAGTGATAGTATGCAAGCTCTACAAGAAAGAGCTCATGGGTGGACTGGACAAAATTTTAAGAACATCTCTTTTGGGTCATGGTGCACCTTGGTCTAGAGACCTCCCTCTGGTCAAAGTTCCTGGTGAGGTGATTAAGGTTTACCTATTGCTTCTGGAGCTGAAAGGCATGGCCTTGGTAAGACATTGATAAATTTTTGTATATGGGGTGAGTTTTCTAAAGAAGTTGTTAATGATTGAGACGGTAAATGGTTTCAAATGGGTATCTAAATTCAACCAATTTACTAAGATGAATGGTTTCTAGGTGGGGGTAGGCTATTTGGAATTTTTTTAATGCTTATAGTTATCTTGTAGTAGGCGGCTTGTACTGTTCATAAGTTATGACTGTATTTCAGCTTGTTTCGGCTTTGGTTGGAAACTGGTTTTTTTGGAGGTTTCTAGTAGCTTGGTGTCATATGAAATTGTTTGTGGGTCATTTTAGTGATGTTTTTAGTGGCAGTTCCGCTAGTCTCTGGGTGTTGGCTAGTGTTTGGGTGGCGGGTCTATTTTTTTGGGGGTATTTCTTCTCCATATCTCCTACTGGAACTTTAAATATTAATAAAATTTTCCTTACATATAAAAAAATTGAATTTATTTTTAGTAAACTATAAATAAATATTTATATTTTTGATTAATAAATTTGGTAATTTTCAGAAAAAGAGATATATAATTAACGATTAACATATGAAGTAAATCATTTAAATAGTTATATCAATTATTTGTTTTATAAAGATAAAAAATAACTCTTCAAATAAAAATAAACTAATTGAAAAAACTATATATTTTATTGCATGAATATAAAATTAATTTTATTCATTAAAAATCAATCTAAAGTATGCAACATCTTAATTGAATAGATAGTGGGTTATTATAAAAATAAATAATAATCTTATTTTAGATTATTATTATTTACGTGAAAACAAATTTAATAATAGATTCTAAAAATAAGACTTTTTCAATGTACAATCAAGACAAAAATTAACTTCTATTCTAAATATTTTTATTGCATGAATATAAAATTTATTAAAGTTAATTTTATTCATTAAAAAAATCAACCTAAAGTATCCAACATATTAATTGAATTGATGGTGGGAATTATTATAAAAATAAGCAATAATCTTATTTAAGGTTATTATCATTTGCATGAAAACAAATTTAATAATAGATTCTAAAAATGTCTCTTTCAATGTACAATCAAGACAAACAGATGAAAAAGGATTTTGCAACATAGCTAAAAAATTGGATAGGTTCTTGTTCGAGGGATATTTGAGTAGTTTTCCCTACAATATGGAGAGTAAGATCATGCATGCTTCAATCTCTAATCATTCCCTATTTTGGTGGAAATAACTCGGGAAAAAAGTTAGGTGTCCCTTTAAATTTGAGAAAATTTGGTTCAAGGATTCACATTTTTTGGAGCTCATAAGAAATTGGTGGCCGAAGTGCAATCCAAGTGGTTCCAAAATGTTCAATGTAGTGAACAAATTGAAGATGATCAAACAAAATTTAAAAATTTGGAACGGGGACTACTTCAAGAACGTTTTTGAAGAAAAGGGGAAAACAAAGGAGGCTTTGAGGGATATGAATGAAAAAGTGATAAGGAATGGGATGGATAACAATAGTTTTATTCAAGAAAAAGAATTGTTAAATAAAATGGGTGATATACTAGCTAAGGAAGAGATCTTCTGGAGATAAATTTTTAGAGAGTTATGGTTAAAATTTGGGGACAAGAATACAAAATTCTTCTATAACTCTACTAAAGTTAGAAGAGAAATCAATAGGATAACAAGCATCAAAACATTTGATGGTAGGACCCTAGATAAGATAGAAGATATTAAGTTTTCCATTGTAGAATACTTCCAAAATCTTGTTCATCATATACGGAAGGCGGATAAAGACACGCCAAGCAACATGATATGAGGGATCACATTTCATACATGCAATCGCAACGAACATAAAAAAAAAAGTATGTCACATGCGAGCCAACCTATATCAATTCATCCACATCCCAATCTTGCTAATCATATACAAAAGGTGGATAACTAGCCAAAGGGGCAATGACAAGTGTCATACTAGGACAAGGCTATCAAACCCATTGCCCCCCAAATGTAGGGGAAGGATGATGAGCCAAGATAAATGATGATATGATGCTTCTTGCAACATGGAAAAATGATTTGCATAAAATGTAATACATGTAATAGTGATTATGCTATGATTCTACAACTAACACATGGCAAAGAGTGAAGTATGTGCATGCTAGCCAATTATAGTATCAACCAGTTCTTTGATAATATTAAATTCTTTGAAAATATGAACTTTAAAGCATGACACTCATCAGTAAGGTACCCAAGATTTTTGTGATATGCATAGTAAGACATGTTTGTACTTTTACCCTTTTTTTTCTCAAATAGGTGGTAATGAACTATAAGTCCTTGGTTGAGAAGTGATTGTAAAGCCTTTTCAATTTTGGTTATGGTATGGAGAAATGGTAGCTTGTTAAGTTTATAGGGCTTGGATTTATTACTTGATTAAGCAATTGGTTGATGTGGAGGGGGAGGATCTTGATATCCTATTCCCTTGATATCTTTTGATGGTTTTTGTTCTAACAATTTATGAATCTCATGCTCATTTATTATGTCACATCCTTGTTTACTTAAGATTCTAAATCCTTGACCATAAAGTCTCTCTTTTAAGAATTGATAGGTGTATCTGTAACTTTATGGGCATAAGATAGAAGAGTATCAATGTTGTCATTGTGAATAATTTCATTCATATTTGATGGTTCAGGCTTTCTTTGTGATTGAATTTCGGGATGCAAAAGGTTGAACATGTCACGTGGTGGGATGACAAGAGGTGTTGGTTGTTGCATGGAGGGATAGAAGGATGTATTGTTCTCAAGGTTACACAAGGAATATTGCATGAATTCTTGCATGATATCTTCATCTTGGCCTAAGATATCCATCTCACAAGGACATTCATTATGAGGTGAAGATTCATGAATATTTTCAATTGCATTAGGATCATCACCAAACACACAACTTGAAACATCAACCAAAGATTTTAAAGGCATCCACATTTGACCAAATCATATATCCATGATGATAGTTTACTTTAAATGTAAAATGAAAGTGTGAATAAATGTCTAAATGAATTTTTAATGTAATTTTTAGATCTAAAATATGATAATTGATTGATTTTAGATGCAAAAAACTTGAAATGATTACTTTTGAATGTAAAATTTGATTTTAAACAATGCATAGTCTTTCACAAATTAAACTAAATGAAAACAACTACAAAAATATGCAATTTTTGAAACTGAAATAGAGATATGCAAGTACACGAAAAATGAAGTAGACAACGATAAAGTGGTGTGCAGAATTATGAAAAATTGCCTATACAAGGATAGGTTCATCCTTGGGTGAATGAGTCTTTGGAAAGGGTTTTGAAAAATTTAAATCTAAGTATTTAACTTAATATTTAAGTTCACTGTTGGGTAAGTGAATGGATCTGTGACACAATTTTGGCTCTTAAGATGCCACTTTTTTTAAAAAAAAATCAGCAAAATATGATTTGCACGAGAAAATGAAGATAGTTATGCTCAAAATTTCAAGATGCAACAAGAACAAGAATTGAAGTACTCTAAGTCTAGTTTCTAAGCTACTAATTATTTTTGAAATTAATGAAGATTAAGGGTCTCAAAAAGGGGGGGGGGGGAAAGCAGGTCCTATTTTTATCAAAAAATATAATAGCGCATGAGGGCCCCCCCTTTTTAATTAACTTTTTTTAGAATTTCAAAAATTTGAACGGTGAGAAATTAGCTGACACCATGAAGTTTATCCTTGTTCTTTCAGATAATTTTTTTAATGAATATATAACATTTTATGAATTTTGAAAGTGGACACATCCTAAAAAGCTAAAATTTGAGCATGCTTCCCCCTAATTTCTTTGAAAACTAATCAAAAATTGATTTTTTTCATCATGTGTAGAATGGAGTCTAGTTTTTAAAAATGTAATTTGTTTCACGTTTTGATGAATGAGTAAAAATCTATCCTAAGACTAGAACATGTTGGTTTTTGACCAAAAATGGAGTCATTTACAATAGAAGTTATGGATCAAAACCTCAACTGAATCAAAATGAAAAAATAATTATATATTTAGATAGATAAGAGAGAGGTTAATGCCATCATGGTTTTTTAATAAACTTGCATTGAACGATGTGCAAACGTGATGGTGACCATAGATGAAAATATGAGGAAATTTGGAAAATCCTTTCAATTCACTCATGCAAAGCAGGTCATTTGGCGAGCGCCAAATGACCTTCTTTGAACAAAATCTAACTTTCCCCTCTTTGGTCGACCACTTTGATAATGTTGAGAGTGCACAATTTATGATTGTAGATGGATAGTTGAGGTTTTACCTTTCATAAGCTCTTTGCCTCCTTACCCTAACTGGATAACTCTTTATCCCTCTAAAGTCTCTCTCTCTCAAGGTTCACTCCCTCCCATGCTACCTAGACTACTCTCTCTCACTCCAATCCCCTCTCTCAGGTCTCATTCCTCCCACCCTACCTAGATAAATCTATCTCAATCCAACCCCCTTTCTCACACTCCCTCTCTCTCTCCCTCTGGTATTTTTGTCTCTCACTCCATCTCCCTCTCTTAGGTCATTATCTTTCTCTCTTCGTATCTCTCTCAAGTCTCTCCCTCCTACCCCCTCTCCCTCTCTCAAGTCTCTTACTCACTCCCTCTATCTCTCTCCCACTCCCTCTCTCTCTCTCTCTCACACACACACACTCCCTATCTCTCACTCCATCTATCTCCCTCCTAGTCTCTCTCTCTCGTGTCTCTCCCTCCCACCCCCTATCCCTCTCCCTCTCTCTCTCAAGTCTCTTCCTCCTATCCCCCTCTCCCTCTCTCAGGTCTCTCTCACTCTCAAGTCTCTCCCTCTTAGCCCCTCTCCCCCTCTCTCTCTCCCACTCTGTCTCTCTCTCTCAAGTCTCTCCCTCCAACCCCCTCTCCCTCTCCCTCTCTCTCAAGTATCCCCCTCCTACCCCCTCTCCCTCTCTTTCTTTATCATTCTCACCTCCTACCCCTCTCCCCTCTCATTAACTCCTCTATCTCTCCACTCCCTCTATCTCTCCCCACTCTCTCTCCCTCTCTCTCAGGTCCCTCTCTCTCTCTCTCCCTCCCACCCCCACCCCCACCCCTTCCCTCTCTTTCTCTCTCTCTCTCCCTCTCTCTCAGGTATCTCCCCCTAACCCCTCTCTCTATCTCTCTCTCTCTCACTCCCTTCATCTCTCTCCCATCCCTCTATCTCGAGCACTCCCTCTCCCTCCCACCCCTCTCCCTCTCTCAGGTCTCTCTCTCTCTCTCTCACTCCTTTTATCTCTCTCCCATCCCTCTATCTCCCACTCCCTCTCTCTCCTACTCTCTCAGGTCTCTCCCTCCCACCCCCTCTCTCCCACTTTGTCTCCCTCTCCCTATCTCTTAGGTCTCTCCCTCCCACCCTCTCTCCCTCTCCCTCTCTCTTAGGTTTCTCCCTCCCACCCCCTCTCCCTCCCTCTCTCTATCTCTCAAATATCCCCCTCATACCCCCCTCTCTCTCTCACACTCTCTCTCTCTTAGGTATATCCCTCTCCCTTAGGGATCTCCCTCCCATCCCCTCCCTCTCTCTTAGATATCTCTCTCCCACTCCATCTCTATCAGGTCTCTCTCTCCCACCCCCTCTACCTCCCTCTCTCTATCAAGTCACTCCCTCTTACCCCCTCTCCCTCTCTCAGGTCTATCTCTCGCTCTGTCTCACTGACCCCCTATACCTCTCTCTCACTCCCTCTATCTCTCTCCCATCCCTATATCTCCCACTCCATCTCTCTCCCCCCTCTCTCCCTCTCTCCCTCTCTTTATCTCCCCCTCTCTCAGGTAGGAGGGAGATACTTGAGAGAGAGTGAGAGGGAGTGAGAGAGAGATAGAGGGAGTAAGAGAGAGAAAGAGGGTTGAGGGTTTAGGGTTGAGTGTTGAGTATTTAAGGGTTGAGGGATTAGGGTTGACGGTTGAGGGTAGAGGGTAGAGGGTAGAGGGTAGAGGGTTTAAGGGTTTAGGATTTAAGGGTTGAGGTTTGAGGGTATAGGGTTGAGGGATTAGAGTAGAGAGGGAGGAATGCATGGAGGGAGAGATGGAGGGAGAAGTGAGATAGAGATAAAGAGATAAGAGGAGTGAGGGACAAATATATATGAGGGTTGAGGATCTAATGTTTAGGTTATAGGGTTGATAATTGAGGGCATAGGGTTGAGGAACTATAGGGTTGATAGTTTAGGGTAGAGAGAGAGGGAGAGGGTTTATGGTAGAGGGTTAAGGGTTAAGGGTAGAGGGGAGAGGAATAGAGGGAGTAAGAGAGAGAGAGACCTGAGAGTGGGAGAAGGGGTAGGAGGGAGAGACTTGAGAGAGAGAGAGGGTTGAGGGTTTAGAGTCAAGGGTAGAGGGTAGATGGTAGAGGGTTTAACGATTAAGGGTAGAGGGTAGATGGTTTAGGTTTTAGGGTTTAGGGTTTATGGTTTAAGGGTTAAGGGTTGAGGGTTGAGGGTTTAAGGGGTTGAGGGATAGTTGTGCCACTTGAGAGAGAGAGAGAGGGAGTGAGAGAGAGAGAGAGAGGGTTGAGGGTTGAGGGTAGAGGGTAAACGGTAGACGGTTTAAGGGTTAAGGGTTGAGGGTAGAGGCTTGAGGCTTGAGGCTTGAGGCTTGGGGGTAGAGGGTAGATGGTAGAGAGAGATATAGAGAGTAGAGGGTAGAGGGTAGAGGGTAGAGGGTAGAGGGTAGATGAAAGATGGTAGACGGTAGACGGTAGATGGTTTAAGGGTTTAGGGTTTAGGGATTACAGTTTGCGGTTTAAGGGTAGAGGGAGTAGGGTTGAGAGAGAGAGAGGGTTTGGGGTTTAGGGTTGATGGTATATGTTAGAGGGCTCAGGGTAGAGGGTTTAGGGTTTAAGGGTTTAAGGTTTAGGGTCTATGGTTTATGGGTTGAGGGTTAAAGGGTTTAGGGTTTAAGGGTAGAGGGTAGAGGGTTGAGGTTTTTAGAGTTTAAGGGTTGAGGGTAGAAGGTATAGGATAGAGGATAGAGAGAGAGAGAGAGAGAGAGAGAGGTTTTAGGGTTTAGGGATTACAGTTTATAGTCTAAGGGAAGAGGGGGTAGGGTTGAGAGAGAGAGGGTGGGGTGATGGTTTAGGGTTGAGGGTAGAGGGTAGAGGGTTTAAGGGTTTAAGGATTTAAGGTTTAAGGGTTAAGGGTAGAGGGTAGAGGGTTGAGGGTTGAGGGTTGAGGGTTGAGGGTTGAGGGTTGAGGGTTTTAGGGGTAGAGGGTAGAGGGTAGAGGGTAGAGGGTAGAGGGTAGAGGGTTAAGGGTTAAGGGAAGATTGTTTAAGGGTTTACGGTTTAATGGTTAAAGGTAGAGGGTTTAGGGTTTAGGGATTATAGTTTATTATTTAAGGGTAGAGAGTGTAGGGTTGAGAGAGAGTTTGGAGTTTAAGGGTAGAGGGTGTAGGGTTGAGGAATTAGGGTAGAGAGTTTAGTTGGGTTTAAAAGGGTTTAAGGGTTTAGGGTTGAGGGAATTGGTATGATGGTAGAAGGTAGAAGGTTTAAGGGTTGAGGGTTGATGATTTAGGGTTTAGTATTGAGGGTTGAAGGTTTTAAGGGTTGAGGGTTGAGGGTTGAGGGTAGAGGGTAGAGGGTAGAGGGTACTGTGTAGATGGTTTAAGGGTTTAGGGTTTAGGGTTTAGGTCTCCCATCCCTCTATCGATCCCATCCCTCTATCTCCAACTCACTATCCCACTCCCTCTCTCAAGTCTCCCCCACCCTAACTAAATAACTCTCTCTCCCCCTCTCAAATCTCGAGTTATCTCTCAGGTCTCACTCCGTCCCACACTACCTAGACTAGTTTGTCTCACTCCAATCCCCTCTCTCACACTCCGTCTTTTTTAGGTCTCACCTACCTCCCACCCTACCTAGACAAATCTATTTCACTCTAACCCCCTCTCCCACACTCCCTCTCTCTCTCTCTCCCTTTGGTCTTTTTTTATCTCTCAAGTCTCATCCCTCCCAACCCCTCTCTCATTTTTAGGTCTTTCTCCCACCCTAACTGGATAAATCTCTATCCCTCTCAAGTCTCTATTGCTCTCAAGTATCACTCCCTACCATGCCACCTAGACTAATATCTCTCACTCCTATCCCCTCTCTCTATCTCAAGTCTCACTCCCTTCCTCTCTATATTTGGAAAACATTTCAAAGTAATACATTTGGCGCTCACCAAATTTGGCACTCTCCAAATTTGGCGCTCTCCAAATTTGGCAAGTGCCAAATGTGTTTTTACCTTCAAATGGTAAAATAGGGATTTAGCCTGTGATTCAGGCCCACGTGCTTTTGCATTTGTCTGGTTCAATGCTTTATCTGACTCAAAAATTCCTTTTTTATGCAGTTGACTCCCTATTGTACCAATCTATGCTTGATCCATCACCTTTTTACCACTACTTTGCATGTTAGACAATGTAGAAGACATTTTGAAGTTTCTACATCATTTTATATTATCTCGGGTAATATATTCATTTTGGTAATATTGAAATGTTTTTATTTAGTATATTTGTTTGTTTTTGACAATATAAACTAAATTCATTTCATAATTTTATTAATCGTAACAATTCAACATATAATTCAACATTGAATTAGATGGGATTTGCATTAAAAAGTTTATTTTTTATGAGTTTGAAGAAAAAATTAGAAAACGTGACATAATTTAGATGAGTTCATGTTTAAACTTATATAAACAACATCAACTTAGCACAAAAAAATTCTTATGAATTCTATTTGCATTGCTTATAGTAGTCCATTCCCAGCATGGCTAATGGAATTCACTCTATTTTATTTTAGGTAGATGTTTATATTGAGTTTTTTTGTTTTTTTTGACAATTTATAGACCATTCAAATTCATTATTAGTGATGGTTGTGGGAAACTTTTATTTTCAATTAATTTCCGAAAACCCAAGAGCTTTCATCAATATTAATGCAAGTTTCCATTAATTTTTTTGTGCCATAAAAAATTCACCTTCATCATGTGCTTAGATAAATTCAAGTGACTTGACATAGTTGTTAATCCAAGTTTCCATTCATTCATACCATTTACCTTTTTAAGAAATAAAAAAAGGGAAAATTTTGTGCAATTGAAAATATTTTTTGTCTTTCTCAGTTACCTCATTGCCAAAGAAATAGTGAATAATTCCAAGATATAGCATCCCAAACCCTTATTTGAATTCATGTTCTTCATGGCTTGGTTGACAATCACAATATGGTTTTGACAACAATAAGCACAAGATTCTCTAGTTTCCAAAGGTAGCAACAACTTATACCTTGGGTTCGACACTTCTTTTCTCCTAAGAACTTTTCCACACTCCAAATACTCCCCTCAAACCCTTCTTAACATTGATCAATGCTTACATGAAGTAATTTTGTACAAATCCCTCAAAGTACTAGATTTTACACAGTATAGTTGCAAAAAGAAAAAAAAATATCCTCAATAACTCTCAAAAAATGATGATTTAGAATCCCTCATTTTGCCAGCACATGCATATAGGCCTATAAAAAATTTGTACCAAGTTTCATATATTTTTACCAAACACATTAAAATTTATGGGTTTTTTTGAAGCTTGCTTTAGACCCTAGGTTGGGGACATCAATATTTGATAAGATATGAAATGTTTGATAAGTTAAATTAGTTATGCAATGTAAATTAATGCTTTGAGCTTTAAATATATGCAATGCAATGTAATCAACGATACATGAATATGTTTCATAAAATTCTTGGTGTGTTTCATAAAATGCAATGTAATCAATAGTATGGATATGTTTGAAAAAATGCATTACTTACTTTTTCTTGCGGTATGGAGGTAGACATGTATGAAAAATGTTGTAGCATAGACATGTTTGATAAGATGCATTGGTAGACATGTTCGGAAAATTTGGTAGCATAGAATAAGGTAGTGAGTTGTTTTAAATAATGCCTAAAAGAAATGTGGTCTCATGTTGATGTCTATCACCATGAGACCACATTTCTTGGAGGCATTTTTCAAACAACTCATTGTCTTCTTTCATTAAATGGTTGGGTAGAAATGTATGAAAAAGGATAAGGTAGACATGTATGAAAAATGTTGTAGCATAGACATGTTTGATAAGATGATTTAGTAGACATGTATGAAAAATGTTGTAACATAGACAAGTTTGATAAAATGCAATGTAATTAGTGATACCAATATGTTTCATAAAATGCATTACTTACTTTTCTTCTATGTGTGTTTGTGAACATGTAGCATTCAATGTCATACCAAGGAAATGACCAAAGCCTCTCATACTGAAAGAACGTGAAGTTAAAAATGCAAGGGGAAGAGAATAAAAAACTATAGCTCATGAAGCAAAGGAATTATCGCCCATACAACAAGAAATTCTTATGCAATCTAAGAGAGATGTCCAATTGGAAGCACAAAGAGAAAAAATGAAAAAAAATCACGGAAGGACACAAATGGATCCCGAAGTTGGGGGCACATCATCAACCATAGGTGAAGTTCAATGCACATCTCCAATTGAAGAGAAACCAACAACAACATGTGGTTTTCCAAGTACATCGAAAATCACATCTACAGTTGAAGACACACCATCAACAACATTGGGTTATGAAAGTACAATCAGCAAACAAATCTCTACTTGAAGGCACTCCACAAACGAAATCTCAAGTTGGAGGTACAACATCATTTACATGTCAATCTCAAGTTATGTCATCAATTGCACCTTTGATTGAAGGTACATGATCTATCCCCGATGTTGTTGACATTCCTAATGTTGACACAAATTTACATTTGAGAACTCCTCCTAGAGTTTTGCATAGAGAACCTAAATTTTTGATTGATATTGATTCCAATGTTTTGAAATGAATTCCTAATAAGATTCCAGAATGTACATGTCAAATATATGCACAAAGGATATGGAGTTTACTTTTTGAGAAGCTAAGTGAGGGTGGAAGATGCCAACTATTTATTGAAATGATGAGGCAACTCAAATTTAGGCCCACCACGAAGGATCTTGGGCTAAGATTTTTGAATGAATCAAGTGAAAATTCCATTGTAAAGAGCTTGATGAGTGCATATGAGAGCGTGGGTTCTACCTCATGCACGAAGGATAGTTGTGCCACACGACGTGTGATGACAACAACACTGTTAAGCAGTCAAATAAGGAACAAGGTGAACCTTACAAAGACAAGTAAGCCTTTGAAAATAAGTAGATCATCTCTAATGAGAGCCAAAGGAAGGTGTGAAAGAGTGGATGATCTAAATAGCAATGAGTTATCAGAAATCTCGGGTAGAGTGCCATGAAAAGATAAAATAATTGCTCAAGCCTTGAGATCTATAATAGTAGATTATTGGAAAGATAAAAAAAGGACCTCTCCCAATCAAAGAGATGTTGTAAGAATGAGAATTGGTAGCCAAATCCATGAGCCACATCCAAATCATTATTTGGATACCACTCAAACCCAATTTTTCGCTGATTTGTACAAAAGTTTCCTCAAATTAAAATATGTCAAAGGTATTTTGAAATGCTAAAGTATTTTTATGTCAAAATAAATCACACACACACTACTTGTTGTTGTAGAGTACATATTGAGTTCTCTAACAATTATTATGTTTATTGATGTATATGTATAGATATGCATACTAACAATGTTTTGCAGGAATGTAACATAAGGCATCCAACTAAATCCTCAAGGGAATTCTTATCTTTCATTTTATGTGAAAGAGTGGATGGTCAATTTGTTTACAAGAAGTCATGTTTGGATGGGACATGTGATAATTGTGGTGGCATGCAACATTTACCAATTTTCCAACACATAGCTAGTGCACACACTTGGAAATGGAATTGTGGAATTTGGCAAATACAAGACAATGGCCTATAGTCTAAAAGATGGGAAAGAAGCAAAGAAGTGTGAATTGGTCACTGATAAGATTCTAATGTATTAGTTTATGGGAATTTTCCTTGATCAGGTGGTCTATGAGTATGCAAGGCATACACATAGATCTCAATGATTGGACTCACAGTTCAATTTATGCAAGGACACATTTCCACTTCATAGCATCATTTCAGTTGTTGCATTCATGAAGAGCTACACATTATAGTCATGGAACGAGGTGGAATCAAATTACTACAACTCCATGCAAGTTGTACTATATTTATGCATATAGCATTCATTCATGCAAATGATAGTACAAAGGATAATAGGAAAGTATTGAGGGAGTATCATTTTTACATCAGTGATGATCACACACATTCTACAAAGTGTGTACAAGGTTTCTTTCAGATGTTCTATGTTGATCCGACTAGCAGGGGCATATCATGTAGTCAACATATCATATAGTCAGATAATTGTACATCACAATTCAAGAACTCCAAAATGTTTTACTGGTTGAGAAGGATGCATAGGATCAATGGTGTTCACCATATGTGGAACTTCTTAGAGATCCGACATGGAAAGGGGGAGCATGATGGAGCAGATGCATGTATCAAAAGAGCCTTTGCACGAGAAGAGTTAAATTATAAAGACAGTGTAAAGTTGACAGATGTAAGATCAATTATCGAGTGGTGCAATAATTCAATGGGTCCAGGTAGTGAAGGTAATTCTTTAGTTCGTAGATTTTTTCATTTAGTAGATGATACTAACATTGCAAAATATGAGGATTGTTGTACACTAATAGGATCGAGTGAGCTACACTCTTTTAGAAGCTCCAATGTAGGTACATGGACTATCCATACATGGAAGATGGCTTGCTTTTGTTCTACATGTACACTTCAAGCATGGAACTATTGTGAGTCAACAGAGTGGGTTGACGAATGGTTTGTAAGAAGTCTAACCCCACTTGACACTTATCAGCTCTTGATGACTCTACAAATCATAGAGATGCAATCATCCATTGATTTTGATCATGTATCAAACCTACTAGAACTAGGTAATATATTTTTATTTAAGGTTTTATTTTGATGTTCATTAAATACATCTAACAAGATGAACATATCAATGCAGGGCATGTTTATACGATGATTGCAGATGATGAAAATGAAGAGAGTACAAATTATTACCCATGTCATTGTATCAAGGCCAAAAATAAATTGGAGGCCCCAGTTATAGATGGAGAAAACATTGAATATCCTATAGGTTCAGTGGTTGTTACTGGAACATGGCTTAGAAGGTACCCAGTTAAGAATGTTGTAGTTTGATTGTTTGAGGAATTTGACATGCATCGAAAGATTCTTCACTACTCGAACCTTGATTTTGTAGCCAGCGTTCATTTGATCAAATATAATGGAAAATCTGCAAACAAAAACTTATGGAAAGTGTGTGAGTCTAACCATGAGGCAATACTTGACACAATAAAAAGTAGAGCATACCCAAATGGTTCCCTGGATTGATTTGTAAGTATGCCCATTGAATTTGTAAAGTCATGTTATTGATCACTACTTTCTTTCAAGTGTTTAACTTTGATTGTAGAAAGGCTTGCAAAATTGCATTATTGTTAATTTGCAAAATGATAATTATATTCTACTCTCTATTGACTACCTTTAAGTTGGTATTCTCCATTGGTGTTTGATTTCATATGCATTTAGGATTGTCATTGATGCATTTGTGACTAGCTTTTAACCCACTTATAAATTATATGTTTGCTCTAGTGAAGAGATATGTAAGACTAGTGAAGGAGAAAAAAGGGAAAGGATTCATTAAAGATTATCAACTTAAGAAAAGAACAACATCGATTGCTGGTGCATTTTCTGGTTTTCAACCTTCTCTTTCTTTTCCATTTCGTAGATTTATTGGATTCTTATATGATACGTGTTTTATGTTAGTTATGTTTATATATATTTGAAATTTATATGTAGGATCATCGAGAGATGAGAAAGTAGAAAAATATGGGCCACATCACCATTGTAGGGCCTACAATCGATCTACTTATAGCATGCATGAAGGCGATAATAGATTTGGTTAGAAGGTGCATGTCTAAAATTATTCAGTTATTGGTCTTTTAATGATTTTTATGTGAGTCCATGTTTGAAATTGTTAGGCTTTTGTAGGTTTTTTTGTGGATCAAATTCTAGTGAGAGTATACAACCACATAAATGCTAATACCCATGTGTTTCCAAGGGAGTAGGGGATGTACATGTTTTGAAGCATTTTGGAAAGCAAATAACTGGGCCACCTAAGGTGGATTGGAGAAGACAAATTGTGTAGCAACTCCTTTTGTTTCTTCTTGTACAATATATTTCATGATCTGGGCTAAAAATGGGAGGATTATTTCCCTGCATGTATTTCTAAAAGTATTGAGAAATGGGAGGATTTTCAAGATGTTCTTCCATCACTATTGTAATATTTGTTATTGACTTAATGTATTTCTTGATATACAAAAATTATGAGAAATGAATACAAGAAAATGTGTATATTCCTTAATGTATGCCTCAATTAAGTGTGTGTATTACATTTAAAGTTAGTTGTAATGGTTTATGGATTACATTTAAAGTTTTCTTGAAGGAAAATCATGCAGATTTATTACAAAATCTAAAACAATGTCTTCTATTATACAAAGGCATATTTTCTTGCTCTTAGATATAAACCCTAGAACTCCTTTCGTCATCATTATTTTGACATTAAAACTTGATCAACCCTTCCTCGTTTAGTATGATTCAACTCGAGGCCAAAGTTAGCATCAGAAGACTATGAACTCACCTTTCCAATTAATATGTCCCCACTATATATAAGTCTAAACCAATAAAATGGAATCCATCATTGTCAAGCTTATCTACTCTTAGGTTTTTTGTGATTGGATTTCCAAAATCTATTCTAATATTGGATGATTTTGAGTCACTGTCATCATGATTTGTCTCTTTACATAATCTCGGTCACCCTTCAAGGGCTTCACTGAAAAGCAATGCATGAGACATCTTAGTACACCTTGCCACCATTAACAACCTAGCCTAGTGGGCATCCAAGGGAGGAAAACACACCAACAAAGGCAAAACAACATGAGAAGTGGGTGCAACAATATTTCAATACCCTCCAACACCTTTGACAACTCCCAAACATTCTTCAACCAACCAATCTCTCCAAATAGTCACTTGACATTTGGAGTTGTTGTCAACTTTGGCAACATAGTCACATGGCCAATAACACAAAGGATGGAACAACATGAGCACATACCTTGGGTTGTCTCGAGTTATTAAAAACATATCACGGTGATTCTCAACCCTTTTTGGACTCAGACTTCCATGATACAATGTTCCAAGGCACAAATCAACATTATGGTTTATTGACACAATGCATAAATGATGCACTGTTACTGATCCAAACTCAAAAATCAAAGATGAAACTTAATACCTTTTAACTTGTGCATGTGAATATCATGAAAATAAGCCCCATGAAATAATTAAAATGCATTTTCAATGCTTTTTTCATAAAATAAAAGACCTTTGACTTAAATAATTTATGGTTGTTCTCTGAGTATTTCCTTTTTCTATGTGTATAATTTGATAATCCTTTCCATAATTTATGGTGGTTTTCTATTTATTGTCATTAAAAGTGAAGTTGGAATAGCAAACTTCAAACAACAAAACTTAAGTGATGGAAAATTCTACTTATGGTGGTTGTCTATTTATTACCTTTTATTGCTCTCCGCGGAAATGTGTTTGTTAAAGTGAATTTGAAACAAAAACTTAAGTGATGGAAAAGTGGTAGAGTCATTAAAAGTTCTGAATCGCTCTGAGCTATGTTCAACTGACATAATTCCTTGAGTCCAAAGTGCAAAATGGCTGCAATCTTTGATGGGATGTTATTCAAACACTGTGATGCTTAGAAAATTCTTGTCTATACCTATGGGATGGTGTTGGACCCCTCTACAATAACCTCTCTCGATTTTCGCTATCTCAAAGGCATTTTCTCGTGGTGTCAACTTTTCAATTGGAGAATAAGTTGTCAAATACAAGTAGTGTAAAGTTGCAAAGTGGTGCAACTTTCATTCTACAACTCATATGACCAAAAAAATTATTCCAATATATCCAAGTGGGTACTTTTACACTAAGAATGGTCCTCTTTCACACCCAAACACATTGAATCACTTTGAGCTACGTTCAACCAGTAGAATCCCTTATGAGTCCAAAGTGAAAAATGGTTGCAATCTTCGACGGGATGTTACTCAGACACTGTGAGGCTTATAAATTATATTTTGAGCCTATGAGATCATGTTGGACCCCTCTACAATAACCTCTCTTAATTTTTGTTATCTCAGAGGCGTTTTCTCGTGGTGGCGACTTTTCACTTGGGGAAAAAGTTGTCAAATGCAAGTAGTGCAAAGTTGCAAAGTGGTGTAACTTTTATTTTACAACTCATGTGACCAAAAAAATGGTTTCAATGCATCCAAGTGGGTAATTTTATGATAGGCACGGTCTTCTTTTGCACCTAAACATGCTGGATCGCTTCAAGCTACGTTCAACTAACATAATCCATTATGAGTCCAAAGTGCAAAATGGCTACAATCTTCGATGGGTTGTTACTCAGACACCGTGACACTTAGAAAATTATATTCTAATCCTATGGGATTGTGTTGGGTCCCTATACAATAAACTTTCTCTATTTTCACTATCTCAGAGGCTTTTTCCCATGGTGGAGACTTTTCACTTGGAGAAAAAGTTGTCAAATGCAAGTAGTGTAAAGTTGCAAAACTGGTGCAAATTTCGTTCTGTAACTCGTGTGACCAAAAAAACTATTCCAACACATTCATTTGGGTAATTTTACACTAGTAATGGTCCTCCTTCACACCCAAACACACCAAATCGCTTTGAACTACGTTCAACCGGTAGAATTCTTTATGAGTCCAAAGTGCAAAATGGCTACAATCTTTGACAGGCTATTACTCGGATACCATGATGCTTAGAAAATTTTTATTTAAGCCCTTGGGATTCTATTGGACCTATCTACAATAGACTCTCTTAGTTTTTTCTATCTCGAAGGCATTTTCCCGTAATGGTGACTTTTCACTTGGGGAAAAAGTTGTCAAATGCAAGTAGTGTAAAGTTGCAAAGTGGTGAAACTTTCATTCTAAAACTCGTGTAACCAAATGAACTATTCCAAAACATCTAAGTGGGTACATTTACACTAGGCATGGTCCTTTTTTTCACCCAAACACATTGAATCACTCTGAGCTATGTTCAATCGACATAATCCCTTATGAATCCAAAGTGCAAAATGGCTGGAATCTTTCATGGGTTGTTATTCGGACACCGTGACACTTAGAAAATTCTCATCTAAGCCTATGGGATCATGTTGGGCCCCTCTACAATAATATAACTTTGTTTTTTCTATCTCGTAGGTGTTTTCCCATGGTGGTGACTTGTCACTTGGAGAAACAGTTATCAAATGCAAGTAGTGTAAAGTTGCAAAGTGGTGCAGCTTTCGTTCTGTAACTTGTGTGATTGAAAAAACTATTCCAACATGTATGTATGGGTAAATTTATGCTATTTATGGTCCTCTTTCACACCCAAACATGCTGAATCACTCTAAGCTACGATCAACCGACAAAACCCCTTAAAACTCTAAAGTGCAAAATGGTTGCAATGTTCAACGGGTTGTTACTCGGATATTGTGACACTTAGAAACTTCTCGCCTGTGTCTATGGGAATTTGTTTTACCACTTTACAATAACCTCTCTAAGGATTCACTATCTCAGAGGTGTTTTCCCATGGTGGTGACTTTTCACTTAGGGAAAAAATTGTCAAATGCAAGTAGTGTAAAGTTGCAAAGTAGTGCAAAACAATTTTTGCAACTCGTGTGACCAAACAAACTATTCCAACATGTCCAAGTGGGTATGTTTGCACTAGGAATGTTCCTCTTTCACAACCAAATATTTCGAATTGCTTTGAGCTATGTTCAACCGACATAATCCCTTAAGAGTCCAAAGTGCAAAATGACTACAATCTTCAACGGGTTGTTACTCAAATATCGTGATGCTTAGAAACTTCTTGTTTGATCCTTCAGGATCACGTTGGGCCCCTCTACAATAATCTCTCTTAGTTTTTGCAAACTCAGAGGAATTTTCTCGTGGTAGAAATTTTTCACTTCAAGAAAAAGTCAAATACAAGCAATGTAAAGTTGTAAAATAGTACAACTTTTGTTCTACAACTCGTGTGACCAAATGAATTGTTCAACCATGTCTGAATAGGTAAATTTATGATAGGAATTGTCCTCTTTCACACCTAAACACACTGAATCGCTCTAATCTACGTTCAACCGATTGAATCCCTTAAGAGTCTAAACTGCAGTTGATGTCACCAAATAGTGCACCCTTGCTAAGATGCAAATCTTAGCCTACTAGTGAAACATTGGATCCAGATATTCACTATCCATGACATATTGTTTTTTTGTTCTCTAGTGTTATAAAACATGATGTGGTGGTAGTTATAGGACCATGTTTCCTAATGATTTGTCATGTTATTTCACACATAGAAAATGGAAGGAGGTTTTTTAACTTATTTAAATGATGAGTATGGGAGAAATGTGATAACTGCACATGGGTGATGCATCCAAAAATCAAGCTTATATTGTTGTTCATACACATCTAATATCTTCAAAATATCATTAAAACTGACTTGTGCATTGATTTCATTTAATGAGATGTCAAGTTTTGTGATATTAGTAGATCATGCAAATAAATGTTTTTGGTTGGATCAACAACTATCACGTGTTTTGATGCATGTCCATACAAGTTCATAGAGGTATATATAAGCTTGTGAGGTTTGAAACATCCACTTTCTCTATAGATACAAATGTAATGATTGCTAAGCTTTAGAATCAAAACCATTAGTTTTTGGAGCCAACCTCAACCATGAATTAAATGCAATACATTTTTCTATGATATTTTTTATGGAAAGGATCTCTTACAGTTCATTTGAAACCTTTTGGTGTTAAAATATTGCCACTAGACAACAATAGAATTCAAGAAACATGAAGCATACACGCAAATACATGAAGTATACACATGAATCGTGAAGAATACAAGTGAAAACATGAATCATAAATTGGAAGTATGAAGCATACATGTGAATACATGCAATATATCTGAAGTATACATGTGAATAAGTGAAGCATACATGTGAATAAGTGAAGCACAAGTAATTGAAGCATTGAAAAGGATAAAAACCACTAGGAATGGAGCTTATTTACATAATACACATTATATGGAGCTTATTGAGCAATCAACATAAATTATTTAAGCATTATATCTAAACAAAACCCATTCCTACAACATTCAAGTATACAATTTACATAGTACACATACTCTCCCATGCTCTCTTCATCACATTTATACTCTCCTTTGCATGCCTGTTGGGGGCTACGGTGGGGGAGGTTTGGTGCTCTCTTCACCATAATTTAATACTCTCCCTTCTATGTTTCCTTGTGATACGGCTCGGTCAAGGGGTGGGAATCTTGCCGCTTTTTCCCTCTTGTTTTGTTGCTTCGAGGGCCTGGAGGAAGTCTTGGTTGTGGATTTTTGTATTTCTCCTTGGATTGTTGGGTCAGTAGCTTTCTTGGAGGTTGTGGGACCCATGTTACCTCTTTCAAAGTTGGTTGGGGTGGTCCCCTCCCTTGGTGAGACTTTTTCTATCTACCTTCTCTCTAGTCTTGCCCCTTCTAGGTGTCTCGAGAGGCTGTGTTTTGATATGGTGATGTCTCAAATGAAGCTGAGTCAAATGGATATTATTTTGGAGGATGATTTGAATGGAATCTGTTGGAGAGGTCAATATTTTGCTGAGGGTTATGGATTCACTGTTTGTGAGGTGGTTTTGAACCTATTTTGCAAGTTTGTGTTAACTGTGGTGCCCCTTTTCTCTAACAGTTTTGCTCTTCCTTTGGCCCTCTATTATGGTTGTGGGAATTTAGGGCTTGTGGTGTTCTTCCTTGCTCTGATGGTGTTGGGACTCTTCAATATTTGCATGTTGAAGATATTTTTCGGGGGTTCCAAGGTTGTTGTTGGTTCCCCTTTGGAGTTTGGTCACTTTTTGAAGTGGCGGGGGGGACTCTTCTTTGCCTCAAAGACCCCTGTCTCAATTTTTAGTTCATTCAAGCATGGTTGGGTTGAAGGTCTTCATTTCTTTAATTCTCATGATGGTGATGATCCAAATGTTCTTTGTGAAGGATTGTGGTAATATTTATCCTCTCTTGGCTAGGGTGATTTCTTTTACTTCCTTATTGTACCAACTACTTGGGCTTCCAAGGGGTGTGATGACAACTTTTTCTATTGGTGTGTTGGCTTCCTGTTTGGTTCTACAGTTGTGGTCCCTATGGAGGTGGAGACTGCTCCTTTAGAGGCAGATTCCTCTCCTATTGAGGTGGATTTGGTGACTTTAGTTGGGATGGGAACCTCCCTTTTCTTTTGTTGGTTCCTTTTGAGGCAGATTTGATCCGTGCAGGAGAGTGGTGGCACTAGTGATTACGGTTCTTACTTCACCCTCTCTTTTAGAGGGGATATCTCTCTTATTGAGATGGATTATTATGGTTATGTTGTCTCCTATGGATGTGGGGAGGCAAGTTGGTCAGTGGGGGCTCAATGCTTTGTCAGTACTAAAGTTGAGTATGGTTCAGGACTATTTTCTATAAGCATCAAGCTTGATGTTGGTTGGTTCTATTGTGGAATATTGATGGGATTTGATGTTTTTTGGAGGTTTGGGTCTCTTGTTCCTCCATTACTACCATTGATTTTGGCTGAAGCGTTTATGGGCTCAAATTATTTTATGTACGATATTGCTCCTTTGTGAGTGGCTTTTTGGCCTGTTCTTTCGACCGTGAGTCTTATCTTGTTAATGGATTGGATGTTTGGGTGTGGTTTATGCAGCCCAAGGGGTGGTAAACTTGTTATTGGTTATGCAAGTGTTTGGACTTGGAAGAGAGGGGATATTTGTACCTCCACTAGTACCACCGATTATGGCTCTCAGAGTGATAGGTTTTCCATAATGCTTGGATTTGGATTTGGTTCTCTAAGAGTTAAGACTATTATGATATGGTTGTCTCATGATCTATTGGTTTCAAAAAAAATCAAATTTTCAATAATTTGTTGGAATCTTGGGTTGTATTGTCCACCCTTAACGAGGTTATGGTGACTAGGTGTTGTGTTGCTGCATTGTGGAAGGTTGTTTGGCATTTTTTGTTAGCTATGAGAAGGAATCATGTGGTGGAAGAATATGAAGGTAACCAATGGACTCATGCATCGTGTCATGTTGGGTGCAGCCTCAGGACTTATCTTTTTGTTTTGGTTATATGGTTGCTTTGAATCTATTGATGCTTAGTTTTATTATCTCAAACTGCTATTTCATGATATCTATGTTATGGTTTCATACAGGTACTGGAATTTGGTTAGTCTCATAAATGGTCTACACACTATTTCGGAGATTAATTTGGGGATTTTTATTTTTGATTATGTTGATGATGGTTCTATGGTTGCATTTTTGGTTGCTTGCCCTGCATGTCATTATGATGATGTTTTCTAGTAGGGGTTGGTTCTTCCCAGCCTGTTTCTCTATTTACTATTTTGTCTTTGTAACCATGAGATTAGGGCCATTCCCCTGCTTACACAATAAAAAACATTACCACATCCACGATCTGGAGTGACACCCACATGTAGCAACCATCAAGATAGAAATTAAACTACATGTATAAGTATCATAAAAAATTTCAATAATAGACCGTAAAAGAGAAAATATAATGTCAAATCAACTAATTTGTTGCATACCTCTCTCAAAGGATAAAAACTAGCTATTGCTACAAAAACTCCATGGTCCATCATGCCACCAACATCACCAGGGTTGTTTGATGTCAACAACTGAAAATGAAACTGTGTCACCAAAAAGTGTAGACTTTGACACTTTTCACTCATTTGGACCCTTGCTATGGATTTTGGACCCTTTTCGACCTCTTTTTACCCCTTTTCCAAGCCTCGTGCCAAAGTTTTGTGAGGTGTTGTAAAATATTTTCACACTTTCCTAGGCTTTTCATCACTAAATAAACCCTTTCTTATGTTATAATGACCCCTTAATACATATACATGCCTTACTTCAGTGTGTTTCATGAGACAATCCCGACAAACATAAATAATCACACTTAAATCTCCGACAACCAATGAAAAATTCCCAGGTGGACTAGGTCGCCACCTTGGGTGACCTAGTCCCATGTGGCTTAAAAATCAAATTTAACTTAATATTCTTTCAAGATTTTATCTTGTAAACCCTAAGGTCGGCCTGTATGGTGTTATTTCGAGAAAATTAGGGCATAACTTGTATAAATAAGGGTTTTTCTCATCTTTTTCACCGTAATCTCCAATATAATTCACCTTTCTTCTTCTTAGTACTTTTACCCCCCTTCACACAAATATCAAACTCAAACCAAACTTGAATTCATCCTCTACCCACCTACTCCTAATATGCCACAGTAACTGAGTCATAATATTGTTGCTCATACACATTACACAAGAAAAAATTAATGACCACAACCATCACCCTCTACGTTATTACCTTCATCCCCTCCCATCTTACCTGCTACCTCTTGATTGAATTCACTTCTTAGGGAGTATGACCTTGTTGACCAACTAAGGAATACTCCCTCTAAAATATCATTATGGGATCTTATTCAAGCCTCCCCTCACTATCACAACATGATACAGAATTCCCTACAACCAGTTCCTATCCCTTTTAATGAGCAATCAAATGCCATAGCAACTATTATACACGAAATCAATTTTGATATTGTTTTTCAACAAAGTGAGCTCCCTCCTTTGGATGTGCAAAAACAAAATGAAGCTTTTGTATCAATCTCTCAATACGACACAAAGGGACAAGAAAACTCTTGTAGATATCGGCTCTACTCTTAATGTGTGTAGTGTGCACCTTTTGGATAGGATTGGCATTGATAGATCCAACATCAAACCTGATTCTCTATCTATCTAAGGATTTGACAACGTCACTAAGAAACCGCTCAATGTGATCACTATACATACCTCTTATAGTTGGAATGACCACATTGGACAAAAAAATCCATGTTATGCCTCATGAACTCTCATATAATATTCTCTTAGGTAGGTTGTGGATTCGTTATATGAATGGAGTGCCTTGGACACTCTTCATCGTAAGATGAAGTACATCTACAACAATAAAGTGTACACACTTGAGGCCAACCCTTAACCTAATAGTTTCCAAAACATTGAAAAATCCACAGAGAATCATTTCAACACCTTAACACCAACCACCCAAGTGGAACCCCTACAAAAAACATCCCTAGATGATGATTGGGGTTCCTTAGACTTCACACCAAAATCCTTGGGAGAATACAAAATCATAAACAAAGACTCTACAAAGGGCAAGGCAGTCTTTTCAACACAAGACTTGACCGATCCTTCTCAAGCATCCACCTCAACCACTTCAACCAATGATGCACATAATGAACAATCACCCAATCCAAAATCAATAAAAAATATTTATGGAAAAGGATATGATCTCATGAAACAACTTGGCTATATTGGAAAAGGTTGTGGTGCTAACGAACAAGGTATCTGCAACCCTATCAAGCCTCACACGCAAAAAACTAATCATGGTCTTGGTTATTGTCCTTTAATTGAAATTATCAAACCTTCCTCCAACATCAACACCAACCCTATCTCAATCCACCCTTCTTACCCAACCTTTGAAAGGGATCATTTGCAACAATTAACACCAAAAAAGGGCTCTTAGCTTAATTCCAATGTCATCTTGCAACCCACTAATGATTCATATTTTACACACTCCTCCAAGGGAGTACAAAATCTCACAATCTATAATTCCTTACGTAAGTATGACATCCTCTACTAAGCAAGACACTTCTTTGTCACAAACCAAAGGAACACCTTCTACCTTTGATCAAGAAGGTACCGTGTTGAGACTCCTCCATGGTCACTTGATCTCCCTCCCTCCCAGAACTTGAAATAAATGTTACAACAAACATTCCTTTTGTGCCTACCATCGATTTCATGGTCATCACACTAATGAGTGTAAGGCCTTGAGTAGTAGAATCTAACATCTTAAGGATTTTGGTGTTCTTCCATCTATGGGGGCACCTCATTCCACTAATTGATACTGATTTTCACTCTACCTTGCATTCCCTCAATCCCTTTGGATCACTCTTTCCCTACACTAAGTGGGGGCAAGGGGTTAGCCTTTTCCATTGTATGTCAATTTCCGTTGTCTCTTTCGACTATTTGTCAACCTTTCATGAACATATAAGAGAAAGCTTGGAATGTAGACGACATGTCTTAAGTTGACTCACATGTGACATACTACCTCTTTCTTGATGTAGCTTATCAGAAATATATGACTCGGCATAGGGCTTTCAAAACAAGCTATCATGTCCTCTTCCTCTTCTACTTTAAAGCAATTGCTCACAATACGATGTTTCGTAATTCCTTTAAAGTGGGGGCATACATCACAAATCATATGTTATTGTGTGATTTTTCTTTCTCTTGTGATTCCCTCTCTTGGAAATATTAGGTACAATGTTGCTCAGGATGAGAGATTTTCATTTTTCCTCTTTTGCATACAAGATGAGTCCATTTGCACTTTTCCTCTCTTGGAGAAATTAAACATGATGTTCCTTAAGATGAGACATTGCACAAAAAAAGTGAAATCCCTTTGAACAAAATCATTTACAAATAAAATTTCTTTTGTGGCGCCTTATCAAAGTTATCAGGAGGTATAACTTTGGTATGGTTTGAGCGGGAAGCCCAGCCAATGGCATGACTTTCCCCATAGCCACCTTTGTGAGTACATACCAGTCATGTGTATGTTTCTCACCTTCTTTTGGGACAACTCACCCTGTGGAAAACCTGATGTTCTGTGGCCCCAGAGTGAGAGCATATTTTCACCATTTCCTCTCTCGTTCTTCAAGTTCTTGTCATCGCATGATCATGCATCTTGTTTTGCTGCAATTCATTCACCCTTGAATGTGTCCTCTTGTACTGATGTCTTTTTGACTTAGAATCTCGAATCTTGGTGTAATGCCCCGCCAAGTAACCTTAAAGGGAGTTGTAATTAACGACTTAAGTGAACCAATTTTTTTCTTTTAAAGTGTAATAACATACACATTCACTTACTAATTAACAACAACCTCTAAGGCTACAAGGTTAGGATTACTTAAACCCACACATACATATTACATAAAACCATAACATTATAACCTTTATGAAATAAACATTATACATCATGAGAATACCACATAACATAATAAGATGAACATCCAAGATACAATCTCATAAACATTACCTTAATCCAATAGTTACAACACTCATTCCCAAAATGAGACAATAGTACATAAGCTTACAATTACAGAATTCCACCTCATAACATAAGAGGGATAACATAACTTATACAATCTGAAATATTACAATGTAAGAAAATACAATAAGAACCGCGAGCTGTCCATCTAGATGTCTCACCACCAAGAACTGAAGATCAAGGGGGACCCAACGATTTTGGAGCATGTTCCACCCAACCAAGTGGTACCCGAAGGCCCACCCCCCATGCTAGGAGATAGTAACAAAGTAACATGGACAAAGATTCTACTACCTCTAACCAAAGGCTGACTCATACTGATATAACCAAACAAATGAACGAACAAGTTCAACTCAATCACCAAACAAGCACAACATTCACATCACTGACATAGGTCACATTGCTTCCAGACATAAAGTAGATCAAGTATGTTTACAGAACCATACACATAAAACAATTAACAACAGTTGTCCTAGATAGAGTGTCATCACATAGTAGTTATGAGATCTCCTCTAGGCATCCTTCATAGGCTCCGAAAATCCTGGTGGCCTCAACCGAATCTCGACACTCATACTCACTCAAGCGGAATCAACTACCTCTCGTAAGGAAAAGATAGTTGATCTTGCCATTCCAGGCCTTCTCACTCATCCCAAGTCTAAACGAGCCCTTGTGTCTACGAGTGAGGATTAAATTATCTTGATTAGTGTGAACTGCATCATAATCATCTAAGTACATTAATTTAATTATCACTTGATTAACTCACTTCTGAAGGTTACCCGGTTTACCACTTTGGGCTCCGGCCCTTAACAAAAGCCACTCTTCTAATAGACAACGCACTCACAACCAAACACCAAGGGAAACACAAGTGCATACAAACTAGGCATCATAACCACTCCAACACAAGGAGGATACAAATAATAGAAACTCACTCCAAACATCTTGGAGGCAACAATCACATAGTCCACTCCTTTCACAGGAGGTACAAAAGATCCCCGTTCAAGGAAACCAAGTAAACTTGAAAAGACGCCATGCACTACCCAAGGAAAAACAATTGGATGACATAAAGATTCAACAACCCTTATCCTCTAAGATCTTTTGGAAGACTTATAATTTAGGACTAACACTAAATCCCAAAACCAACAATGCAACTTGACGACATAGCAACAAAAGCATTCAAGTCATTAATCAAATCTAATATTTGGATTTCCTAAATCCATACTCATTCAATAGGTAGTGTTAACAAGGTCAAAGACACACTTACAGGGTTAACTCAAATAATCATATACCCATATTTCTATTTCCATTATAGGAAGTCTTAAACAATTAAACTTACTTCCCTTTACCGAATACAGAGAATTAGATCCTTTAAGATAATCATGATGTAGATACTACTTTTGGATATACTAAATCCATATCTCTTTCATAATCCAATCACAATGATTCAATTAATCTAAATAGAAATTAATAAATAACATAATTGATTGCCTCATCAATAAAACAACTTCTTAATTTACTTTTAAATCGACACAAATCTATGCAAATAAACTCTTTCCATTTCTTAACCAAATCTTACATCTCATTCAATTTTCTATTTAAAATATTCAATCACTTTAATATAATAACATATTGTTTCTCTATCCATTTTCTATATATACTAATCAATCCATTTTTAAATCTCTATTCAATAATACATTGCATGCATCTCATTAAAATAAAATACGATAATAAATTTTACACTTAATATATATATATGCTCCATATTATATAGACACCAAATATATATATTAATAAATTTAATTACATTTATTCTTTAATATTCCATTCACAATGACTAGATTACTCTATGGAACTAAATAAAATATAATAACTATTTGTCTTTTTCAATATAGTTAGTTCCTAAATTTACTTTTAATGCAACCTAGCACTATTGCAAACAATCTTTTCAATTTTCTATCCGAGTCTATATCTCTTCAACTATCCATTTAAAAACATGCAATTTCATCAATGTATAAAATATCTTTTGGCTTATCTATTTGACCACGCATTCATATTGTTTCTAATTAAATCTCATTAATTAAAACAAACATTTAAATATAAATATTTCTATAATTCTTCAATATATTTAAATATGTTTTTCCTTATCAATTTTGACCATACATTCAAAACTTATATTTTAAATTCTTCATGCAAGGCTTATTTACACGCACTTAAATAAAACAAAATAAATACTGATTGAAAATACTCATGGATATATATATACATTTCAATATATTTTCATCAATCATATTAACAAAATAAATATTTCTTTTTAAATCAAGTAATTACTTCTATTAAAAAAATATCTTTCTCTATACATTTTCTACACATACTAATCATTTCTTTTAGAACACTAATAATACCCAATTTGCAAACAACAGAATAAAATAAGATAAAATATTATTTATTCTTTCAAATGGATATATACCTTCAATATATACTAAATATAAATTAATATATTTAAATGTATTTAATCATTAACATATCTTCTATTCTTTACAGAATATCAAATTGTTTAATTCAAAATAAAATATCCCTTATCATCAATTTTCCAAAATATATATATATTTTTTTTTTTCCAATTAAATCAAATTAATAATCGGACCTTTTACATATGAATTTAAATTTCACAATTAAATTTTAAATTATGCATTCTTTAAATCAAATATTTAACTCCTTCAATTAAACTTTAACATGCCATTTTAAAATAGACAATAATTTCCCATACGTTTATAATTTTAATTCCACTAATCTAATATACAAATTTTATTTAAAATAATATAAATAAATATAATACTTTAATATTATAATAACAATACATAAAATATTAATATTTATAAATATCAATTTATTATTATTTTATTTTCAGAGCAGCCATGGGAAAATAACTTAACAGCAGTCTTATGTTTCAATTATAATTCAAAAACTACAATCTGGGTATTTGCGATTTTTTGACAGGGATAAGAAAATTTTAAAATGCAAAAACCTTTTAAATTTCCTAACAACCCAGTTTGTGTAAGTAGAGTTATAGGTGACGCAACCAGACCATTTTACCATGAAAAATATAACTATCCTACAGATTTTAAAATCCGATTTTTAATAATAAACAGAAGGTTTCATTTTCTAAAAACATTCTAAATGCATTTTTCAATCTCTATGTTTGATTTCAATAACAACATAATCGATTTTCCCAAATAATTTAAATTCAACTGAGGTTTTCACAATTTTCACTCAAGAATTTTCACAAGCAAAGGCTGTAAATTTATTTAATTCTTTTCTTCTAATAACAAATTTATTTTCTAAAACAGATTTAACAAACAAATTCTTTAATCACTACTATTTAAAAAAAAAACAATCAAGAACAATAAAACACAAAGAGGAAACCTGGTACAAGAAGCTACAGGAAGAGATGAATTTCTGATGCAAGCCTCCTCCAAAGATTTCCTGGATTTTCTTCAATCTTCCAATGAATCCAATCCAAAATCCAACAAATGCAAACAATATTTCCTTCAATCAAACTTTCTTCAAACCCTTCTTGTGAAATTTTCCAAAATTTCTTTTCTGCTGTAAAAATGTATTTTTTTTCTAATTCTCTTTGTGCTGCCCTAAAATTAAAACATGTATTCTTTATAAATCAAAAATACCTAATACAACCCTAATTCGCATTACATGCAAATTATATATTTCAATTTCAATTTCAATTTTTACAACCCTAATTCACATTACATGCAAATTAGATATTTCAATTTCAATTTTCGAAAACCCACTTTCAATTTAAAATGCAATTTCAAATAATAAATTAATTTCAAAAGTTGCAACTAATTTCTCAAATAAACATTTAATTACAATTCCTAATTTAATTCCCACACGTTGAAATTAAATTCCAAAATTAATTTTAATTCTTTTATTTCCTTTCATTCTCTTGCATCACATTTAATTAATTAATTTAATTATTTAATAACTAAATTCAACCCCCTTGGATTAAATTTAATTAATTAAATAAATTAAATATAATTAATTAATTTAAATATAAACTTTTATCCACATTGCATAATTTAAATTAAATAACCATCAACATGATTTAAATGTAATTATTCTAAATATCTATTTCCAAATCAATAATCCTTCAGAATTAAATAACATTAAAACAAGACAGACAATGACTCGACACACACGACTGACGACACACTAAGGTTAGGGTGTAAACTTGACACATGTTACCTAGCTACTATCTCCCGTTCAGCTTAACCGTTGGATCGACACGCTCAAACCTGTGAAACCAGGTGGAGTCGGTGTCATGTACCTGCAATCCTGCAACCAAGTAAACAACATCATACAATATATCCAGCATATAATACACATCGTGAAGAAGGAATTACGGATTCGTAGGGCGCTCGCAAGCGAGTGATGCGAAACCGTCCTCTTCACTAATACACTCATCGAAACTGACACTTCCTTCATAATTCAATAATCTCATAATAACATCTCATGTTAACTTTACATAATGCATGTGAAAAAATAATCAAATAACCACATCCCACAATAATAGTTGTCGCTCAATAATAGCGATCAAAACATCATAACAAAATCTATCCAGTATCAAAGTGACTGCAACCAAACATAGCATAAAGCAAACCGAACGAGAAACAAAACGGAGGGGTATTACACTTGGGGGCTTAACCACGTCCCTCCTCTTTATCATTCTTCACCATCTCCATAGGACTACTTTAGTGTGATTTTGAAGCAAGTTCATCCTCTCACTAAAGTGGGGGCTAAATGTTTACCAAAAATTGTATCCTTTGACACTTTTCACTCATTTGGACCCTTGCCTATGGATTTTGGACCTTTTTAAACCTCTTTTTACCCCTTTTCCAAGCCTCATTCCAAAGTTTTGTACAACATTTTCACACTTTCCTAGGCTTTTCATCATTAAATCAACCCTTTCTTATGCTATAATGACCCCTTAATACACATACATGCCTTACTTCAATGTGTTTCATGAGACAATAGCGACAAACATAAATAATCACACTTAAATCCCCAACAACCAATGAAAAATGCCCAGGTGGGCGACCTAGTCCCATGTGGCTTAAAAATCAAATTTAACTTAATATTCTTTCGAGATTTTGTCTCCTAAACCCTAAGGTCGACCTATATGGTGTTATTTCAAGAAAATTAGGGCATAACCTATATAAATATGGGTTTTTCTCATCTTTTTCATCCTAATCTCCAATCTTCTAATTCACCTCTCTTCTTCTCAATCACTCACCCACTCCTTCTCAAGCAAGCTAGGGTTTGAGCATTCCAAGTCAACAAGACATCTTTTCTGAAGCAATTAAGGGTTGATTGTTGCAACAACACAAGATATGTCATCATGGAAAGGTAACTCACTCTATTACTTCATGTTTCATGTTTGATTATATTATTTCTATTAATTTTGGTTTAGTTACCTAAAAGGGGTTTGACCAAGGCAAACCCCTAATCCCTAACAATCAATATTTTCCCCTTCTCTCCTTGTGTGTTTGTAGATTTAGGTACATTGAAGGCTTTAAAGACTTTGAGAATTTTTGAAGACCTCCCCTTGCTTGCAAATTCCAAACATCCACCAAAAGTCACTATCAAGCCAGAAAATTAGAATTTCATAAGCGAACACCTGTGAAGAACCGAAGTGCAAACCAAGGGCTTTTGTTTCCCCTTTCGAATTTCCAAAAATCTAGAAGATGACTAAGTCACCAACAATGGTGATCTAGTCCCACTGGATATACCTTTCAATGATTTTTACATTTTCAAACACCCATTTGGCGGTAACGGGCTCTGGACCAATTTTCTCAAATCTAGGACTAGGTCACCCAGATTGGCTCAAGTGTCCCTTTCATATTCTGCATCAAATTCTCAGCATTCTAGACCTCCATCAGATCCTTCTTCAACCTTTAGGTGCACCTCTTCAATCTCATTCATTTCTATAATAGTTTGTTTATGTTTCTTAGGTCGTTTAGTTTATGATTGCATATCATTGTGTGTTTTCTAGCACTTTGCATTTTAATAGTTTAGCATTCAATAAATCATTCTATTCTCAGTTTATTTCATTTAGGGAATCTCACACACATCACTTTAAGCCCCTAAACCCCTCCTTTGAATTTAACCCATGCATTTTGGCCTACTTCTTTCTCCTTTTAGGTGAAAAACCCTAGAAGTGTTAGAGAGTCTTGTGGAGCCAAAATCTTTTTTGAAAAAACAACATATCTAATAGTTGTATAAAGAAGTTCAAGTAGTCCCTTTATAACTGTCATAAATGAGCAGCAAATGAAAATGAAAAGAACAACAATATGATTGTCATAAATGAGTAAGAATTAAAAATGTAAAAGTGTAGCAACTTCATAGATTAAAAAATGCATAAAATTCATACATCATGAGTGCAACAAATTTTGAAGGAAGCTAGCCAAGAATGGTGATACTGATAACAAAATTCAATACAAGGTAAAGGTCAATGACAGTTGAAATAAATTGAAACACAATGTTAAGAAAACTTTGGGAAGTGATGGTAGTCTATGTAATAGTACAATACCTATTTGTGGTAGTGACCTTGCATGAAAGAGTAAATGGTTGGCCTCAGTTGAGACTACAATATAGTTCTTATAGATCACAAAATGGTGAAAGTACTAAGTCCACTAGGATAGTCCAAACTCTTGAAAATTCCCAAGTTAAGTGCTCATTGTGATTTAAATTGCATATGTTGATGAAGTAATGTTAATGAGGGCATGTTGTCAACATAGTGACAATGCCACAATGAATTTCACATGAATGCAGTGAGAATTTTTATGTTAATAGTAGCTTTCAAAGGGATAATGGAACATATGATGAATTAGGACATGTCTAGGGTTTTACTATAGCATGTGAAGTTGGTTGTTGAGATGTGCAGTAGAAAAAGACAACTTCGATCAATAATGAGTGGAAAGAAATATTTCTTGAAATGATACATGCACGTATAGGATAAAACTTGGATGGAGGTGTTATAGCATAGAAGGGATAAAGAGACAAGACCAAGAGGGGATAATGGAACATATGGTGAAATAATAGAGGGTACAATGGGATGGGAGTCGAATGTGATAATGGAACATAGAATGGACTAGTAGAGATTAGTGGGATGGTCCAAGAGTGGATCGTAGAATATAGGGTGAACTACTAGAGGTTAATGGGATGGGATTAGTAGAGAATAAAGGAACACAAGGTGAATTAGGGGAACATAATGGAACCATACCAAGAGGGGATAATGGAACTTACAATGAAATAAGAGAGGGTAATGGGATGGGAATAGAAGGGGTTAATGGAACACAGGATGGATTAGTATAGATTGATGGGATGGGATAGGATAGGATAACGAAATAGGGTGAAAAATTAGAGGTTAATGGGATGGGATTAGTAGGGAATAATGGAGCATAGGGTGAATTAGGAGGTGCCTAGGGTTTGACTATAGTACATGAAGTGGGAACTTGACTTGTGTGTAGTAATAATAGAGAAGAGTTCTAGGATGACACGTGGATAAAGATGGTATAACATAGAACATGGGTAAAGGAACATAGGGTGGAAAATAGGGAATGATGGAACATAGGGTGAAATAATAAAGGGTACAATAAAATGGGAGTAGAAGGGCATGAAACATAGGATCCAGACTAGTAGATATTAGTGGGATGGGCTAGGAGGGGATCATGAAAAGTAGGGTGAACTATATAAAAATGTCAATGGGATGGGATTGGGAAGGAATAAAGGAACAAAAAGTGAATTGGGAGAAGATAATGCGACACTAACAAGAGGGATGATGGAACATAGAATGGACTAGTAGAGATTAATTGGATGAGCTAGGATGGGATAATAAAACATTTTTAAGGTGAACTATACTAGAGGTTAATGGGAAGTAATTAGGAGGGAATATTAGACCATAAAGTGAATTAGGCAGAGTCTAAAGTTTGAATATAGGACATGAATTGAGAACTTGAGGTGTGTAGTAATAATGTATAAGATATTTGGTCAATAACGAGTAGAAGGAAAGGTTTCTTGTAAAGATATGTGTATAAGATGAAATATGGAGGAAGGTGGTATAATATATAAGGTTTTAAAGATTGGTATATGTGATATAAAATGGTTAAAATATGCATGATGGAATGAATTTTCATGAGATGGACGTTGAATGGTAAATATAATTAGGATCTCACAAGACCAACCAATGTTTACATGTTTCTCATCAATTTTTTATATTTGTACACGCAAAATTATGAAAACTAGCTAACATTGTTTTACAACAGCATTGATGAATAAAGGTTACCTAAGTGAAAGTTGTTTGAGGACATGAATTTCAAGGTATGGAGGTCAAAGGTCCACTAGGAAACTATTTGACATTCAAAGCTCACGTTATAAGACAAATATTCAAATATAACATTCAGTTGTTCAAATACAATAATAATATCTTTAATAAAAGTTGCATACTTGTGGACTCAACGTCGAGAACGAATAAGGGTCTATAGGAATGGAGCACGTATCATGAACACTCTAACCCTGAAATTTCATCATATTGATTCCACTAATTTAGTTATTCTTAAATTTTAAAATATAATTTAATAAATTAACTTGTTGAATTTTACCTGAGTATCAATGGTATATGTATTATTCAACAATTCATTTGGCATAGCCATCACCTATGCAACTGATGTAGGTTATGTAGTTGCATCCTGGGCACTCTGATAATCGTACATGCAAACATCATCGTAAGCGCCACAATGGTGGGTTGGAGTTCAGGACCTACACGTCTCCTCTACATTAGGCTCTACTAGAGGCCTCGCACATTGTATAATGGTCTAGGTGAGCGAGCTAATTGACTCCAACGTGTCCACCTCTACACTATCCTTAACAATGGAAGGAACGACGACATTCTCCACCATGGGTTTGGCCAAGGGTCTCGGTACCAACTATGGATTGCATCATGCACCAGGTCTATCATGTGTGGAGCCCCCACCTCTACATTGAAAGTCTAAGATGTCAAAATAATTTGGCATCTTATTGAGGACAAACTCACAATAGAGTTTCCTCAAAAAATATTGCGGTACCTCATGGTTATTGCATGGAGGTTGATCAAATACCATCCACCACTGCTCCCAATTTTTTTTTGATTAATTCATGGTGGAACCAATGGATGGGGAACCTCCTACATGCATGAGATAAAGGTGTGTTGGTTCTCGAGTCTATAAATAGGGCACACAAGTTGACTTTGCTAATTTTTTGTTTTTTCACATCTACATATGACATTCCACTAGCGTAAAATTGTCTCAATCATGCCTCTTATTTGAACAAAAAAATATTTTCTCACTCATTTATCCTACATGAGATACAATGGACTTCAATTATTCAGAAATCCCTCTCCTATAAGGGTGGGTTTTGACATGCTCAGTTAATCTTCTAATTAATTGTTCAATGTCTCTTTTATTGTTTTCAATTTGATTTAGGATATTTTCTTATATTCCTTGAAGATGTCTATGAACTAATGGAGGGGTTTCAGGTTTTTCTTGAATAGGAGGCTCTTTGTGAGAGGGTGATTGTGAATTCTCAATGTTTGGAGGTGGAGATTCATTCCCTAAGAATAAAGAAAAAAAATTTATTAAAAAAACCTATTTCAATCTACATTCTAAATCAAATTAAAAATAAAAATAATAAAAATGCATACCTCTTTGCAATATTCAACCTCTTTGACATGTTGGTGGCATCCTCATGAAGAATTGCAAGCTAGGAGTGCAAAAAATAGAAGAGATTTGGTGAGTGTGAGTTGCAAAGCTAAAAACCTTAAAACCAAGCTGCGGGTTGAAAAGAAAATGAGGTTTAGAATGCAATATTTGGTTTAAATTAATTTTTTTCATTTGGCACACACCAAATTTGGTGAGTGCCAAATTTGACGCACGCCAAATGACTTAATCATTTGGTGCTTTCCAAATTTGATGTGTGTCAAATGCTCTCTTTTGGTGGTTTTTTTTCATTTTTTTCCAATTTCGCATCAAAATTGTGTCACACATCCATGCACTTACCATATTCCTAATAGCAAAAAGACTCTTCAGTGACAATTTTCTAGAAATTCAATGAAATACAAATGCAATTTAAATGACAATGTTTGAACAAAATGACAACTTTTTGAATGTAATTTTGACTGAAATTTTGATCTAAATGACTGAAACACATGTTAATGCAATATATTATGTAAAATGTATTCAATATTTTTGGATTTTTATGAGTTTAAATGGTGCAACTATGCAATATGTAACCCTAATTGAAATTCAAAACAAGATGATACAAAACCTAGATCTAGGGTTTTAAGGATCTTCAAATCAAAAAAGGTATGATGTAAGTTCATGTTGAGTTCACAAAAATTAAAGGTAGTGAAAGTAGATCCTTAACATTAAGGGGTTGTTTAATATTCATGTAGAACTTATGAGGATATTAATAGGTGTCTTTCCCCAAGGGAATTTCATTAGGAAAGAGATCACAAGGTGTAACTATTGACTTCCAACCTTAATGGTGAGTCAATTGAACTTAGATCTCAGTCCTTAGGATAGTAGGTAAGATCTGAAACCAAATTGAAATGATTTGAATCACTAAAACTAAATGAACAATAAGACATAATACATGAAATGCAAATTCCTGAAAGTATAAAAATTGAAATGAGAATTTGCAGGTAGATCTGAGAAGGGTTTGAACGCATGTACCTATCACCAAAAATTGGTTTTGAGACCTGTTAAAGGATTGGTTCACCCCTAGGTGAATGGGTCTCGGTTAGGGCTTTTGAAAACACTTTTGTCAATCCTTTAATGTTATATTTTGGCTTCAATTCGGCATAGGTCCCACTGTTGAAAAGTTGTAAATAAAGTCAATAACCTAGTTTCTGTGGCTTGAAAAAAATGATGACAACTTATGCAACAATGTAAAATTTATCTTCAAGATCTTCAATTCTTCTTCCACCTATAATCTACACATACACGAAGAGAAAGAATTGTTTTGTTTTGAATGGGGGTTTGCCTTAGCCAAACCCAAAGTTTGGTAATTAAACCTTGATAGAAAGATAATGACAATGGAGAAGGAAATGATGAATGAACAATGCTTCTTACAACTCACCAATCCTTCAGTGGCTTCCCTTAGAGGATTAAAGACAAACACTTCTCTCAAAGGAATCTGATCTTGCTTTGCTTGATGGATTTGGATACTTGAAATTCTTGGATGCTTTAGGATCAACAATGCATATTATCCTTCACAAGATAAATGAACACACATAAGTTTGAACATGATGTTAGGACCTTGATTGCGGCAACAAATGATTGATAAATTTGTTCTTGAATGCTCTTGACAATAATATTTTCTCATAGGATTGCTCTCATAAAGTGTATTAGGATGCTTATTAATGTCACTTAGATTTTAAATGATAAAAAGACTATATTTATAAGTGTTTATCTAATTTCTCAAAAATTAGATTCTAAAAGCCAATAATTACAATTTGAATTTGAATCAATAAAATACCACCACAAAATATTCAAAAATGGGTCTTAAGACTTAAAGGGGACCCATTCACCCTTGGGTGAATGGGTTATAGCTTATAATTCTAGGAAACACATGTTCCAATGTGATTTAATTATTAATTGCATTAATTAAATGTTGGTTCTCCTTTCAGAAAATAGGAAAAATAAGGCTTTGGAATGCATAATTTGACAAATTAGAAACTTAATTAAGTCCAATAAATTAAGGAATCCAAACATAATGTGAAATTGTAAAGGTATACTTGATTCTCTACACTACACTAATTAATATTACAAAAGGTTTTAAAGTGTACAAACATCAAGTTCACCAAAATGTGATGTTGGAAAAAAGGGATCTAGGGTCGAAATCACACTCCTTCCAATATCACAAGGTAAATGACTAAAATTGATCTCGAACACCCACTTGGCTACTAACCTCAATGGAAGATCCAAAATGATGGATTAGGGTTTCAGTCCTTTGATGTGTGTGTGTGTGTGTGTTGATAAGGATTAATTGATTTAATTTAATAATGCAAAGATATACCTAGGTTAACTATGAAAATGCAACAAATTGAGATGATTTCCAAAAAATACAGAACTAAAAACCAAAAATAGAGTTTAGACTTGAGTATAGTGTAGATGCAAAAGAAATTGGTATATAAATATGAGATGGTTGGACAAGGGCACTAGGTGCCCTAGACTTGAACTGTAGATACTTAGAATCAAAATTTAGATCTTAGTTGGTCTCTTTCTACAAGTTCTTCTCCAAGAACTTAGTGTTGAAACTTCATCTGTCATTGATAAATTTCACTTTCCCTAATTTGTTGACTTGTAGGGCTTGGATTCTTGAATAAACAATTATATCTTCAATCCTTTCTAAAAAAAAATAGATCTGCAACCTACACACCAAAAAGGGGGGAAAGGGTCATGTTGTATAGGGGCTTTCTAAAGTCAAATCTTGTTTTGGTATTTCTACCTCCATAAAAGCTATGATGATGTAAAAAAGAGCTTACCCTTGGTCAAGTAGAAGCTAAATAATAAGCAAGTGATAAATTGAAAATTGATGCAACTTACCACTTAGGTCAGCATTCTTTGATAGATTTAATTCATTGTACTCATCACCTTCAAGGAGAATTTGGATGCTTGATTTAAAGTCTTGCAAGTGTTAGTACTCACAAAATAAATGGACATGAAACATACACAAACTCACATGAAACTATGATGCATGGCCAACATGATTCTTGACTGAAATAATGTTGCTCTAATTTTGCTAATTCTTCTCTTGACTACTCAATCGCTCAATTTAAAATTCTAAGATTAGTTCCCAAAGTTGCTAGGCTTTCAAATGATGAAAAAGACTTGTATTTATATGCAATTATTTAATTTCCCGTAAATTAATTATTGATATCCAACAAATGACTTTGGATTTCCAAATGTTAAAATGTTGCCACCAACATATTTGAATTGGGGCGAAAATAGGTTGGACAGGGGCACTGGGCACCTTGGTGTAAACCTTTTTTGGGGCCTTAAGTATCAATAACTGAATATTAATTCCTTAATCCCAATTCAACCTTTGATTTTACAAAAACTATTATGAAATAGGAAAATTAAATGCACAATTGGGTCTAGGAACATGACGGGGAGCTAAACCTAGTGTGAAATTTTCAAGATTGACAAATTACAATGCTACAATCATGTAATGGGATTTCAAATAAAAAAATTACCCTAATTTTGTTGATCTTTTGTGGTCTATGGGTCATTTTATTTTTATTAGTTGTATTTAACTCCCTTAGTTGATCTACCACTTATTTGTTGTTGTTTGTAGTCTGATTGTCGCTCTTTATTATTTGTTTAAACTTCTTTGTCTAATTTTTAAAATTTGTAAACAAAAATTAAAACCCTTTCAAAAACCCTATCTTTATCCTTTATTTAAAACCTCTAAATTTTATAATAAAACTTCATCGAATCTCATATTAAAAATGTTATAAAGTAACATTGAAATTCTAAATCATGTAATGCAATTTCATATAAAAAATTTACCCTAATTCTATTTATCTTTTGTGGTCTATGGGTTATTTTCTTGTTGTTAGTTGTATTTAACTCCCTTAATTGATCTACCACTTATTTGTTGTTGTTTGCAGTCTTAGGAGTACTAATTACTTTTTGTTTCTCTTATTATTTGACTGAATTTCTTCGTCTAATTTTTTTATTTGTAAACAAAAATTAAGATCCTTTCAAAAACCTTATCTTTACCCTTTATTAAAAAAATCTAAATCTTATAATAAAACTTCATCGAATCTCATATAAAAATAATTCTAAATAATATTCAAATTCTAAATAATGTAATGGGATTTCATATCAATTAAAGAGAGTTCTAAAAGTAGCCATAAAAGTCTACATCCTACTAGAATATTCATCCCATCCAATTGATCTTAAGAATTTCCTTTTCCTAAAATCGTTTACTAAAAATTAACAACTCTCGATCTTATAACAAGAATCACTCGATCTAATTTGAAAATTCAAGAGTGCGAATGCTCCCACTCACCACCATATGTTAGTAACTTAACCGACATTGTTGGCTTAACTTGCTTATAACCAGCTTGTTTAATTTTGGAAAGGGTGCTTAGAAATTATGAAAAGGCTCATAAAGTGGTGCTTGAATTAAATAAATATGGAACGTGTGAAGTTTATTTGTATCCAAGCGACTTGGTTTCATCGATTTTGGCTACATCTACATCCTTATCATTCATATTTACTCATTAAGATGGTAAATATGGTTGAAAATAAGAGTCATGGCAGCCAGAGAGATGGAGTCTCACACAACCCAAAGCCCAATCTGGTTATTCGTAAGTTGGTAAATATGCGTGACATTAGCAGTCATGGCAGCCAGAGAGATGAAGCCTCAGAAAGCAAACGCCCTCGATCTTCTTCTCCTCGTCTTCCAAGGCAGGATCTTCAAACTCAGGGGAGCCAACAAATTGAAATTCAAGAAATTAAAAGCCAAGAGGAAATCAATGCCAATGAATTAAGCAAAGGAACTAAAAACCAGAAACCCACACCCGAGGAGCAAGTGCTTTCTCTTTATAGTAGAGCCCTCGCAAATGACAATCCGAATTTCAAGATCTGGTAATAAACATTTTGTATTTGTGTAATTTAGTGATTATTTTGGCATTTCTTGTATGAACATTCAAATTGCTGCAAATGCAGCTGTCCAGACGGAAAAGTTTTCTATTGGGAAAGAGATGATTTACTTGATCTCGTACAGAAAAAACGGTTTTGGGCGACTACTGCTCAAATGGATACTTGTTTACAGTAAGTAGAAGTTGTATTGCAATATTATATCTTCAATCTGATACTGTTTTAAACATTTAATTTACTCTGCTGCTGTGCAGTTTGTGTTTGGAGGGTTCTGAAATTTGGGGGGCACGCTGTCATATTTGCTGCTCCGATATGATTGGACAGCAAACTGGGTTAAATAAAACAGTGGAAGATGCAGCTAATATTCTTAAGCAACAGCTTCATCGAATGCTGCAAGACGTCCAATATAATCTCATTCCCTTAAATCTTGAGTATGTGGACTATCATTTCCTCTAATTCAATTTGGAACAATGTTTATAAAGAATCATACTTTGTTTTTGGGATAATTCATTAATTTTGATTAAATTGGTGAGGTCACAATGTGGGGACCTCAATTTTTTTGCATGAATGTCATGAATGTATTGTATTAAAACTGGAAGTTTAAATTCATGAGCTCTTTGGTCCGGTGAGGACTTTAAAACACAATGGTTGAACAGAGGCCTTGTGGGAATGCAAGATTCTGAAGCATACTAGTCAAACTGAGATAATTCAAAACTTGCTAACACATTGAACTAGTAGAAATTTGAACCTTGATAAAACAATGTCGCAACTTAACCACCATATTATACCATGAACAACACAAGAATGATAAAAACACTTAAATTATAAATCTTATTTTATTTTTACAATTTTTGCAGCGAACACTGGCACTTAATCATCATCTGTGGTCTGGAGGGACAAACATCTATCGACCCACAAATTTGGCATCTCAACTCTCTTAATTTTTTATTTATAAATGAGCAAATGAAAAATGCTATAAAACAGTAAGCACACTATTCTATATTGTCATAATCCTTGAATGATTTCCAATTACCCTCGAAAACTTGTCATGTTTGAATTGTTTTGTTTCATCCAGGACTGTTGAAGAAAAGACTGGAAAGCCAGCTGCTTGGACCGACTTACAGGTATTACATATCAATCAGATTTTCCATTTTCACTTGCATTTCTTTACAATTTTAGGGTTTTCATTTAGATGTGGGAATACATGTAAATGCAGGTTCCACAACAGAGCAATTCCTTCGACTGTGGGTTCTTTGTAATTAAATTTGTGTATCAATTCATGAACAATTTGAGCTCCCCACAACCAGAAGATTTTATACAGCTGGTAAGTTAAATAGACAAGTTTTTCTACTTGTTCTTGTAATTGATAAGCAATTGTGTTCACTTAATTTGATTGTTGGATGAAATGTAAGATGGCTAGGCAAGCCCATAACAGGTGGTTTGGAGTAAATCTGAGCCAAGCATTTCAAAGGCTTATGCTTTGGACTCTTTTTGAGAAACAAACAGATCCTCCACTGCAAGTCTTACCAAGTAAAAACTGCATCCCCGTTTTCATACTGTGTTTTTCAGTTCTTGCGCATATCAAAAAGAGTATAAAATGATTTGACAAAATATTTTGTCTGTATGTTGTGTGTTGCATCATATAGTCGATTTCGACGAATACATCAAAGCCTTCTGCAGTGAAGATCAGGGTAATGATAACAGTTGTGAGGATACCGAAAATAAATGTGGTAAAGATCAGACAAATGATAACACTTATGATGATAGCAAAAATAGTTAAAACGACATTGAGAATAAGAAACAGGATGATTTGTAAATACACGTGAAGAGTTGAAATAACCAGTGCATTTTAAATGGAGCTTTAGGTTGAATATAATTACTATATATTATAAATGAATAAAATTAGTCTATTTTAAATTTTATCTATTAAAATTGAAGTATTAAACTTTTTGTCTACTCACACCAATTTAATATTTTCATTTATTGTGTAGATTTTTTGATTAAAGATAATTATTTTAAGAGATTAATTTAAAGAGTGAAATATATATATTATTATTTTATTTTACTTTATAATTATTTATTCACTATATGAATGCATAACGCAATTGTGTTTGTAGTAATTAAGATTGATACAATGATAATAAAGGGTGAAATGTTATAAAATGAGTGTATTGAAAAAGCCTCTTATCTTTTATCAACCAATATCATGATTTGACATGTTGTGGAAGAAACCTCATACTTATCAACCATTTACATGTTAAAATATTTATTTAATAAAAATATAACATTTTCAAAAGAAACAACATATAAAATTTATTATCTTATGCAGTAAATAAAATAATTCTATAATTAAAAATTAATATATGAAATAAAACATTTAAATACCTACACCAATTATTTGTAAATTGGTCTACTTTTTCTTCCCTTGGAATTGACATTGAATCTATATGCACAATCTCAATATGAAGAACAACATTGAACTCTAGAATCACGATACCAAAAATTCTTTAATACTTTTTCTCCTTTAAGATGATGAATAATTCTGAACAAAATAAATATGTCAATCTATTTTTTTATTTTTTAAAAACTTCCTTTAATTAATCATTGAAAATATCCTTGTACCTCATCAAAATTAAAGTGTGATCCACCCTCATTAGTATATTTGTAAGACACATATTTCTCAACTTCTAACGTTTTTTTTCTCAAAGAAAAAATATGGACCTCAATTTAAATTCATCATAAAAAATGAGTATTGTAATTTCCATGCAAAAAATTCCATCATGCCCTTTTCAATGTCATTAATTAGATTTGAAGAACTTTCTTCTCCTTTGTCATTAACTTGTACAAATTCTTTAATATTTTTTATTTTTTTTTACTTAGACCTTCCAACCCTTTTTTTTTTTAAGGTTTTATGATGAGTTGATCTAGGTTTTTTTAGTTTTTGATAAACTCAAAAATCGTGGTATGAACAATGTTTTCATTGTAAAAAATAAGTTATGCACTTTCAAATTTGTTTGATTTTATCTTTCAATTTTTTTTATCTTTAGCATCTTTTATTACTCTTTTTTCATGTTTTTTGTGACATCTTTTTGGCATTTTGAAATATCATTTCGCTTTCTTCTTTTCCTCATCTTTAAATAAATTAGATATTGCACTCAAATTAATAGGTTTAGTTGTTATTCTTGTCTTCTTGACTAAGGATGTGTGAATCCATTTGGAAGTGCTTGTATTGAGTCTTATAATCATTAATTCTATAATTTTTATATTTTCATCAAGTAATATTGGTGAAAGATTTGATATAGGGACAAGGGGTGTATTAGATATGATAATAAATTTTGGTTGAATCAATATTAAAAATGAAAGAACTAAAAAATCTTCATGAAAATTTAGAAAAATAATTTATTGTTGTATTAGAATCTAGATCTATTATTTAATTATCATACAAAAGTTGTGTAGACTAATTAAATAATATTTATTTAATTATTGAGTGATGAACTAGATCTATTAAATGATATAATTAATTTATTAATTAATGATGATAAAAATGTTTGTATAGAATGGGTTTACAATGATATCATATGAGGCTAGGATGATTTTAGGTTCCTACAATGAGTATGAAGCTCATAAAATAAAAATAGTCACATGAATTTAGATCAGCTAACAATTTATATTTTATAATAAATAACTTTATATCTACATGATTTAGAAGAAATAATTATTTTCTCATTTTTTGGATCAAGAGGAAATATACAAAAATTGGCACTGATCAATTGGACTATCATGGATAATATTTTAGTAGAGTGGATGAACAATATTATCTTAGATAGATCTAAAAGGTTCTTAGAAAGGAAACTAGCATAAAAGATATTGACAATCACAAAAAGAAAAATATTTTATAATTAATGGGTCCTTTTGAGATAATGTAATAAGATTAACTAATCTAGAGTGTAAACTATTATCACAACTAGAATTAAGAAAAGAACTCTGAATGATAATTATTATCTTAGCATAGCTTATCCTACTCATCTTGATATGATCACCAAAATTATAAAGCCTAGGACCATATCATAGAGTTAGCCAAATTAAAAACTATCTTTTGTAATAGGGCTCCACATACCTTCATGCAAGGCCACATACTGTGATCACATTAAGAACTAAAAACTCATACAATTAAATTGAATAAGGTAAGGACATGATTTAAGTCCATCAAGCCTAAAACTATCACTTAAATATTTGTAAGATGCGTTCAGCCTTGATTATCCTCCTCTTCAGAAGAAAAGTCATTTGTTATGTGATATTTTTGACGAATTTCTTCTTGATCTTTACATGCAGTAATGTCCTCAGCTATAGTCTGACACATGAACTCAAAAAGATCCTTTATATTGAGATAATTAGCAGCCTGCACACAAAAATTATTCAATCAATCATGAAAAATTTATAAATTTATTTTATCAAAATATTAAATTTACAAAGAAGAAATCAAACTTCTAAAAGAATATCATTGAAAAGCAGTAAAGTAATTTACAAAGAAGAAATCAAACTTCTAAAAGAATATCATTGCAAAGCAGTAAATTTATTTTAACAAAGCTTACATTTATCAATTCGGCTAGGGTTTCCTGATCATCAGCTACAAACTGTTTAATCCATTTCCTCACATCTTCAATTGATTTGCCTGAATCTGGCTTTTTAGCGTCTGTAAAATATTTACCGTATTGGAATACCAAGGCCAATATTTTAGCGGAAACATTTGGCACTGGTACGGCACTCTTATGAGTACCTGTGTCCCCTGTAAGTTCTATCATTTCCTTTATCACTTCCGACTCCATTGCCATAGCTTTATCTACTTCCAAAATTTTATCGTCTGAGCTCTTTAAAATCACCTTGCCTGCCATGGAAAGAAAGAAAATTTGAACAAAATTCAGGGGATAGCAAATCCTGTACAGTACAGGAAATATAATAAAATCCTGTACAGACAATACAATGGTCATCTTCAGTATTTAAAGAAGCAAAAGCTGAAGTGAATGCGTCGATAGACATTCCAGCTGTTAAACTTCCTTTGAGCGATATTTAGTTTAAATTTTAATTATTAAATGTTGTTTTTTTTTTTTTTTTTGGTTTTATTATGTTATATCACAAGTATACATAGGCCTCCTTAGAGCAGAATGAGCGGGTAAGATTAATGTTTAATTATTATTACTAGCTTATATACCTTATATATAATCTATATAATATACGCCGAGAGATATCATTTTCAAGGCGTATTTTGTAAGATTCAAAAAAGCAAAAAAGCAAAAAAAATACGAAAATGATATCTCTCGGCGTATATTATATAGATTATATATAAGGTATATAAGCTAGTTTCAATGGCAGCGCTACAGACAACAAACACATGTCAATATTAATTGAGATATATTATGTATTATGATTATATTATCTATTTATGTTATATTATTATTTATTAATATTATATTATATTATAATATAATATTTAATATATTAAGATTATATTATTATTAGATTAATAGTAATTTTATATTAGTAGTATATTATATGATAATATTATATTACATTATATGAATTATAATGATATATTTGATATATTAAGATTATATATAATCTATAGATTAATAGTAACTATATTAGATTATTAATATTATTGGTATTTTATTAATAATATTAATATTATATTAGATTAATAATAATAATATTAAATCATTAATTATACTATAAATGAACACTGCTTGAACAATTTGTGAGCTTTCAAAAAGAATAATTTTAAAATGGTCCTCCTGCTCTCTGTTAGAATGGCTATCCCACTCTCTGTTGAAACCTTCTTGCTTTCTGCAGATGCTGGGTCATTGGCTTTTGGTGTGTCGTTGGCTTTTGGTGCGTTGTCGACTTCTGGTGTGGTATCGACTTCTGCTAAGTTAGTTTTTTCCGCTATTAGGTCTTTTGTTGTTGGCTTGCGGGTGTCTATAGATGGTTCACTACTTGTTGTTGGGCCACCGTAATTGTTTTCAGATGTGCCTCCTTATGGTTCACGACCTGTGCTTGGTGGGTCTGTTGTTGTTGTTGTTGTGACTACTAGTTTACCTGCAACTCTTGTTGCTTTGACTTCCCCTTGCACCATTTTTTTAGAGGATGATTTTTCTTCAATGGTTGTGCAAATAAGGAAGATAGGTCTCCCTAATCATAGTCACTCCTCTCGGTCCCTTGCTAAGTTTGTTTGTGGTGGTCGGAAGGTTGCAAATGTTGTTTAGCTTTGCTTTTCCCACTGTTGCTTGATGGTGTTTGGTCGTTGTTCTTTGTTTATCTTTGGAATAGTTGTTTGTATCTTTTATGATTTTTATGTGTTTGGATGTTGTTGACTGTCTAGTATTGTATCTTTTGAGTAGCATTTTGTACCTAATGTTGTAAAGGGTTTTAGGTGTTTTCCCCTTATAATCAAAACATTGCTTTCAAATTCTTTGTTCTCTAAAGAATTGATTCTTGCATTTTTTTGACATAAGCATCCAATCATCGATTGTGGGATCTACATCCTTAATGTTTGTTAGAATTCGATGAAATCTTTTTTTTATTATTATGATGTCCATCTTGTCAAAAAAACATGAATTAATGTAACGACCATTTTGAATTCTTCGCATAGTATCTTTGCTCGCTTTTTTCTTTCATATGGAGCCTTGTTATTTATTGGAGGTAATTGTGCCAAGTCTCCAACTAAAATCATAGATATGTCTAAATATAAAATATTTATTTAAATTGATAAGTATGAATTTGTATAGAAAGAACTATAATAGAATTGAATAAAAATATTGTAATGTAAAGTTATCAAAGTTAGCAATTTCAATCCAAAACTCACCTCCAAAACTTTGGTTATCGTTTTCTAGGAATGTTTGTCAAAGCCTAGAGTCTATGTTTTCAAGCAACCTCTCTCCAAGGAAACTTATTTCATCTATCAATATGTATCTGACATGTGATATTTATTCTTAGAAAGTTGTAAGTCTTGTCCCTTCTAGTTCAATGAAATCTCTTATTGGAATTCTTATATTTGACTGAAATGGTTGAAGCACCAATATTGAATGTTGCAACTCCAATAGGCGTGAGTAGAAGTAGAGGAGATTGTTTGGGAGAAGAATTTTTTTCTAGTGCTAGGTTAATAAAGTTAGTTTATATAGGGTTAGGTTATATAGTGCTAGGATATATAGGGTTAGGTTATATATTGTAGAACCCTAAAAAAATTACACTATAGATAACCCTAACTTGACTATTAACCATAATCATAACCCTAACCATTAACCATAATTGTAACCTTAAACTTACCCTAACTCTAACCATAAACCATAATCATTACCTTAATTCTAACCAAATCATTAACTGTAATGCTATATCATAATCCTAATCTCATATCTAATCCCAACCATAACTAAAACTCTAAATCCAACCCTAAATCCTAAACCATAAACCCTAATCCTAACACTAACTATAACTCTAACCCTAACCTTAACCCGAACACTAAACCCTAACCCTAACTAAATACCTAATCATAACTCTAAACTGTAACCTAACCCAACTCTAATCTCAACCATTTAATTAAGATAAAAGTACCAACCTAACCCTAACCCTATATATCTATTTGTACCATAACCCTTTGTAATTGAACCCTAATAATAACCCTCACTTGAACCTAACACTAATTGTACCATAACCTTTTGTAAATTTTGAACATTAATTTTATTGTAACCATAATTAAAACATAGCCTTAACCCTAACCCTAATCCTAACTGTAACCCTAACCCTAAGCCTAAGCCTAGCCCTAACCCTAACCCAAACCTTAACTTTAACCTTGATCCTAACCATAACTCTAACCATAATGCTAACCCTAACTATTACCTAACCCTAATACTGACCATAACCCTAATTGAACCCTAATACTAATAATTATACCATAACCCTTTGTAATCGTTCAACCCTAATTTTATTGTACAACCATAATTGAAATTTAACATTAACCCTAACCCCAATCCTAACTATAAGCCTAACCCTAGCCCTAACCCTAACCCTGACCCTAACCTTAACTCTAACCTTGACCCTAACCATAACTATAAGCATAACCATAACCCTAGCCTTAATCATAATTGTTAGCTAACCCTAATAATAACCATAACCCTAATTGAACCCTAATATTAACTCTAACCCTCATTGTACCATAAATGTAACCCTAATCCCAAGCTCTATTGTAGAACCCTAAATTTTCTAAAAAAACTAGCCGTAATGCTAACCCTAACCTAACCATTAACCATAATTGTAACCCTAACCATTAACCATAATCGTAACCTTAACCTTGTCCTAACCCTAACCATAAACCATAATCTTAACTCTAACTCTAACCAAATCCTTAATTGTAACCCTAAACCCTAACCCTAATTTCATATCTAATCCTAACCATAACCAAAACTCTAAATCTAACCCTAACCATAAACCATAAACCCTAATCTAACCCTAATCCTAACATTATTTTTCCCAACCCTAACCCTAACCCGAACCCAAACACTAAATCCTAACCCTAATTAAATACCCAATCATAACCCTAAATTGTAATCCAACCCAACTCTAATCCGAATCATGATTGTACCTCTAAACCTAACCCTAAACCCAAGTTTAATTTTATTATATCATTTATTATATTAATATCTACATTTTATCATATATAATATTAATTATATTACTATATATTTTGATATATAGTATATAATATTATCTACATTTTTATTTATTCTAATTTTTAAGTTTTCTTAATTTTTTAGATTTTTTTTGTTAATATCTACATTATATAATATATAATATTAATAATATTACTATATAATTTAATATATAATATATTATATTATCTATATTATATATTTTAATATACAATATATTATGTTATCTAAATTCATATATAATATGTATAATATAATAATATATATTATATTTCTATATTATCATATTTTAATATATAATATGAATTATATTATTATCTATTATAATATATTATATTTTTTTTTATTTTTAGAAAAAGAATTTTTAAGATATATATTTTTTAGATTTCTTAATTATTATAATATATAATATGTATTATATTATATTATATTATATCTTTTTCTGATTTTTAGAAAAAAAATATTTTTTAAGATTTCTAAATTTTCGAATATGTATTATATTCATTATATTATATCATTTTTTTAAATTTTTAGAAAAGAATTTTGAAGAAATATTTTGTTTTTTAAGGTTCCTAAATTTTCGAATATGTATTATGTTATATTATATATTTTTATTTTTATTTTTAGAAAAGAATTTTGAATAAATATTCTATTTTTTAAGATTCCTAAGTTTTCATTTTTTTTGTTCTTTTGTGACGAATGTGTTGACCTCCTATAGGAGCTAGTGTTGTCATTGTAGGGTTATTTGAATAATTTTATTTTTTTTAAGATTCCTTAATTTTCAGATTTTTTGTTTTTTTTGTGACGGATGTGTTGACCTCTTATAGGAACTCGTGTTGCCATTGTAGGGTTACGCCTCTCGGCGTAATTATTTAGATAATTTAAATATCATTTGGAGAGAACGCAAGAAGATTTGATTGAAATTTATTATATTTTTATTATATTATGATCATGAGTTTTGAATTGTTGGTATAGTTAGTGAAGTTTTTTAGATTTCATATAATTATTAGATTTGAGACATTATATTTTTTGGTTTTATTTTCAATTAGATCAAATTCAAAATTAAGTTTTAATGGGCAAATGGTTTTGATAACAAGTCTTGTGGATTATATACTTGTATTTTTTGATGTTTTAAAGGATATTTGCTCACCAAGTTACCTTGGCTTGTAAGTTAGAATTTAAACTTCATTTCAATCTTACATTTAAAGGTAAAAAATATTAGCTCAAAAAGATTGTAGTTATAAGAGAGTGATGTTGTCTATCACATATCATGTTATCATTGTAAATATTTTTGGATATATCTAGCATGGAATGGAACAAGCATATTCATGTTATATGTATATTTTTCTTATATTTTTTATGATTAGCATTAACCATTAATCTTGATTATTTTTTGTTTAAGCTCATTATTTTAGCTATATGTCTGGAAAGATGATAAATGAGACCACGCCACTTTTACATGTTAAATTCTCATGACATTGTAACATTATTGTGTTCTTTGAAAAAAAAAAATCAAATCATTACCTCACCTTTTAGAGGAATTTCACATCTTGTGAAACTATCATTTAGGAAAGTGTTATATGTTTATTAATGGTGACTTGTAGCTAGGTGTGATGATGAAGAGTGTTTCAATAAAAAGGAAGATGTAGTGGAAAATAAAAGAATTTATAGACATTGATAATGTCAATTTAATGAAGGAATAGAACTTGAGTAACAATTTAATGCCCTTATTTTTTACAGTATTCATTCTAGTTATCATTTTACCAATTTCACTATATATATATCTTTTACATATATACTATTTCATACAAGAATTGTTTAGCCCCTTTATGAATTCAATTACAACAACCATGAGCTTGATTGCACTCTAAATATATATATTTTTATTAACTTTATTGATGTTTTAGGTAAGAAACATAAAAAATTCAAATGTTTCATCAAAATAGGTAATCTAGTTATTCATCAATTTAATTCCTTTTAGTCCTTAAATTTTCTATTGACACATTCCTTGCACCTTCAAAAGTTATAATTACTAGTTTAAAATATGATTTTTAGAACACTAAATAATAATTATTTAGAATTTATTATAATCACTCTCAATTCTATATTTTTTATTTAAAATTTAGGTTATATGTTTGTTATAATAATTAAATCATATATATTAAATAATTTAATATTTTATTGTTAAGTTTTTTGTTTCTTTTTAAATTTTAATGGTGAAATTTATATGCATGTATTATTTTTTATTTAATTTTATTTTTATTTTGAGGTGAATTCTTTGATTAATAGACATATTGACAAATGGTGGAATATTGTACAAAGTTGGGTGACCCCTTCCCCTTTGTCATCTACCTATTCTTCATGCATCTTTCTATATGCTTACTACTCATGGACCATTTACATGATTGTGTACCACTTTTTTCATTCAACCCACCACTTCATTATTATATTTATTCTCACTCGCATTTCTAAATGCAAATTGCCCATTGATATTTATCCCCTTTTATATCCCAAGACTAGTTCATAGTTACAAGGTTTTGCTCATGGTAATAGATTCATCTCATACTAGTTTAAATTTTTAAATTCAAATACAAACCAATTTTGACCTCTTCTTATTTAGGGATAACTAAGAAACACAAGTTTATGTGGTATTTTGGTACATCCTTATGTTTAAAGTAATTTAATGCATTCATTCTATTCATTACAACATAAGGATAAATCATCCAATTTACCCACTTTGATTAGCTCTCTAAAATGAATATAGTTGTACACAAATTATTTTACAAGTATTCATGGGTGAATATTGTTGTATTCAATCATTATTCAAATTATTTGGGGGTTAATCTAGGAGAACATGTCCCCTTATCGCATACTAGAAAACCTACAAAGGAATTTATAAATACCACCAAGCCATAGATATTAGAAGATGTAAAGGAATCTGAGATGAATTAGGTGGAGTGAAGAAAATTAGATTTCTAGTTACATAGGATAATTTTGTAGGTATGGGATAGATCTAGGACTATGAGTTTGCCTATATATTTAGATTCATCCATAATAGAGAATATTTTTATTCTAATATAAATATTTGTCTTTGATATCCTTTGTAAGTGTAGTAGATGTTGGTGATAGGGAAGTTTCTTCTTCGGTATTACCCTCGCTTTGAGTACTGGGCTCACCAATTTCTACTATGGCTTCTTGGCATGAGGAGGGAAGGAATTTTCCCAAAGAGTCTCTCTACCTTTGCATACATGAAATATGGCTTTATATAGCAGTGGTCCTACACAATTTTAGTGCATCTTCTGGTGTTGAAAAAGATTAAATCTAACAATTATAATGCTAAAAACAAAATGTAAAGTATGAAAGCTTTAAAAAACAAGTCTATGAAGATAGTACCATCCCCGACAATAACGCAAAAAATGTAGAGTCTTAACTAATGTATTGTAAACTTCATAGAACCTACACAATTCAAAGGTTTATCTAACTGAACAGTTCACTCAACATTGCAAAGACTACATTAAAATATCAACCCAAAGTTTGTAAATTTGTGATGGTGTAGCATTGTATATGCCTTCAAAGACTCAAAACTACTTAAGATATCTTATTCAAGTTATTCTACCTGTTGGAAATTGCAAAATTGCATAGCAGTGAAAGAATAAGTCAAAACTAACATGGCTACAAGCACCTACAGCTGAAACTATAACTAAACTACTACTAATGAAATATTATTGTATCGACTCAAACCTGATCAAAACTAACAACTCAGCTAATTTAACCTCTGGAGTACTACTGGTTAACCATTACATGCATGTTCATGAACATTCATTACCAATAAGAAAAGTATGAGATTCTAGTTTAACTTATATATAGTTCATGAAGTAATGATAAACAGAAAACAACTATTTAACAAAGATAAACAACTAGAAAATAAAGTGAAGAATAGTTACCTTGAGTGGCTTGCCCAAGTGGTTGTTCCCACTTAAATGAAACCAAATCTAACTAAAAGATTCTACGCATCTAGTGAAATTGACTTCATTCATTGCATATCATGAAAGATTATATAAGATCTTCTTCACAGATTGTATTCAATCATTCTAAATATCCATCATGTCTTGAAACTAAAAATAACTAATAATGAAGAACTAAAAACAACTAACTTATCTATAGATTCAACCATTAGCTATGTACAAGCTTTGAGGTAATCTTATTCAAAGCAACAACTAACCACAATCATTAACTTCCACTCCTAGATATCAGAGCGTATAGTTAAGACTAAATTGTTCAAACCATAATTGAAAAGAAAGAAGAATCTTAATAGGATTGAAACTCTGTAAAACAAGATTGCATGTAAAACACACAAATATTTGTCAAAATCCTATTAGTAAAGGAGTCCTCCTTTTCTAGCACTTATTTAACTTTTTATAATGATGCACATTCAACCTCCATTAGGTGTCTTTAATCAGTAATAATCAAATTCATCTTAATCTGGAACTCCCTTGTTTTGTTGTCCCGATCTTCCTTTTGCTGCAAGTTCAGCTTTCAACTGCTACGTGTTATAGTTCCTCCTTGGCTGCAAAAAGGTTAATTCATAAAGCATGTACACAAGACTAACTACCATAATTAAAACATATCATTCCATCCACTTTTCATACATATCTACATATAAACCATGCAACACTACTATGTCATAACCATATTTCCATCATTATATTTTAGGACCAAGTCTGCATAATAAGTATGAAAAGGTAATATAATTTATAGGAGTATTATCTAGAAAGTATATCTAAAAGTGTCTGAAAGTAGTCATGAAAGTAACAGAAATAAGCTAATAACTAGACCCATCACTGCCCCAACTAGAATTTTGCTTGTCCCCAAGCAAAACACTAGAGGTATTGATTATAATGCAAGGTGATCTGCCTCAAGTCCATAATAGCATCAACTCCCTAGATCTATTTCAAGTAAAAACCTTTGTATTTTGCAAGTTGACTCATTCTGATATTCCTAGCTCTTTCACATTCTTCACCTTTCTCCCCAGTCCAATATGGAATTGGATAGAGTAAGATAGGTAGGTGAAAGGTGAGTGTTACCTAGTAAATCCCTTTGTTAACACCAGTTGCTATGTACTTGTGTACTCTTTAAAGCATGGAAATGAAATTATACATTGAATGAGGTTCCTTTTTCTATAATTTTGGAGTTAAGATGTTCCATATTCTTTGCATGTAACTGTAGCATTGATGGCCTAGACCTACAACTATTTTTTGTATTCTTTCATAATATGTCTTCCTAAGTTTCATGATTTTCTTTCCCACACCCTTATGATCAATGAGTTTCAGCCACCCATTGATGATTGCATCAAGGTTTTTAGCTTCTTTTCTTATGGGGAGAGAAAAAAAATTTCTCTCTCCTCATACTCTTCCATTATTTCACCCCTGAGTTATTCATTTCTATAATAGGATGCAAGTGCTCTTACTTGGAGATCCCCTACAAAAATCTGAGGATTCCATTGTCTCATTTGGTACCACATAACTGTGTAAAAAATATTCACACAACTGATATTGCTCCTCAAGTGTGGAATCATCAAAAGTATTAAGAAACTCAAATATTCTACTCATACCAACTGACTTTTTACTAATTAACCTGCTAAACTAAAAACATAGAAATCTATTTGCAAAAACAATGTGTATGTCCTTGTTGGTGGTCTACATCTGATGATTTGTGCAGATTTGTTTTATACTTCCTCCAACCTTACTATCGATCTGCTTAGTTCCATCTCTTTCTTTTCAAGTTCCTTTGCATGCTTTTCAATCAAACAAAAAAATTCCTTCTTCCATTTTTACTTCTTCTGTGAAAACTCCTTAGTCATTCTCCATAGCTGATGACCAAGTGACAAGATGGTATGGTAAGTTGGAGTCCTGATGGAAGGAGGTTTATCATCTGGTGCAACCAGTTCTCCATCCATAGTCTTAGTTATAGCCAATTGTTCATGTAAATCAAGCTTAGTGATGTGGCCATACATTCGCAATTTCTCCTCCATTTCTTGTATTTTTGTTTCCCTCTCCTTGTCCTTCTATTCATAGTTTTGTGCTAACTCTTCAAGGTGTTTAATCTTATCCAAAGCTTCTTGGAGCTCCTTCCTAACATCTATTTCCTCTATATACATCTCCTCACTTAAATATGAGTCAAAAACTAGCTTAAATAGCAAATAATTTGGCTTTAAAGCACATAGAAATATCCCATTCTTGATATGGAAGCTTCCTCCAAGATGCCCTATTCTTCAATTATTACTTTATTTGCATGATATAGAGGGTTTAGAGTATTTAGGCATACTCAATGTTATGCTTCCTATCCTTTTTGGCCTATTGTATCTTATCCCTAGTCCCACAAAAGAGGGATAGACTAGTCAATTAAAAATTATAACCTATCATTTCAATGCATGACATAGTGCCCATGAAGAAATTTCTTTAAGTTGTGAGATTATAACTTAAGAATCCATGCCTCTTTCCAACATATCCATTCTTTCCCTAGATAGAAATCATGTGCTCATATTCCTTCTTTCCATTTCTTGATTCTACTTTCACTTCCTCCTAATGCAATGTAATCCTAACAAGAATCATTGGAATTCCCTCAAATTGAGCAAGGAGAAACATGCAATGAATACTAACCTTCATAAGCCACATTTGATGCTCCTATCGACAAATTTTCCATAAAATCATGGCATACCATTTCTTTTGACCAAAAAAGACCCCTAGCTCCTAAGCCATCCTCACTAAGTACCAACTTCATGAATTATAAGGAAAAAAATTTATCAAATAAAAAAATTGAAAGAAAACAAATTAGTAAAAAATAATTCCCTTCCTTCATAGATCCCTTCCAAATTTATCTAAATTCTCCTCCTTACCATTGACCTCAAGATATAAGTAATCTAAATTCCTCCACAATACCTTGTGAGAAACATCATACTCAAAATAATCCAACCAAGCATGTACAAATTCATACTCTTCACAACCACTTGAATAGATGTCACACATCTTCATTAGTATCCTCCTTACCAAGTCGTACAATACCCTTACACTTAATAAAAACATAAATAAAATCTCTACAACATAAATGCTATTGGTGCATGCAACTACCTTGAGGATGATATTAATTAAACATATAAACAAAAATATAACTACTTCCCTTCCCATTACATTTGATTTATGGTTGTTTATAATTTAAATATGGCATATCATTTATTACAATAATAATTCATGTGCATGAGAATTCGGGTCATCCTTAGGGGAATAAACTAATAATGTATTAGGAAAAAGCATTTGATCCCACCAACTACTATTGATTTTTCAATTGGAAGCTAGGAACCTTGCCACCATGCCACATGATTCTCCACAAATTGGTGTTAAAATATACAAGACATGTCATAGCTCTATCCTCATTATCAGCAATTTATCATAACCCTTGATCTAAATAATTTGAACAACTAGAAATTAATTTAAATATTGTGGATATGATTATCTCCCAAAATAAAATAGTGATGAACCACCATTGTTAATAGAACAATGTATGTTCGGAGGCATGGAAATGGTGTGCATATTGGAGGGCACAAGCAGGTCTATGAGCCTTTGCAGGCTACAACCTGCATGTTGATTTAGATTGGTGCATGCATCTTGGCTATGGGTGATCAAAGGTGTCTGTGTTTTGTTGCTAGGGTTGGGGTTTTTGTAACTTTGGGGGATTTTTTGGTTCGGTTTTTTTATTTTCATGTGCAATTTTTTTCGGTTGGGTTTTGTTAAAAGGAGATTTTTGGGAGGAATAAGGAGGCCTCATTTTGGTTTTAGCTAGTAATGGTTGTAGGTGCAACATTTAGTTTGAACCAAAACATGGATTTTAGAGCTTCTCTGCAGGTTGATTCTCCATCTCCTTCAAATCTTGGTGTTGATACTAAGTTCTTGTTTAAATCTTTAGGGATGGTAGAGATAGCTCCATCGATGTCCTCATATCAAGAAAACTATTGGTTGTTTGGAGAGAAGCCAAGATAGACTTGTCTTGGTGATTAAACCTGAGACAATTGTGGATGGTGTTGAGTACTACTCAAATCATGCTTTAATATGTAAATTCATGGGGATGCATGTTTCTCTTCAGGTTTTAGAGGCTTGAGGAAGATGGACATGGAACCCTGAGGGTGAAATGGAGGTGATTTTGATGGCCAACAATTTTTTAATGGTCATCTTTAATTACATGGTTGATTGCAACAAAGTTTTTGAGGGTGGGTCATATTTTCATAACTAGATCAACTTGTTCATCAAGCCATGGCATATGGGTTTTAATCATTTAGAGGGGCTTATAAATCATGTCCCTATCTAGGTGTGTCTTCCTTGGTTTCTGATTGAATTTTGGAGGAACTACATTCTACATACAACTGTTTTGTTGTTGGGAAAGCCAGTGGGCCCCACTCAATAAAAGTAAGATAAAAAAATACTTTTGCACACATTTGTGTTGAAATTGATTTGAGCAACCCTCTTTTGAATTATCTAGATATTTATTTGGGTTCTTCATCATGGGTACAACATCTTGATTATGAGACTCTTCTCTTTCGATACCGATTGTGTCATGAGTATGGCCACCTATAGAAAATATGTCCTAAGATCCGCTCTTCAAGGCCCCATCCTAATCTACCCCCTCATAACCCTTCTAAGGATGTGAAAGGTAAGGCTCCTATTTCAAGTGATGTGGATGACCAGGAATTCTTTATTCCATTCAAGCCTTGTTACAAGAATCATGGTCAAAAAATAACTCTCAAGGAGAGATAGGAGGAGGAAATTTTCAATTTCTTTGAGGTGTTGGATGATCTTAGCCAATAGGAGGTGAACCTTGGTATGATGCCTCTAGATCAAAGTGTTTTGGAGGTGGCTCAGGAGGGTTCTAAGACCGATGATTTTCAAAACATTCAAGAGAGCAGTATGTCACTAACTTAGATGGATACATATCAAAATCTCGTGGTTTTGGTTGCTCCTGTGGACTTAGTTGATGTGGAAATGCTTGAGGTTGTGAATACTTCACCTTTGGAAAAGGTGGTGTTTGATTCAGAGAAAGGTAATAAGTCTTATCTTCCCTTAAGGCTTCTACAAAAATTCAAAAGAAAGGGGATTTTGAGAATCCCTCCAAGGTTGGGCATAAGAAGGACTTGGATAAAATTAGGATAGTAGGTGAGACACTGGTGGAGTCAGGGTCTATCAAAACTCTTGACTCCCATTTCCTCAAACCTTAGAGATGACTATTCTTTCATAAAATTTGAGGGGCTTGAAAAATGGCCCTAGACAAAATGTTGTTCATAATTTGGTGTGAATTCATTTACTTGATATGTTATTTATTCAAGAAACTAAAATTTCTATGGAGAGTGTGTAGTTTGGCGCCAAAACTTTGGTTGCATAGTCAATGTCAGTGTATTAGTGCACAAGTTAAATAGTAATGTTGGGGGTGTATATTTATTATGGGATCCTCTAAAGGTTTTCCCTCTTTGGTGGATTTCTTGTCAGTTTTCTATTTATGTGGTTACTTCGAGTCTAGAGTATGAGGAGACTATACTTATTTCTAATATTTATGCCCCGATTGACTTGCCTGGAAAGCAATGTATTTGGTCTCATATTCGGCATATTCAGAGCTATTCTTCTTTGTACCCTTGGATTTTTTCTAGAGATTGTAATGCTATCACTGAATTAGAGGAAAAGAGGGGAGGATTCTTGAAGTTGGAGCCCTTTTCTTTTCTTCTTAGAGATAATGTTTCTTTCTTAAATCTAATGGATATAAAATCTAGTAATGATATTTTTACCTAGAATAATAGGAGGTTTGGTAAATACTGTATTGTTGAGAGGCTTGATAGGTTCCTAGTTTCTTTCTTCTAGATCGGCGGATTGTAGACTACTAGTTTAGAGATTTTGGATTGGAAGGGATTTGATTATTGTCCAATTAATCTTTTTTCTTCTCTGGCTTGTGTTGCTCACAATCCCTCTTTCAAGTTTCAACTTATGTGGCTATGGGGCCCCTCTTTGTAGGATCATATTGTTGAATGGTGGCATTGTGGTAGACCTGATTTTGGCACAACGATGTATTCCTTTGTCAAGCAACTGCAATTTGTGAAATATCAACTCAAAAGGTGGAATAAACAGTGTTTAGGAAACATTTTTCAAGATAAGGCTATTTCTCAAACTAATTTGGATGTTATTACTCAAGGAATTAGGGAACATGGAATTTCTAAAGAATCTCTCAAGGAGGATTCGAGGGTTTTGAAATCTCTACAGGAGTGTGAGTTTTAGGAGGATATTTATTGGGAGTATAAGGTGAGGGTTGAGTGGTTATAGGAAGGAGATAGAAACACAAAAAAATTATTCAACTCTGTGAAGGTTGGGAGACATGGTAATTTGATTCCTTGTATTATGAATTCCATGGGTGATCATCTTCCTCTCATGGGGAGATTTCTAGTGAGGCTTCTCGATAGTTTGCATCTTTTTTCAGGGAGGATTTCCCTGATGCGAGGGAGGAAGAAAAACATATCATTGCTTGTATTCCTTCTCTGGTTTATGTGGAAATGAATGAACATATCATGATCTTAATCTATTTGGAAGAATTGAAGGCTACTATTTTTCAGATGAAGAAAGGGAAGGCTCTTAGGCCTGATGGGTTTTCGATAGAATTCTTTCAAGAATTATGGGAAATAATAAATTTGGATTTATTAGAAATTGTGTGTGAGTCTCAAAGGAACAAATAGATGTTGAAGGCTTTGAACTCTACTTTTCTAGCCCTAATCTCCAAATGTGATGGGGTTGATAGGTTTTGTTTTTCTCATCCTATAGCCCTTTGTAATATGGTCTACAAGATTTCATCCAAATTGATTGTGGAAATGCTGAAGCGGTGGATCATCAATTTTGTCTCTGAGGAATAGGGGGTTTGTGGCTAATAGGCAGATTTTGGATGTATTGTCATCGTAGCTAAAACTATCCATTCTATGGAGGCTTCAAAAGAGAAATCTATGTTTATTAAATTGGACATGGTTAAGGCTTATGACAAGGTCAAATGGTCATTCCTTTAGAAAGTGCTTGGTGATTTTTGTTTTGTTGAGGAGTGGGTCACTTGGGTAATGAGTTGTATCATGACCACTTCTTTCTCTGTGCTAGTTAATGGGGAGCCTTGCCCCTGTTTGGCTAGAGTTCTACAGAAAGAGAACCCCTTTGTTGAATGATATGGTTGTGTTGTTGGTATTTGGTTTTCATTGACGTCAATAATATTAGCATTGATAATTTTGAAGGTTGTATATGTCGAGGAGATTGAGAAAATTAGAATAAATATGTTGTAGACAGTTTGTGAAGCTGTGAAGACCAGAGTGGTGGAAATTTTTGTAAGTTGGTATTCAGAAGGTGCACATTAATGGGTTTGTTGCTAAGCCTATCTAGTATGTTTTTCACAAGTTTCAGAGGTGTGCATCAAGAATTGAGAAAGCTATGAAGTTTTGTGTTCCTGCAGTTATTTTGTTACTGTAGCGGGTGTTTTTGGAAAAAGAGAATGCAATTCTGGTAAATTGAATTGTTGTGTATGATCCTGAGATGTTCAATGATGTTTCTAGATCATTCTCTATCATTGTGGTACGTTTGCATTGATCGGTGTGTTCGTGATCGAAGATTTTTCCTTTGTGTGTTCGAGTTTTCATGTTCTTGGTCAACATGATGGTGGTAGCGTGTTGCAGATCCTTATGGATTAATTTTTGAATGCTTGGCATATTCGAGGATGTTGATTTAGGTCTTTATTATATTATAATCAACTTAGGTTGGTACGCATTGAGATTTTTTCATGTATTTGGCTGACAATTTGTAATTCATTTATTCCTTATTTGTGGTCGACAGAGTTGTTGATGTAAATTCATGTAGCAAATATATAAGAGCGATTGTTTCCTCATTTTGAAGTATGCTCAGTAAATGTATGTGAAGTGTGTGAAAGATATGTGTGAATAAAGATCAGATCATTCGAATGTAGAGCAAAGTGTGAAGAAGTTTGAGCGAAGTATTTTTGTGCCTAACAGGAACTGTCATCAGGCTTATGAAGAAGCTAATTTCTCAGTTCAACCTCATCAGATGGATTTAATCCGATTGTCTTATGTAAGGCAGTGTGCCTAAATGCATGTGCATTCTTTATTCATTTTATATTATACTTTTAATAGGGTATAATTATGGATTAACCTCCACCGTGGTTTTTCCCCTAACAGGGTTTCCACGCAAAAATCTTGGTGTTGTGTGTTTTTGATATGTTGATGATTCTTGATTTCACTGTTAATTATTAGATTTATGATTAAAGGTTGATAATATTAGGTAAAGTTTTAAATTCTACAACAATTGATTCACCTCCCCTCTTAGTTGTCTATCCTTGTGTTTGCCGACAATTGGTATCAAAGCAGGTTCCTCTAAAGAAGTCTAACAACTTGAGGTGATCTGATATGGCATCATACAAGAAGGATAGTTCCAGATTCGATGGTACAAATTACTCTTTGTGGAAATTCAAAATGGAATTTCATTTGAAGTGCATTGGTGAACCCTTCTAGAAGATCACAAAGAACAAATATAATATTCCTTAGAATGGTCCCTCTACTCCTAATGAGATCAAAGAAGTTGAAATTAATATCAGGTATATTCAAGCATTACTGGGTGCTTTGACAAATTTGGAGATTAAAAATGTGATAGATCTGAAAACAACTACAAATTCAAAGCTACTATATCCAGAAAAAGCCAACAGAAATATGATCTGGGAGAAAGCTCAAGGAAGACATTCAAATATGAATATGAAATGAAACTGATTGAAGATGAAGAAAGAGAGCTAGAAGAACTGGAAGCACTGATTTTGAAAAGAGAAGCCAGAGGACAAGGTATTTACAAAGGAAAGTTTCATATTAAATGCTTCTCTTGTAGTAAGATAGGTCATTTTGCATCAAGGTGTCCTGAAAGAGTTTCTAAGTACAAACCTGACAAGTCTAGATTTCAAAAGAAATTTTATTATGTTGAAGAAGGTGTTACTGATGATGAATATGATAAAGAAACTATAAATGAAGAAGGATGGGTACTCATTTCTATCAAGGAAAATGGTCTGGTGTCCACTAAATCTGTAAGTAACAACAATATTGAGAAAGATATTGAAGCTAGAAGTGATGAAAAGGATGAGTGGGTGATTGAAAACGGATGCTCACACCATATGACTGGCGACAAAACCAAGTTCATAAGCTTGAAGAAATATGGTGGTGGTGTTGTAAGGTTTGGAGATAACAATGTTGGTGTGATTTGTGGTAGACACACTATTTCTCTCGGTGGTAAATATAATACTGATGATGTCCTTTATATTGAAGTATTGAAGCATAATTTGTTGAATATTGGACAGATGGTTGACAAGGGATATAATCTTTAGTTCAAAAATGGAAAATGAAGGATATTGGGAAGCTCAAGAAATGTAATTGCTTCAGGTACAAAAATAAGAGTAACATTTTTCACTTAAGTGCTCCTAGTGAAAGTTGTTTAATTGCTCAAGTTGATGTAAGTTGGTTATGGCATAGGAGATTATGTCATGTGAATTTTGATAACATTGTCAAATTAAGCTCCACACAAGCAGTCAGAGATCTACCTAAGTTAGTGAAGCCTACTAACACCATATGCAAGGAATGTTAGATGAAAAAGCATACAAGAATTTATTTTTAGAGCAAACATCATCATTCTAATGGAGTATTGGATTTGGTACATACTGATCTATGTGGTCCATCCAGAATCAGAAGTCTACAAGGAGAAAGGTACTTTATGTTTCTTATTGATGATTATTCTACAATGATATGTGTTTCTTTCTTAAGAGAAAAATATGAGGCATTAGAGAAGTTCAAAAGTTTCAAAGCCATGGCAAAGAATGAGACAGGGTTGAAGATCAAATGCTTGAGATCAGACAAAGGTGATGAATTCATTACCCGGGAGTTCAATTCATTTTGTGAAGAACATGGAATCAGAAGATAGTTATCTTCTCTCCAGACTCCTCAACAGAAGGGATTTGTTGAGAGAAAGAATAGAACAATTCTAGATGTTGCCAAAACTATGATGTTGGAAGGTAATGTTCCTCATATCTACTAGAGAGAAGTTGTAAGCATTGCAGTGTATACTATCAACTAGGTAAATGTAAATAGTAATTCTGGTAAGACTCCTTTTGAGTTGTGGTTTGGTTATAAGCCTACTGTGAAATATTTCAAAATCTTTGGAAGTAGATATTATATCAAAAGAGATGAAGATATTGGCAAGTTTGATGCTAGAAGTAATGAAGGAATCTTTATGGGTTACTCTACTAAGAGCAAATCCTATCGGTGCTACAATAGAAGATTGAAGATGGTCAAAAATGCAAATGTCAGAGTTGATGAGGATACTAACAGATCATCTAGGTACTGTGGATATGATTCAGATGACCAACATGATATTATTGATAAAGGAAATAATTCTTAGACACATAGTTAAGTTCAAATTGTTCCAGTGAATCAAGAAAGTTCAGAAGGTGAAGCTAGTGGAAATGCAGAAGAAAGAACAGAAGAACTAAAAGTTCATGAAAATCCTAAAGTCCCAAGGTATGTAAAGCTAAATCATTCTGAAAATCAGATTATAGGAGACAAGAACAAAGGTGTGCAGACTAGAAGAAGAATTGCAAAAGAGTATTGCCTGATTTCCAAGACTGGACCTAGCAATGTCAATGAAGTATGTAAAGATGAATATTGGATGGAAGAAATGAATGAAGAACTGATGCAAATAGAGAAAAATGATGCATGGATTCTTGTTCCCAGACCTCAAGATAAGAATGTAATTGGAACCAAGTGGTTCTTTCGGAATAAGTTGAATGAACAAGGTGAAGTGATCAAGAATAAAGCAAGACTGGTATGTAAAGGGTACTCATAGATGGAAGGTAATTATTTTGAAGAAACCTTTGCCCCTATTGCTAGAATTTAAGTTGTAAGATTATTTCTTGCTTATACTACTTTCAAGAACTACAAGGTTTATCAAATGGATGTAAATTCAGCATTTCTAAATGGTGAATTAGAAGAAGAGGTGTACATTGAGCAACCAGATGGATTTCAATTGACTAATGAAAAAGGCATGGTTTGTCGATTGAAGAAAGCTCTATATGGACTTAAACAAGCCCCTAGAACCTAGTATGCTAGATAGGACAAATACTTGTTGAAGCTTGGATTCAATAAAGGTACTGTTGACAACAATTTATATTTCAAGATGGATCAGGATAAAGAGTTGATTATTGAATTTTTTGTTGATGACATTATTTTTGAAGGTAATGATGACTTATGTATGAAGTTTGTTGATCAAATGAAAAGTGAGTTTGAAATGTCAATGATTGGAGAGCTAAAATTCTTTTTAGGATTGCAAATTACTCAGTTAGATGATGGAATCTTTATATCTCAGTCCAAGTATGTGAAAGAGTTACTAAATTTTTTTGGCATGGAAGACTCAAAGCCTGTAGGTACACCCATGGTAACCAGATGTAAGTTAACACAAAATGATGATTCTCCTAAAGCTAATCAAACAAGATACAGGTCAATGATCGGTGGATTGCTTTATTTGACTTAGACCAGACCAAACATCATGAATGTTGTATGCATGGTTGCTAGATATCAAGTTGATCCGAAGGAATCACATGTGACTGCAGTAAAGAGAATTTTCAGATGTACCTGAAAGGAACAGTTGATTTTGGGCTATGGTATCCAAAAGATGATGATCTTACTTTGAAAACCTTTACAGATGTACATTGAGCAAAAGATGTGGATGAAAGGAAGAGTACTAGTGGTGGTGCATTCTTCCTGAGGAAGAAGTTGGTGTCTTGGCTAAGTAAAAAGAATAATTCCATTTCCTTATCTATTGTTGAGGCAGAATATATTGTTGTTGCAAACAATTGTACTCAAGTATTGTGGATGAAGCAGATGCTAAGATATATCAGATTTGAGTATGATGAGACTATTGCTATATTCTATGACAATTCAAGTGCCATAAACATTTCTAAGAATCTGGTGTTGCATTCAAAGATAAATCATACATCTATCAAGTATCACTTCTTGAGAGACAAAGTGAGTGATAAAGAAGTCAGAATGGAGTATGTGCCTACAAAGGAACAAATAGAAGATATCTTCACCAAACCATTGCCTAAGGATATTTTTGAGTATCTCGAAGGGAAGTTAAGGGTGATTTCCCCTCTTAATCTGAACTAAGATGCAAGTCCTTCCATCAATCCATGCACCTACAGATAGATCTTGTTTTGAATTAATGATATGGTGGCTGCTACTCAAGGGGAGTAGTCAGATGATTTAGATATGTGGTTTAGAGCATGTGTACCTTTTCCATTGATGTCAAAGGGGGAGAAGAGTAATGTGAAAAACCCTTGAGGAAGAAAGGGGGAGAAGAGCCATGAGAGAAGAGTCGTGTAAGGAGAAGAACAATATGAGAAGAAGGAGATTGTTGGAAAAGAGCTAGTTGTACTTGATGGTATTTTTTACATCATGTGTTGCCATCAATGCCAAAGGGGGAGATTGTTGGATGTTGTGGTTGTGTTGTTGGTATGTGGTTGTCATTGATGTCAACACTATTATCATTGATAATTCTGAAAGTTGTATATGTCAAGGAGATTGAGAAAATTAGAATAAATATGTTGGAGATAGTTTGTGAACCTGTGAAGACCAGAGTGGTGGAAAGTTCTATAATTTGGTATTCAGAAGGCACACGTTAATGGGTTTTTTGTTGAGCCTATCTAGTATGTTGTTTGGAAGTTTCATAGGTGTGCATCAAGATTGAAAAAGTTATGAAGTTTTGTGTTCCTACAGTTATTTTGTTACTATAGCAGGTGTTTCTAGGAGAAAAGAATGCAATTATGGTAAATTGAATTATTGTGTATGCTACTGAGATGTTCAGTGATGTTTCTAGATCATGCTCTATCATTATGGTACGTCTACATTGATCGATGTGTTCGTGATTGAATATTTTTCCTTTGTATGTTCGATTTTTCATGTTATTGGTCGACATGATGGTGGTAGTGTGTTGTGGATCCTTATGGATTAATTTTTGAATGCTTGGCATATTCGAGGATGTTGATTTAGGTCTTTATTATGTTGTGACTGACTTAGGTTGGGATGCATTAATATTTTTTCATGTATTGGGCCAACAATTTATAATTCATTTATTCCTTCTTTGTGGTTGATAGGGTTATTGATGTAAATTCATGTAACAGATATATAAGATTGATTGTTTCCTCATTTTGAATTATGCTCGGTGAATGTATACAAAGTGTGTGCAAGATATGTGCGAATAAAGATTAGATCATTCCAATGCAGAGCAGAGTGTGAAGAATTTTGAGTGAAGTATTTATGTGCCTAACTGAAACTATGAGTAGGCTTATGAAGAAGTTAATTTCTCAGTTCAACCTCATCAGATGGATTTAATTTGATTGTCTTATGTAAGGAAGTGAGCCTTCCCTTTGAGCAGTGAACGCTAGGTAGTGTGCTTGAATACATGTGCATTCTTTATTCATTTTCTATTATACTTTTAATAGGGTATAATTGTGGATTAAACTCCACCGTGGTTTTTCCCCTAACAGGGTTTCCACGCAAAAATATTGGTGTTGTGTGTTTCTGATGTGTTGATGATTCTTTCTTTCACTATTAATTATCAGATCTGTGATTAAATGTTGATAAGGTTAAGTAAAGTTTTAAATTCTGCAACAACTGATTCACCCCCCCTCTCAGTTGTCTATCCTTGTTTTTCCAACACCCTTGTCTCCATATTTATTTATTCTCTTGACTGAGGGGTCGGGGGAGCTATTAAGATTCATGTTAATTGTGGCCTGGTCCAAGGGTGGAATTGGGATAACAATTTACCCTCTCAATTGCACTTGTAATTTTTTGATGATACTGCTCTGATGGGTGTGGCTAAAATTAGAGAGGCTACTAATATTCACAAAGTTTTTGATGTTTATCTTGTTGCTTATAGCCAACAAATAAATGAGGGTAAATATTTTATTTTTTCTTTAACACTCCTATGCCTATTCAACAGTTGATTGGTAAAATATTCTTAGGTTTTAGATTGGCCATCTACCTTTGACCTATCTTGGCATTCCCCTCTCCATTGGCTCCCTACCCAAGGGTTCTTGGTAGAATATTTTAGACAAGTTTCATGTGAAAGTGTACCATTGTACTCACAAGTGGTTATCTTTTGTGGGTTGGGTGTTGCTTCTTAATTCAATGGTGCAAGCTCTTCCCAATTATAGATGTATGCTTCAGGTGGATCCTACAAGTTTTATTAAGGATTTGGACTCTCTTTCTAGACAATCTCTTTAGACTAGAAGTTTGGCATCCTCTAACTGGAGTCTTGTGATGTGGGAGACCATTTGCAAACTGAAACAACTTGGTGATCTTGGTTTGTGTCAGGCTAATCTTTTTGGTTTGGATTTATCTACCAAGCTCTATTGGAGATGGTGCTCTGAATAATACCATGTCTAGACTAGGATTATCTCTAACAAATACCTGAAGGGGGTCATGAAGGAGGATATTCCTTGGTTTTCACTTCTAGGTAAAGTTTTTGTGATTTGGAAAACTTTGAAAAAAGGTGATAAGTAGATCAAGGATGGTTTGTTCTAGATCTATAACAAGGGGGTCTAATTCTCTTTTCTGGTATGACTCTTGGGAAGGTTTCTCTCTTATCCTCACCAAGTGCCATAATTTGTAGGATTTATGTCATTGCTTCTTAGAGGTTGGTTGGTCTCGAGTTGCAAACTTCAAATATACTCATTTATGTGGGTAGGTGGAAGTGTCAAGATGGAATGATCCTTGTGAGTGGCAAGTTGGGGGCTCAGACAAGGATCATGGTGTGCTAAGTAATATTTGTGTTGGTAGAGAGTGCATCTCACTCATGGAGAATGATATTTTGGCTTGGAGTCTTGGTCCCAAGGGGATCTACATAGTGACTAGTGGTTATCAAGAGTTGACTTTTTGGAAGTATGGGGGGATAGAGGTTTCATGGTGAAAAAATGTTTGGAATAAGTATTCTCGGCCTAAGTGTAATTGTTTCTAGTGGACTTTGGCCTTTAATAAATGCTTGACTTGGGACAACCTTCGTAAGCATGGTTTTCAAGGTCATGTTTGTGCTCTTTGAGGTTGTTGCGAGGAGGACTCGTCTCACTTGTTCTTTCGATGTCCTTTTTCCAAGCTTACTTGGCACCTTTGGTGGGGTATCTAGAGACATCCATGTGTTCATGCATCTTCCCTGATTGAATTATGGAGCAGCCTAGGGAGGCCTCTAACAAAGGCTTATTTCCTTTAGATTTTGGAACATTGATCCCACTTTTATCCTCTAGCAGATTTGGCTTGAGAGGAATCACAAAAGATTTCGTGGAAGTAAGCAGATGATTCAATGGGTTTGGTAGAGAGTTGTGTGTATGATTAAAGAGATTGTGGAAGCCAAGTGTGAAGTGTCCTTTCCTTTGGAGAGGGGGGATGATGAGATTGTGAAAATCCTAGGTATGCATGGTGTAGCTTTTGACTCTTTTTATTCTCGAAGAGGTCATCATGCCAAAAAGAAGGTTCAGCGAGATGGGGGTAGGTCCCCTCCTTTGGCATATGTTCTTAAGATCAATATTGATGGATCTTCAAGGGGTAATCCTAGGCATGCTGGGATCAGTGGCATTGGCAAAGATAGCTCTAGCAAGTTCATTTTCTTCTTCTTTATTCATAAAGGGCAGCAAACCAACAACTTCATGGAAGGTTTGGCTATTTTGGTTGCTATTGAATGTATTTGTACTCATGGATGGAGTAATATTATCTATGAATCCGGATCCCAAATTTTGGTCAATTTGTTGTCTGAGTGGAGTTTGGAAGGGGTTAACTAGTAACTTGCCTCTATTTTAAACATATCTTGTGGTTGAGTTTTATGGTTGAATCTATTTCCTTCTCTTTCATTCCTTGGAAGTGGAATAGGGTTGTTGAATGTTTGGCTAAATGGGCTTCAGAGCAAATTGGGGACTGGAAGGTTGAGGGTTGGGAGTAGTTATCCTAAGATTATTCCTGAGATCTTAAGAGGCTAATTTTGGAGGATATGGGTGGTTGATGTTTCTTGTTGGCTAGGCCTATGGTGGGTTATGTTTTCTTTGGTTGATTGTTGTTTTGGGTTTCTTGGCTTTCTCTCTAGGTGCTTGTTTTGAAAACTAATTGTTTTGTATTGTAGACTTAGGAAGCAATAAATTTTTACCCTCTTTATTCAAAAAAAATAAAAGCAATGTATGTTTGTTCCTAAATTCAAGTTGATAATTTTTCAAATGAAATATTTTTATTTTTTTGTATATAAATCTCTTTGTCGTCCACATTATATAAGATTTTTTAACCACTTGATAGTTCACTTGCTAATTTTTATTTTTATTTTTATTCAAGTGATAATTTGTCAAATAAAATAATTTTATTTTTACAAGTCCATTTATAATTCATCAACAATAAAACAACTATATTGATAAATGTGCACAAATTCCTCACATAAATTAATTTTATATAATTTTTGAGATAAAATTTTTTAAAGTTATCCATCCATTATCCACCATAGATCTTAGAATTAATTTAATTATTACATGTACTTCACTTTAATTATCAATCCCAAACTTATTATCTAGAATAATTATTTGCTTATTGATCACATTTATCCTATATTTATATGAAAATATCTTATTTTCCCCTAGAACAATATATTTATAAATAATCTTATTTATTACATTTACCAATTCAAGTTGATAATTATTTAATAAATTATAATTGATAATTTAAAATATATATATATTAAAAATTTAAATCAATAATTTTATGAGAAAAAATATTTTAAAATAAATATTTTTTTATTAAAACGTGTTAAATCAGTTCTAAAAAGATTGGCCAACCCATAAATACTGTACTATGCCTTGGTTGCAATAAAAATCTCCTCAAAGCTCTACAATAGCTCTTCATGTGTCCTCTTTCTGCAAGATTTGAGTTAGTTTCTGTATAATTGTGAAGGTAGAAAGATTGTTCTGCTGCTGTTTAATTGGTGAATCCATGGCTGAAGAAGTACGCAAGGTAAAATTGGAAACCTCGGACAAAAAAATTATTGAAGTGGAGGTGGAGGTGGCCATGGAGTCACCGTTCATAAAATACATGGCTGAGGATTTGAACACGGAGGACTCATTAAAGCTGCCTGAAATCCAAGGGAACATTCTGGCTAAGGTGATTGAATACTGCAAATATCATTTGAATTGTAACAAGAAAGATCCTGATTCAGAGGACGTCCAGAGGTGGGATATTGATTTTCTTAAGGTTGATAACGATACCCTTTTTGATCTTCTCGTGGTATGTATACAAATTAAGTGATAACTTAGTTCTTTTCTTGAATTAAACAAGTATTAGTTGTTGGGTTCTCGAAATTATTTGCTTTTTGGTTTCTTTAAATCAATACTAGCTCTGGGTTTTCGAAAAATTTCAATACCATTCTGTGCTCTGGGTGTTCTTGTAGACTTATTTTCGGCATTTTGACATAATGTATGTATAGTTTGTGTTTTCTGTTTAAACCCTTTTTTTGGGCATAATCTGTATTATGTACTTTGGTTCTTCTTTCTGTCTTTTTCGGATTCTCAGACTCTGGAACTTCATTGTTTTCTTTAATCTTTATCTTCTAGTCATACACTTTCTTGGTATTTTGACATGATTTATGTTTTATGGTATTTTATGTCCGTAAATCTGTCTATTTCCTAATTGTTGGAGACTCAAATTGTGGGGGATTCATTGTCTTTTTAGATCTGTCTATTCTGGCTGATCTTGTTTCGAATTTTGACAGAATTCATGTGAAGGGACCATCAAATTGCAGGAATTAATCAACTTCTTTAACCTCTCTATGCTAATTGGGTTTTCATAGTTTGCCATTTTCAGATAGTTTTTGTTTTGTACTTCGGGTATTTTTATGTTTCTCTTTCTAGTTGGATGTATTCATCTCTATATTACAAGCTGGATATTTTCTTGGCATTTTGAGATAATATGCCTGTTGTGCTTTGAATACTCTTTGGGATACTCAAATCATTGGCTGCATAATTTTTTCTTCTGTATTTTCGGTTGGGTTTTTTGCCATTGCGATAGAATGTGTTTTGGGATTTCAACCTTCAAATGGCTGCCGGCAGGTCTTCAAAATTTCTGCTCTGGAGCTTTTCTAATTGTAGACTTCACAGTATTCTTTAAACTTCCTATATTAGTTGGGTTTTTTTTGGCATTAGACGCCATTTTACTTTCAGGGCCTTGAATTTAGGGATTCTGCGATTTTCAATGTCTATTCTGTTTGGACATTTTGACAGAATTTGTGTTTTGTGCTTTGAATATTCTTTTAGGACCCTCTTTTCATCTTATTTATGCATCTTTTCAGGAGCCTCTCTGGGATTTTGACAGAATTGTGCTTTGATTTTTCTTTTTGGGACTCTCATAAGTATAGAACTTGATTATTTGATCATGTCTTTTCAGGTTGAATCTTTTTGATAGTTTGATAGAATTATTTTAGCCCTCGAGTGATAAGGCTTCAGATGAATTTTATTTTTCGCCTATCCTGTGGCTGGCATGTTCTGTTTATCTTAAATTTAAGAGTGAAGCTCACCAAAATATTTCTAGAATATTACGTAGTTTTGTCATTCTTAGCTGAGTTTACAATTTTCTTTCTCTCGGCCATTAGGCTCTCCAACTAAAATTATGGGTCACCTTATATTGGTGAGAGATTTAAATCCAAATCATATTTATACAAGTTTCATTCATTGTCATTCTCAACCTCTAGTCATGCTTCTACTGGTGAGTCTAAATACCATTGCACCTTAACCCCTTGCAGATTTTTAATAAAATTTGTTAATATGGTCAAGACACTTAACACTTTGCTTCTAGTATTTTTTCTGCTATTGATTTGATTATTTGGTTTCTGTTTCTTACAACCCATCCATAATATTTTATAATCCAAGCTATTGGTTATCCAATTTTTTTTATGCAACTTCTGTTTGATTTGGAATCTACTTGAGTTCCACTTATTATTGGGAACGAACTAGAACTGCCTTGCCTCCCTGCTTCCCATTCTAACCTCTTCCCATAATCCTTGACTCTCTTTCTTGGCTTTTTGTCTCTTTTCCTATTCCACTCTGCCTTGGCTCTATTTGTTTGCTTATCAATTTAATATTACAGCATTTCATTTCATTTGTTGGCTCTGTTTGTTTGCCTCCACGCAGTTGGTACTACCATGTGCTCTTTCACATAGCAAGTGAAACCTCGTCTTAGAAATTGTACCAGTTGCAATCATATTATTTTGCCCTCTTCCTCCAAGGCATACAACTTTGTTGCATATTTCCAATTCATCTCCTAATTTATATGTGAACAGTGAAAATGGATGAAGAAGTCATTGCCTGCTGTAATTGCTTTGCATCTTGCTTTCCTGCCCATTTCGATGGAAATTTCAGAGAGGAAAAATGAAAAACCTGCCCCCTCTGCAAAGGAAAAACCTGCTTTAAAATGAAATGGTCTGATAATTGAAAATCTCATATCTTCTTTAAAATGAAATGATCTGATAATTGAAAATCTCAAATCTTCTTTAAAATGAAATGGTCTGGTAATTGAAAATCTTGGCCTTCTTTGGTATTTTTGAAGTAAAAAAATTTGCTTCACAAGTTGCCTTTTTTTTGGGGTGTAGGCTGCTGATTACCTGAACATAAAAGGCCTCCTGAACCTAACATGTCAAAATGTAGCCAACATGATGAAAGGGAAGTCTATTGAAGATCTTCGCAAGACATTCAACATCAAAAGGGACTATACTGCTGACGATGAGAATGAACTGATGGAACTGAATCCTTGGGCCTTTGAATGATTTACTCCATGTATGTTCTTGTCTGATTCTACTTGTTTTGTTGCAAATTTGGTTCTAAATTCCTGAGTTGGTCTAAAGAGACACCTGAATCCAAGTCATGCTAAACTTGTTCCTTTTAGATGAGAAGGTGATAGATATTTTTGTATAGATTTTTAAACGCAACTCAAATGTTCATGATCTTTTGGAAGTCTGATACAGTTGAATTTTTTTCTGCTGTGCTCAAGGTTTTATATGCTTTACAGTAATGACATTGATAACTATTTTATTTGATCAAGAGGATTCTTACTATTAAAATGAAAGGATTAAAACTAGGAATTAATCAAATCTAGTTTGAGCCTATTTAGTTGATGTGTTTCACAAAAATATAAGCCATGAAAAATTTAGAAAGAATCAAACAAATTTTTATTTATAAGAACATCTGGATGCAAAATATTCCTCAAAAAATATACTTTATAATATCTCTTTCACATTACATTTTAGAATTTAATTTAAGTAAATATGTAAGCAAACAAACGTAAATATATAAACTGCACTTGTTTGTTTGTATATATTTAATTTTTTCCATAATTCGTTTACTTCTTGCTCTTTTGCTTGAGGGTTATGTATTAATAAGCTCTATTACTTGTCAAGGTTATGCATAAAGAAGGTTTGATTCTTTATAAGCTTGTTTAAATTATTAAATCTTAAAAAATTATAAATTTAAATAATAAATAAATTAAAATAGAAAAATAATCTTGTTGAAAATCAAAAAATACATTAGTAAATTTTTTTTTTTTTCTACTTAGTTTAAGATTACATTTAAATCAGAAAATAATATTCAATTAATTATTCATTACTTTTGATTTCTAATCTTAACTTTGAATATTATCATCTTTTATTACATTAAAAAAATATATATTTAAATTTAAAATTTAGATGGAAGAAAGCAATGGTATGTTATGTATATGAATTAAAAATGATTTTTTTTCTTTTAACTAATAGAATTTGATCTTGACTAAAAAATTAAAAATAATCAACGTTCAAAATTTGAAGATGTGATAAAAACAAAATTGATGTCCATAATGTAGTTTTTAATTTACTATTTTTTTTAAATTGCAGAAATTAAGAGATTCAACTAGGAGAAGCACACAAAGTGCTTATGTTTTTGTTGAAAAATATAATATAGCATCTTGTATGATCCTCCTCTAATGTTGACTTTTTAAAAGTATTACACAAATTGTTTTGGTGAAAAATTAGCTAACATCACATAGTTTAGTAAGAGTGTTTTAAACTGTGTATGCCTTTTTTTGAATCACATAGTTTTTGTCTAACTTGTTTACTAATTTTCAAAGTGGACACATTTTAAAAAATGAAAAAAAATTGAATGTACTACCTCTAAATCTATTTGAAAAGTAATCAAACATCATTTTTAAAAATGTATATAGAATATAGTCTAAAATGTAAAAATGTAATTTAGTTGAAATTTAGATAAACAAATAAAAAATGACACCAAAAATATGATAAATAGGTTTTCAATAAAAAATAACTTAGACATTAGCAAAACAATTTGAAGATCAAAAAACGAGAACATTTTTTCAATGTAGAAAAAAATACATAATTAGAAAGGTAAGAGAGAGGTTGACAATTATTGCAATATTTTTTCATATCATCAAAAAAAATTTACTTATAGAATGCACACTCAAGGTGTCTTTGGATGTTGAATTGCAAGTTCAACCCTTTGAATTTGATGCTCAGGGCAAATCCAACTCTAAGAGTTGGTAGTTTTCAAATTAAATTTAAATGTGAATGTATTTCTTTGTATGTAGAAAACAAAAAAAATATCTAAAAATATATACATCTTATGATTTTAGACTCGTGTGCTTAGTTTTTCCTTCCAAATCATGTATTACCTCACATACATATATGGTTTTATGTTCTTGAGGAATTGTAGTCATTGTTTGACTAATCTATCATCTTTTCTTCTTCTATTGACATAAAATATTGAAATTGTATATATTTAAATTAAATGTGATAGTATCAATCATTGTTTTTTTTTATTTTGAAGAATTTAAATAATTATTTTCATATTTTAAAATTTTAAAATTATTATTTTTTGTATTTTGTATTTGAATTTAATAATTTTCAATCATTGTTTTTATTATTTTGATTGATGGTCCTATATTGATAGAGAATTCAACATCATACCAAGTAAAGTCATCAAAAATTCCAACATCATACCAAGTAAAGTCATCAAAAATTCAAACATCAAAGTAACATGAAGTTGAAAATATGAAGAAAAAATAGAATAACTAAGATAACTTCATACAATTAAGAAATTGAATCTCAAAGTTCTTTGCAATTAATAAATTTTATGTAAGAGGTTGATTTTCTGGCATCAGTTGGATTTGATTTTCAAAGTTCTTGATAGGTTCTTGATTGTTCAAGTATAATGGAACACTTGATTGACTTCTCATGAGGTTGTCTTGATTAGTTGCATTGAGTTGAGGAAATTAATTATTCAAATAGGGTTACAGTCAATTATGGAGTTGGCATAAAGTAATTGGTTAGAGGGAATTCCATTGCCTCATTAGGGTTGAATACTTGTTTTCAATTGTATGGTTGGTGTTAAAATTGATTTTGGACTTTGGGAACTAGATTAAAGAGAGGTGTATGTTGAGTGAGGGCTTGCTTAAGCATGGATATTTGGTTGTATGTTGCTAGTTATCTAAGAGAAGGGAGTGGCCCTACCCCATAATTTTATGGGATGAGATGTCTTTCTAACATTATGATTCCATTTATGCAATTGACAAAGTGATTATTGTAGGAAGTTGACATCTCACAAACATAGAAGTAAAAAATCTAGGGCTACAAAATACATTTAATCAATATCAAATTTTTTGTAGGCTTATAGGGAGCTATTAACCTTATGTATGGTCAATGGAACCTTATTTTAAACATGCTTAGATAATCATTGGTTTCTCCTATAAGTTCCAAATTGATGATAATCCATAATGGGATCATTATGGAACTTTATTTTTTGCTCCAGACAAAAGACTTTGCATACATGGAAAGGATTAGCGTTGTTCTTATAATCCTTCAAAGATTTTGGGTCTATAGACTCGGTCACAAGCACAGAAACCGTAGCCCTATCCAATGAATCAAAGGGGAGAAGGGGCACAAGAGGAGATAGCATCTCCAGATCCCCAACCTTGCAATAATTCTAGAGAGTAACAAGTAATGTTGTCGTTGTTAGAATTGTGAAACAAACACAAAACCATGAGCCACAGGATCAAACAACAAAAAAGTACACCTTCCATGCAAGAGATCTACAAACAATATGTTCAATATTCATCAACAAGGAAAATCTACATAACCAAATACTTTCAAGAAGATATAAAAGCTCTAGATAATATCCGAGAGATATTTACAAAGAGGGTTGAATGCTTATAAGAGAAAAGCCCTAAATGAGAAAGGGATTAGATCATGATAAATGACAACATCACATGAGATGAGACATAATGATCTAATATTAACTCAATTAATAAAGCAATCCTAAGTTTAGCTTAAGTGCAAAGAATAAATTAGACTAATAATCAATTAAAGATTAATTAATTATTAACTAATGTATGATAACTCTAACACCCCCCCTTAAGATGAACTTAGGGAGTAGCTAAAAACCCTAAAAAGAATGCATGATGGATCCTAGAAAACAAGGCCAAAAAAGGTACCCATGTACAAACAGATCGCTATAATGTGGAAAAATAGAGAAAACCTCATGGGAAAAACTCCACTCCAAAAAGAGATGAAAGCCAAGTGAAGGGCTGAAGAAGCCTCCGAACAAGACAATGTTGTCCCAAAAGATAGGAACAAAGGATGAACAAAAAAGAACACCATTGAAGCATGAAGAAGCTACAAACATTGTTGAAGAATGATTGTTGAAATATTGAAAGAAGAACCTCTACGAAAACATATGATGATCAGTATCAAGAAGAAAATAATATGTATGAATTCCCCCAACGACACTACTCGAATCCAATGGTAAACCAAGGTAAAACATTTGGAACTCGAAGATACAGATGGTATAAGTACCAATAGTCTGAAGAACTAATCAAGTGAAAAAAGGAAGGTTGCCTCTAGAAATAGGAATGTAAGAGTGTCCATATGGTAAGTGCTCCATCTCACCAAAATGCATGGGTAACTAGTTGTTGCATCTGTCTAGTACATAGGAACAAATATTGTATACATAGTTCACTCCAACGCGAAACCAAGGAAGCATTAGCACCAATAGTAGAACCCCCATAATCTGACAAGGGAGAGGAATGATAGGTACACTGAAATTGAATGCTTAAAATTTAGTGCATGATAAAGAACCAAGAACATCTAAATGTGCAGACATGAAAGTACAAGCATATATAAAGGATGTGCAAACCAAGGCACACACACATGAGAAAGGTGTGAAGGCAAAACAAAGGCAAACATCAACCCCCATGGCACTTTATATCATAGTGCGAGTACAATAAGGCATAAAGTGATGTCCAAGATCCCATAATATAGGTGCAATAAAGAGGCACTTTATCTCAATGCATTTACAAAATCATATAATGGAAGCCCATAATGTCCAAAAAGGACTACATGCTGAAAATACAATTCTCTCATAGAAAAAAAAGAAACTAACAACACCATGATGAAGTACATGACAAAACATGCACTTTCAAAAAAAATGGCACCCAAAAATATGTCTGGATGCAGAAGATATGGCTCGTTGAAGTCACCAAAACAAGAACTGAACAACTACAACACTCAGAAAATAGAATTCTAGAAAATACCTGCACCATTGCGAGCGAAATTTCAGCCCATTTCAAAAAAAATTGCACGTGAAAAGACCACCGTATGGCCTAGATATGACCTCTGGGAGTTGAGGTGGAAAACTGAAAAGCCCAACGAAGAGGGGCTAAGAAGGGCAAAAGAACATCTGCCAGATTTAGCAAAATTACCTCCAAATCTGGAGGCTCACCAATTTTAGCGTTGCAGATACAAAAATTCTAACTCGAGGTACAATGCATTTACATTATTGTGCAAAAAATATATATTGTAAAAATCTGGCTATTTTAGTTTTAAAGTTTTAAAAAATACCAAAAAAAACTATTACATTTTTTTTAAATAAAAAAACATATAAAAAAGGATTTTACTTTTTTTATTTTTAAAATTTATAAAGCATAAAAAAAAAAATATATTAAAAAGTATAATATTTTAAAAAAATATTAAAAAACATAGTGGGACGGGTCCCAAGGGGCCGCCACCCTGCCAAATGGCAGAGCGCGGTACCCCAAGGTACCTGCCACAGGGGGCGAGGCCCAAGGGGGCACCACTTGTGATAATGGCAAGTCGGCGATACCTTGGTACCGTCCCCTACAACAACATTTTTTTTTAAAATAATTTGATTTATAAAGCTAAAAACCTATTGTGCCTTTTGAAAGGATTTTTAATTGATTTTAAAAAAAAAAAATTGCAGGAAAAATAAATAAATAAATTTCACCTCGATTCGCGTGTTGGGGAGGTCGTACAGCAAATTTTTTTTGCCTCAGATGCCAACTTCACCAAATTTGATGATTTAACAAGCATTCTTAAGATTTTTGGGCCTTCTGTGCGTGATGGTGAGGTCCGTTTCGTGCCAAAATGCACCAAAAATACAGCTACCCTCCGGATTCGAAAAAGAGTAACCACTTCAAAACCTTGTAGATATGGCATCAAGAATCGAAATCAGGTGAAACAAAAGCCAAATTTGACTTTTTTGAGAACTTTGGATCCAACGACGAGGTCCTTTTTCAAGCTAAAATGCACCAAAAATTTTCCCACCTCCAAAATTTGCAGAAAGAGCAAAGGGGATTTAGATCTGAAGCTTGTAACCCTCGTTGGAGAAAGAAAATCTCATAAATCGAGAAGGGGTTCATTGAATCCACGCTCTGATACCATGTTCTAGAATTGTGAAACAAGCACAAAACAATGAGCCACAGGATCAAACAACAAACAAGTACACCTTCCACGCAAGAGATCTGCAAACAATATGTGCAATATTCATCAACAAGGAAAAGCTACAAAACTAGAGACTTTCAAGAAGATATGAAAGCTTTAGATAATATCTGAGAGATATTTACAAATAGTGAACTGAATGCTTATAAGAGCAAAGCCCTAAATGAGAAAGGGATTAGATCATAACAAGTGTCAACGTCACATGAGATGAGACATAATGATCTAATATTAACTCAATTAATAAAGCAATCCTAAGTTTAGCTTAAGTGCAAAGAATAAAGTAGACTAATAATCAATTAAAGATTAATTAATTATTAGCTAATGTATGATAACTCTAACAGTCATCCCTCACCAGCCACAACCGCTCAGGAAGAACCGTGGCCTATGCCTCCATTGTTTATGCCTTCTTTATCTTCTTGCCCGTGCCAACAACCCTGCTAGAGGACACAATCCCCGCTCCCACATTGCCCATGCCACTACAAAATTGTGCTCCATCAATACCCTCACACATCACAACTTATTATATTATGGCACCTCATTATTGTTGCATGGAGGATGGTATTCTAAAAAAATCATTGTTCCTTGGTGTTATCACTAATCAATAAAGAATATTTTACAACTTTCATGCATAGGTGCATTATTTCTTGGATCAACAAACAATACACAAATCAAATTTCAAAAATTTATTTTCTTTTACTTGTTTAGATGAAAATTTTGTAAAAATAAAATTATTGTGAATTCTCTCTATGATTTGACCATGTGTTTAGTTGGCCACTAATGAAACCAATTTGAGAAATAATAGATTCTAAGGACATAGCAAGTACTCTCCACTGTGGGTTTGTTGCATTAGAATTTTTTAATATTTCAACTAATGTTTGAAGTTGCTTTTGTTTGCTTCAATTTTTACTAATATATGTAATTGTGTCTTATGAAGATAGTAGGAAAAAAAATGAGTTTGAAGAGGGTTAGGTTGTGTCCACTCTTAAATAGAATATCCTTCATGTACATGATCTAGTAAATTATGGTTTGCATGAGTCAAAATATTTTTATTTTCAAAAAATTAAAAAAAAATTAATTTAATTTAAACTCTTAAAAACATATGAATCTTACTTTGACATCACAATATTGTGGGGAGTTGGTGTTGAAGTTGAATGCACTCCAATGTCTTGCAAAGGCACTTGCATTATTGCTCTATTGTATTTGAGTATTGGAGAGAAATAAACTCAACCAACTTATTTTTGTGTTTATGGGATATAAAATGTGAGTGTGTTATAATATGTTTATTCAAAATGGAATAAATTTTGGTTTTGGCCAGTACTTTTTGGTCTCTCATTTTTTTGCACACACCATTTGTATTAGGTTGTAGAATTTGGTTTTACATTCATTAGTTACAATGTTATCATAAGAAACACTTTTGAGATTCTCTTTGATTATTTTTTCTTAAATTTCTCTCCTTTTTTGGGAGTTGATTTAAATATTGGCAACCGCACTTAATGACTAATGGTAAATTCAATAAGTATTTTCTATTCAAGTATAATTTTAACTAATTAGATCACAAAGATTATTTTTTATGGTAATGGAAGTCATTCTACAAAGTACATAAAGTGATAAGAGGTGGAGTATATTATTGATTAAATTTTATAGTTATGTTAGGTTGATATTTTAGATAGTCCTTATCTTTCCCCTTGGTGAAAACATATGCATTATCATGTATATAAGAATATCACTAGTAGCAAAAGCTCAAGGAGATATGTAGGCATACTAAATGTCATATTTGCAAGAGCACAATGAATATTAGACCCTAATAATCAATTTATTTGATGATAATTGATTTTGTTTCAAGTGTTAGACCCTAAGATCTATTAATTATCGAATCTCATGCCATTTTAAGAGGGAGTTATCTCGATGAAAATCATGGCTAATCCAAATTTGGATGTTACCATTATGGGTCTAGCACAATGGTGTGTCTAAATGTATCTAATACAATAGGAATAGTCCAAATGGGTCTAGTTATTTGGAGCTCTTAGAGACTCAACAATTTGTTGCTTGATTTATAATTCATTCTAACGGAACATGTCATTATTTGCATGTTCAGACATTTTGTCTTTGAATGTTTTCTCAAATTCATAAATTGGTCCATCTTGGGGTTTCACCTATTAGAACTTGACACTAGTGATCAAGGCACATTGTGGCATGATTTCTTATTTTTAATAGATTGCATCCATTCAAAAAAGGTTTGATCCTCAACAATCAAAATTAAACTGACAATGATCAAGTTGAAGTATAAAATATTCTAGGTCAACAAAAATTCTTGAAATAATAGCCCATGACACCATTGCAATAAAAAATTAAAACAATCACAACTTCCTACAACCATGTTTTCCTTTTTTAATTCGTTAAATTTGTAACAAAAGAAATTGCAAAGGATGCATACAAGTTACAAATATTTTTCTAGAACTTCACCATTATTTCATCAACCTTTTGCGTCTAAAATATAAAATCAATCGCTAATTACTACTGATTTTTGTAAATTTTTCTTTTATTTTTCTTACTTTAAGTTGAACAAGGTATAGAAACCAAAAACATGGAAAAATTACATTCAATTTTATTTAATATTTAAACTTGAAAGTGGAAAACAAATGCTTGATGATCAAAGGAGATAGAAAAAGGGGATTGAGTACAATATTTTTAGCCTAGAAAATGAGATCAAGCTATTAAATCTTAATAATATTTAATATTTTAAAGAATCTCTATTGTATTGTCTTCAATCAAATATCCTATAAAAAAATAAAAAATTAGCATCAAGTCTAATGCCTTAATTGAGGATGCTCTAGTTATGACTTGCTCCTAAAATCCTATAAAAATGTACTATACTAAAATATAACCAAAAGATACTTAGGCATGATATTTTCTATATTTTAGCTAAAAAATTGTTTTTTTAATAATTAATAATTAGTAGTTAGCATTGCTCGGCTCAATCACATGACTTTCGCTAGAAATATTATCTATGAAATACTTGACATTGAACATTGAGTGACTATGAAACAAATAGTACAATAGAGCATGCAACCAAAATAGACAGTTTTACCAAACTTCTAAATTTTATAACCCTAGCTTCATTTTAAGTTATTATAAAAGTTACAAAAAGAGTAACAAAATCTAGTGTGACCTCAACACTTTTTCTTGTTCCATCATGTGTGACCTAATATATAGAAATTATATTTCTTGAAAATGAAGGTGCACAAATAAAATAGTTAATTGATCCATCATCAATGTCAATAGATCCTTTTTGGATGTGTGGTGATGAACAAGTCTCGAATAAAGATAAAATACAAAAAAGAAAAGAAAGGAATCAACCACCACAATATTATGTCCACATAAATTACTCAATCAGGTACTCCCCTAACAATGTATCATATTATCACTTTTACCTAAAGTAATTATAAGTTCCATTTGTCAAAAATAATGAAGTGGTTTTGATCTTAGTAAATGCAAATTACAAATTTATTCATAAAAATGAAGTATATTTTTTTGGAAAAATGAGACCAATTTGATCACACTACTACAAAGTACAAAAAAATTATGTACTTTTTTTTAAAAATACATCAAAAAAACGTTACTGTGTGAACCTAAAAACAAAACTCCAAAAATTCTCAAAAGAAAAACTACTCAACACAAGAGAAATTGAAACTTCTAAAAAAAAAAAAAATGGTAGAAAAATCCAAAACCATATGTACCAATAAGAAGCTCATAAAATTCTACCCCAAATTAATTACGTCGAGGGCGTCCCCACGCTCAAGTTTTGAGATCCATTTTTATGTCGAACAGTGCAGATGGAAAGATAGCCCATCGCCCACGATGTAATGAATCTCTATCATTCATCATTTTTACGCCAAGGCGTCCCCACGCTTAGCTTTCGCAACCCCTTTTCAAGAAAACGATGTAGATTGTCGGATAAAGCGATGCAAGACGAATCTCAAACGTTCATCATTTTCGCCATTTTTTCGATCGTTTTGGGCCCTTTTCGCTGCTTTCCTCGCTACTATAGCTGGCATCCTTAATAGCACGACACAATTTGAGCAACCCTTTTTTTCCTGAACAATGCAAATTGGCATAGACGGGCATGCAAGACGAATCTTAACCGTTCATCGTTTTTGCCATTTTCCACACCAAACTCTTCTGCGCTGGTATTGACCTGTCACTTCTCCAATTTGGTGAGTTGCAGCTGGTGATCAATGTGGCCGAGAATTTAGTACAATGGTGTGCAGAAAAAATGTGACAGTCGCGTTAATATCTTATCCTGTGAACTTGAATGCTCATAAGTAAGCCCTAAAAGCCCAATATTTTCATATTTCGTTTGAGATCGATTGGCTTTTGTCTGCTAAACCATTCTTCTGTGGATTTGGAGTTGTTCTCGAACAAAAAAATAGGGTACGATTTAAAATGAAGAAGCTTGAAATTGCAAGGCATGTATTTTAACTGAAAAACTTGGTTCAAATATTCAAAATTCGGTTTGCATTTGTTAAGTAACTTAATTTTATTATGTTTCATAGTGAACCCACTTGGGATTTTTGTAGAAATTTCAAATATACGTTTTTTATGTGTAATTTCTAGGGTTTGTTCGTATTTATTTACAGTTTACTTTGTGCAGGAAAATAGTAATTGTGTTTTCTAGCGGGGATGATGACAGCAGCATGGCTGGCATGGGTGCCTGCAAAGAGAGCACATGAGCTAGGCGGAACAAGAATCTTTAACCCCTCTTAGAATTTTTTCTCCAAGGATCTTGCAGCCCACACAAACCTTAGGACCAGGTATGTTTTTAATTTTTTATCAGTTTCTTATGTACGTTCTTTTTACGTTGATTTGGAATCAGAATCACAAACTCTCAAAACAATTTTTTACCAGTTTTGCTTCCAAACATATTGTGAACTTTATTGTTGCTCATCACAATGCAACACAAAACCTCTGAAAAGCTTACACATTCTTGATATGATAACATCCAAGACTTTCTCTCTATTTGTATTATATATTTTTAAATGTATAAATGTGTATTGTTGCTTGTACAGTATCCAGAGAGACCTCTAAGTTTGAGACACATATACGAATAAGCAATAAAGAATGAGAACTAGCTAGATAATAGGTTTGAGAAAAGGCAGTTGATTGTTAAATTTCATTCGTCCATTTCATTTTAAGAAAAGCTAATAATTTTCATATCAAAAGACTAAAACAATATACAGAATCAGAAAGGAAGACATGCGGTAAATAAGAGAAAAAGTAGTTTGACCACATTTAGCATAGACTACCAAAAGCTCGGTGGGGATGAAGGTCCACCGTATGGATTATTTGGACCTCCATTCCGGTTGGCATAGGGACCTCTGGGGCCAAGGCCATATCCACCCATTGGACCTCCCATTCCATTATTGAACATTCCACCATATCCATTATGGCTACCATATCCTCTGTACATATTGTTACCATAAAGACCACTGATGTATCCTCCCATTGCACCTTTGTGTCCTCCCAATCCACAATATGTATTGTTTGATCCATACATACCTGAACTGTATCCTGAATTGTAAGGTGTCATGGTGCCATAGGATGAATTATAATTAGGCATAGAATGCATTCCTGCAGTTGGTAAACAAACTCAGTAGTTGAAAAGCGTTGTGTAACCTTTGAGTTTTAGAAAAGGAACAGTTATATTGCTTATAAAAAATTACAACAGCCCTAATGAATATGCAACAAAATGAAATATTGCTCATTTATAAGAATAATGAATATTAGTACAAATATGTCCAACATTAACACAAATAATTTAACTTGGTGGCATCATTTTATGCTTTACTTGAATAGGAACTAATGAAACCTATGTATACCTCCATAGTTACTTCTTGGGTCTTTGCTCTTCTCGGAAAAATTGTGTGGATAATATTTTATCTGAGTAAAGTTTGCATAAAGGGAAAGCGTTGGTTTTAGGTAAAATATTTAATTAACTCTCTTACACAAGAAGGATAGTGTGTCAAATAAAAAACATTGTATAATTTGTATGTTATTCTTACCATCAATTTTCCTCTTGAAGATGTATATTTGCAAGAGAATCTTGTGTAAAATTAATATATATTAACAAAATTTACAACTGCTTAGGCTCAAAGAGACAACTTCATTTTTAGCCTTAGGTAACTCATAAACTTGTAACATATGGATGTTTATTATTAAAAATATTTTCCAACTCACTTTCTTAGCACTTCAAATTCTAGTCTTATACTTATCACGGGTGCTAAAATGAAATAAGTTTTAGCTATACAATAGTGTATGTCTCTCCATTTACTTTGCAGTATTCTTGCATTAAGTCAATGCAAGCCATTATCAAGAACTTTACTATTATGTTGTGAATTAGACATTATTAATCATCCATGTCAGAAAAGTTCTCAAAGCATCTTCTTTGTGCAGCTCTTGTTGGTGGTTATTCAACTTTATAGTTTTTTGTCTCTGTAAACTACATATTATTGGAGGCCTCTTTCACTTTTCTCACTGTGCTTGTACCTGAAATTATGTAATGTGGGATGCATTTAATAGTATAATACTCTTGTATATTTCTAACATATTTGTGTTGAAGACATCTGACAATTGCTTGTACCTGATTTTCTTAACATTGTAGTTCTCAATAATCAATCTATAATCCTCATTTTTTTATAAGAACCAACTTCTATTCTAAGTTGAATATGGTTTGAATGTGTGGGATCAATAGAGGATTATCTATAGGCTTATAGCTATTTCAGCCAAGCTTATTGTGTTCTAGAATTAAGTCAAACTGATTTAAAAACTAGGGTTCAATAAGTTTAGAAACCAAGTGTAGACAGACTGATTATTCTTATTCTAACAAATAAAAATACTTTGACAAAACTTTGCTTTTCATTTGAAAAAGTATTCCTATTATGCAATTGAACTTCCATCCACTTTTTGGCTCCATTTGTTCTTTTGTGTTTTTATGATCTTTTTCTTATTCAGGGGAAAGCATGTTTTAGAGGTAATAGTTATTTCCTCCTTTAAAATAGTCCCTTTTTTTATTTACTTAGTTGGGGAAAGACTAATTGACCTGACCATGCCTTTCAACGTTCTCTGAACTAGGTTTTTTAAGGACTCTTTATGATGCTAATCTAGAATAACAGTCCCCGTTGTCTCCCATATGTACTGAAGCTTGAAGATATTAAACAACTCCAGTTTTAGTGTAGAGAAAAATAATAACCTTCACTCTCCGAGAGACAGTATTCATTTTAACTAAAATTCAACTTCTTATTCTCTCCCAAATGGCTGAAGGATTCTGATTAAGTCATATTCATCCTTAGGAATCAAAATTTACAGCTCTTCACCATAGATGTTCTGATTTTCTGTCCAAACTTCTCTACAATGCCCATAAAATTTGTCTTGGGTCATTGTCAACTATGTCAACTAATTTTGAAGTTTGTATCAAGGCTTCTAGAATTCTAATTGCAAATACTACTTGTTAGTACTACCAAAAATAGATCCAGCTAATATTTTGTAAGACATGTAAACCCCACTGTTTCAGAATGATATTAATCAAATCTTTATGTCTGCAATCAAATGTGATTGATTGAATGCATGCCAACAAAAAAAGATGCTATGTTCTAGATCCATTTCTTTAACCTTATAAGAAAGGGTAATTTTGTCATGTATTGAACTAATGAAATTAAGTGTATTTGTGGGCAGTTATTGTAGCAACAAACATGATGGAAAGTATGATAAACCATCCAACACCAACTCGAGTTGAGGTTTCAGACATGCCTTCTATATTTGTTTTTTGCTCTAAATAACAATTATTAATTTTTTTAATTTCCAAAATCACATAAATTCTTACTGGGCTCTAGGGTTTAAAACTCTCAACTTTCGATTTTTGTTATATCCATAAAAATGAGAGCATGAAGGAGTTTAACAATTATTGTAAGTATAAACTTGATAGATCCTACCAAAAATGGGCATCTAAAACCAACCCTCATAAGGAAAAAAAACCAATTTTAAACAAAATAAAACACATTGCGCTAGCATATTTTCCAATTGTAAATTCTTTTTTTTTTAGTGTGTAGGTATAGCTGCCTCAACTCAAGAAAGAAAAAGGAAATGATGAACCACATATCGCTAAGGCTTCAAGGCCATATGGTTTATTGAATAGAGTTAGCACTCTGCAGAAGCCACATCCATCTTTTGCATGTCTTCATTTCATTACACATGCCAAAACCTTTTTAATAGAAATAATTGTTGCCTTCAGCTAATGCTTCAATTGACAGAAGTCATCTTCCAAAATCTTCAACTGATAATCAAAATCCCCATTTTACTTCTCAAGTACCTACTTCAAAGTGGTAGGCGGTATCCATCAATCACCACTACGTACAAGCATTTACATATATAATAAAGAGGTGGCTAAGTATTAAATAGAAGCTTCATGGCAAGATAGCTCATTTACATTATCAAGATTCAAAGAATCAAAAGTATTTACAAAATGAATCGAGTTTTGGGGTACACCAACTGACTTTTGCATTGGGGTTTTTGATTTTCCTATCCTCCTCAAGCATCTAAAGAGTAGCTACCAAGGATGCAAGGTGCTTTTTTCTAAGAACTTTGTCACTATGCGGCCAGACATGTGGCACTTCTTGTCAGTAGATCCAATTGTCTTCCTCTTTGCATATCATTTGGCCTCTACCTACTTAACAGAAGTTATAGCTCTGCCAATCATAGTTTTGATAACCTGCAAATTAGTTGTAAAACTCTCGAAGTTTGTGTAGCAAGTGATGCAAAATGAGTTTAATTGGATCGACTCTTTGCATTTTGGGGAGATTCTCTGAGTCCAAGCATGCAATTTAACTACCTTAAAAACATATTAAAATCCTTAATTTGTAGGTCAAAGTTCTTATTTGGAGTAGCTGAGTATTTTTTTAAGTTCTCGCAAAGTCTCTTACCAAGTCCAAATTGGCTTAATGTAGTGGTCTTGCCAATAAGGACTTAAACAATCTATTGTGTGTTTCTTATGCTAGATATTTATGCATGTCTTGTTTACTTTTCTAGCATATTGTACTGGTCTATTGTTGGCGTATTGGGTGTTGAAGCAGTTGGAAATGGGTGATGATTATGTTGACAATGAGGAGGTAATGGAATTATTTGATGCTTGCTCTTGTTTAAATTGCAATTCTCATAATAACATATGAAACACACCTACCTTCAAAATTAGAGGTTCTATATTCTATGTTGTGTGAAGGTATTTTATGTGCCCAATATTACCTTTTCAACCTTGTATTTTAATGTTCGATGCCGAATATTACTCATTATGCATCAATTTTTTTCCAGCATCGAACCTTGGGCCTTGGATGGTTTCTTCAATGTAGGTTACTTGATTTTTTTACACTAAATGTTGCATTGGGACTCCCATATTTTGTATTCGTAGCTGGATTCCCATTTTACAAGAATGATAATGTTTGAAGGATTGTGCTCACATGTTTTGCATATTTCACAAAGATATGTTCAAAGACAGTATTAATCGTTCTTCAGATTAATAAGCTCAAATTTTACAAAGACATGTTCTTCATTTGTCATTTTTCTGATAGTATACAATAGGTTGCAACACATGCTCTTCTTGCTACACTGACTAATTTCATTTTACTTTTTCTTGTTACAGATCACTTTAACAAAAATGTTGAAGATGCCCATATGCACTTCCAGCAAAGGCTCGGCCAAATCAAATCTTGGACAACTTTGGTCCTACTAGATGATGTATGTACAAATCATCACCTTCAAAAACTGTGTTGTCAAATGGATGAACAATTTCTCATTTCACTACCCTGTCTACTGAGTGCAAACTATGATAATTTATGCATTTTCCTTGCAATGCATTATTATGATTAATAATTTCCATTATGGTCATACCCATCAAAAGAATATCCACCAAAATTTATGGAAAATTGAGTGCAAATCATTGAAGTTTTTTTGACAAAGTTGTGCAAATTTGAAGTTTTTTCTTGGTGTACAAATATTTTTATGCATGTTTGAAGTTTTTGAATTGTTGTGTATTGCTGCAGAATTAATATATTTACGCACTATCTTTTATTAGTTTATTACTCAAATTTGGAATTCAGCTTCTGGATGGTTACTCGGATTGTCATTTACGGCTGTCAATTGCTATTCCCATTTTCAAATAAACACATTTAACAAACATTTTTCCCTTCTTTGTCTTTGACATACCCATTGCAACCCAAGGTGCAATTACTAGTTAAAAAAAGATTGGATGACTAAGAATGAAGCATGTAAAGTTGGACTACCAAAATCAAACTAGAGATGGTTGACCTCTTCACGTCAACATCAATTGGAATCAGAATATACTCCTCCCTAGACGTAATATTCGCTATGGTCAAAAAAACTACCTTCAAATGATAGAAAATTGCCCTAAGTGCACAAAAACCACTTGTAGTCGCAAAACCACATGTCTATGCCAAAAACTACTTCAAAGGTTGTTTGGTGATTTAACAATGGAATTAAGTTATTTTATGATGATTTTTTTGTCAAAAACTGCCACAAAAAAATCTTGGTGTGCAAGTGGGTCGTGGCTACCATCATTGGAAAGAGGTTTACACCCCCACAAATTTTACTATTTTCAAGGCTTTGATCCTACTAGTCAATGCGCTAATGCCCTTGTCCATGTGGCACCTATTGGCACTCTATGTATGAAAAATAAAACCTATAGAAATTATACCAAACTTTTGAAGTTAATTCTAAGATGAGTCAATAATCCTAAAAATTGTTTACATTATCTTTTATGATGTTGGAAATAAAAAGTAAAATATAAATTTGTCTATTACAAAGCTAAATAGAAAATTATTACAAACTGGTGAAAATGTCTCCATAAAAATAATTGTAAATAAATTTCATCAAAAATATAATGTATAGATTTTAGATGATTACGTGAGTTGTAGAGAGTCTCAACCTAAACACTGACACCTAGCACAAACATCATTGTGATGCATTGTTGCCCAGTACAGAGATGTGACCATTGAAATTACAAATTGCACAAGATAAGATCCTACACGCACAACAATAAAAATATCAAATTTAAATAGAACCAAAAAAGCTAAAATATTAAAAATGATAGTACTATTAATCTATTGAAATGAAAACTAAACAAAAAGAAGTGTTTAGAAAAATATTTGCTTCTCCTTTTAAGAAGATCCCATAAGGATGTTTATGTAAAATTGTCTCTTATGTGTGTGCTTGCTTTCTAGATCTTGAATGTATGTTAATTGTTATGGATGTTTAAGTTTTGAAGTAATATTGTTGTGATAACCTAAGTTGTGGAAAATAAAGTTTTGATCTATACTGATTCACCTCCCTCTCAATATAAGTGTGTTTCATCACATCATTTACTACATTCTTTTCAATCACCAAACAATTGCAAATATTCTAAGTGGCATTGTCAACTATTATAAATCATCTACGTGAATGCAACTATGGGCCACATTACGAACAAAATGAACTACCACAAATAAAATAAAATAAAGAAAATCCATCATAATATGTTTGGACTCGTCCCCTCATACTCTCGTTGGTGCAACATTTTATCTATCTCAAAGCTCAAACAGCATGTTTAAGAACAACCAATTAGCCAAGATTCCATCTTGTTCAAAATTTATAAACATTAATTGTGCATTATATCAACTCAGATTCATGACACCTCTCAATAATCTATTTTCATCACGAACAATTTCCTCTATTTTTCAATCAAAATCGTAAGATGTCTCACCTTGATTGATCAAAAAACACAAAAACTTATAGACCCTTAAATTAACTAAATAATGATAATAATTACTCAAACATACATTCCTTTTAAATATACATATCATTAAACCATTTAATAACACAAAAAACAAATGAATAAAATAACAGCTATGTTTTTTATATATAATTATAATGAATCAAGAACCCAATGAACCCAATGACTTAAATTGAGAGTGCCTTCCAACAAATTTCATAGCTCATACTTCCCTTTAAATTTTGTCAATGAGTTTCCTTTTATTAAGCAATAGCTTGTATGTGAAGCATTTATTAGTCATGTCACTAAGCTATTGAACATTTTAAAAGGCAACCCTAACCATACTTTGTATGGCAAGCAATAAAACATTTTGAAAGGAAAAAACAATCATTTAAAATCTTCTATTGTGATTGTTCAAAAAATTGTATAGTACACTCTACCCAAGATGGATACAAAGAAATGATGTGAACCTTGAAGAATTTCTTCAACCTCTATTTACCTTTACAGATTTGTGTATAAGCAAAATAGCATGATATTTTATTTTTTTAAGATATCTAAAGATCACGTAGTATTTATTTTTTTACAAATTTAATTATATAAATTAGAAATCATTATTTTTATCATAAAATAAATGTTTATCTTATGTTAAGATATAAAATAAAATTTTGATGTCTTTATAATTTGAAATAATATTTTTATTTTTTATTTATTGTATAATATTTTTCAAATAATATTTTGATGTATTTATATGTTTTAATGGTAAAAATTGTTTTAAATTTATTTTGACTATAGAAAAATATATGATATTTTTAATTTACATTAAATTAAATTCATATAATATTAAAAGTTAACGGTCACAAGCTCAACTCCACCAAAATTGTTCATCGTTGTCACAGAAAATGTTCAAAAAAATATGAGCAGCTTAGTATAATCGGGGGCTAGCAATGTCCAACAGAGTGCGCTGCCTTTACTGCGCAGGCATAGAACAGGGACGCTGCATGTTCATAACAGCGGGGCACTTTATAATAGAGCGTGCCTCATGTGGCTGCATGGTAGAAGAGTACCTGACGCTGGTCGAAAAGCTCTTCATTGAAAGAGCTAAATGACACACCCCTGTGCAATGCAACCCCGATTTCAGCAGCGCCCAATGTAACCGTCCACAACTGCCGCTCATGGAGGACAACCCCTTAAAGCAAGAGCGTTATTTTAAAACCTGAGTGCTCTTTAACAGCAGCCAAAAATATTGCCATTGGGGATGCCTGGACGTTCCCCAAGACGGTCCAGGGCCGTATCGGGACGGCCAAACATACCAACTGCATTACCCCTTTTCGAATGGCATTCCAGGGACATTCCGGGAATTTTCTGCAGATTTGAGGCGGCCAACCCCGTCGTCCCGACATACCAGAAACACCTGTGGTGACGAGGATATGGGTTTTAGAGGGGAGGACGCTTCCTCGTGTAACATAGGTTTCGAATAATAAATAAACTTATGTCTATACAGATCCGAAGTCTGGTCCTTCTATTCAATCAATTCTATGGACTTTAGTTGTATCATTTTAGTCACCTGGTAACCTACATGTTTTGTTTTTAAATACATATTTTATAAACCCATGAATTTGTATTGATTTATGTTTAAGTCGACTATATAGTCCTCCACGTAAGCAAGACAAGTCGCAAATGTATGCAAGATCTTCCCTCTGATTCAAATATGTATTCTGCTGTAATTCTGATTGAAATTTGCCTCTACATTAAATATTATTAACTCCACTAAATTTATTAAGTCCTACATAAAAAACCATAACCATATGTGATTACCTTAGATTATTTGTCCTCTGAGATAAGTAAATATTACTTCTCATGAAATGCCAATACAACTTCTCCATGCGGTAATTGCTTTATGGGCATGCCTACTCGCATTCTATTGCAGAAATTTCCAGTTAAGAGCTTCGTGGATCACAATAAGAGGCGCCAAAACTTCAACATGGAAAAATACATTTTGCAATGATTCTCTCGTTTATATTCAATGTCATACCACTGGATGTTTATGGCATCATTTATGTTTCATATTGTCCCAACATTATCCAATGTAGAATTTCTTGAAATCCTAAAAACGTTCCCAACTCCTATTTCAAAAGCCCTACATTAGTTCCTTTGAGCTCTTGTAATTTATCTTGACATCAACTATTAAACTGATTCAATCAAGCCCTAGAAAGTTTGAAATGAGAACTCCGATTTTCCAGGACATGTAGGATGAACCAGTAAACCAACACATTCAAGAACTACATATACTAACAAAAGGACGGGGTTTTGACTGTTACATCCCAATTGTACTGGCTTAGGCCAACGATATTAAGACAATACTCTTTCAATTAACTGAAAGCATTTTTAAATACAATCTAATGGCCATTGTCTGTATTCAGAACCCAATAGTTAATGTAAGAATGTATGAATTTCATTGAGACGTATGAGCTCCATCGCTAGAACTGTCAGAAAGCTAAATATATAAGAGAACAGCTGCTTCCGGTCATTTTCTCATATGATTAAGGAAATAACTGTATAATGTGTGATGCACAAGAGCATTTCCTTATTATTGAGTACATGCAAAGATATCACCTTAATTCAGTAACATGCTGAGAAATGTTTTTATTTCCATGACAGAAACTGTTCCAAATAGAATAAGATGACTGGTGTAATTGTAGGAGAATGAATTTCTCTCCAAGTACCTACGATTGAACCAGTTCCTATATCTGAATAACATAGGCATTTGGAACACACCTAAAGGTACCAAGTCAAATAGATGACAATAGGGTACTTTTCTTTCTAAAAGAATGTAATGAATTATTCTAAAGATGAATATAATCGTGTATTTCTACAGAACAGTAGAACCTTTGTAAGGATCGGCATCAATTAGTGTGAGCATTGTATATGATAAACCAATCAATGAGGATCATAATTGGGAGGATATCGATTGTGATCCTGAGATATGCTATGAGCCTTCAAGTCGTACAGTTTGTGAAGGCTTCTTTACAAAACTGAGAGGCAATTGCTTTGTCTTCTTTTCAAGTCCTGCACATATACACAGAAATAGTCAGTCTTGTGCATAATACCATGCACGGATTTCAAACGATGTATCAACGAAATAGCATTTAAGCTACCTGTATCATTAAAAACTTTATTTGATGTCAAGACTGAATCTTTCCATTCTTCATAGATATGCTTTGGTATTTTCTTCCTTCTTTTCAAGCCAGGCACCTGAAAATGCTCCAAGGTTACCAACATATATCATGAAAAAAGCTTCATTCTCAGTAAATATTTCAAGGGCATCTAGAAGTTTTTTACAAGGGAATCAAATCCTGTCGAATATGCCCATAAACACAAATAGATCTAGGAATTCAGCTATACAATTTTGTGGATACAAAACCTGCAAAGGTGATAAGTTCTAGCAAGGTAGACAAACCTTTAGATTCTTAGAACGATGAAAAAAAGCCTAACTTCTTTGGATAAAGCTCATCACTGACAAGGCAGCAAAACAAAATCCAGGAGCAAGGGTTAAAAGAATCTCCAGACGTTGTCAAGACAAACCCATTATAATGTATTGCAAAGAACTTGGCTTACGCACTAACCACATTATAGAGGCTCAAGCTCTATTTTAGGACATCCTTCTGGCTATAGATTAAAGGAGATACAAAGGTAGCTATTTAAGTAATGAATACTGCTAACAGTACCATCTGGAAATTGGATGTGCTAATTAAAGACGTCCTCTTCTAAAGAATACCACAACAGTACTTTCATGCATTACAATATGGTAACTCAACAATATCTCTTAGTTAGCCTATCACTGGACCAAGATTCTAGATAATTCTTTCAAAGCATGGAAGCCCTCCCCTTTTTTATGGAAACATTGGATTACATAGATATTGGCATCTCTGCTTTTATATAGCCAATTACAACATTATAAGGTATGAGTCATCCTTTGGTGCTACCACAAGCAGGGAGATCCAGTCCACCAAAGTCACCTAGGGGTCGAACCTGGCCCATTCATACCTCCACTGGATTTGAACCGGCATAATAAAAGAGCATACCATTGTTCTCACCAATTGTGCTCAACCAATGTTGAATTCTTATTCATTTACGCAAATGGCATCACTATTGTTTTGTTTTTTCTATAGACGCTTTCATTTATAGTAACCTGTTAAATTAATGGTGTCTCTCTCAGCCCAATCCTGATCTGTTTAGGAATATCCAGTCTTTCTTCCAGCAGACTTTAATGTTGGTCTGTTTAGTACCACTTATATTTACCTTTTGCATGGTGAAAAGGTCGTAAATCAGTCAGGTATAAGATTAGTTCTTTGACTCACAGAAGAGTTTTTTTTGGGAAATTTTCTATGTAATTGTTATGACTTTACTAGGATGATTCCCTCTCTTAGAGCAAGATATAGATGCAAACTTCTTGAACTTAGAAACCACAATGTGCATATGAACTCATCCATAGCTAAAAATATCAATCTCAGACAAAAATAAATTTCAGCTGGACTACTGAACACAAAATATTAAATTAGTAAATCAACAAAGACAAAATGCAGAAGGATACAAGGAGAATCAAGTCTCATTTGGAAAATTCTGCCCACAAAGAGTAAGAACGATCATTTCAGATGCTAAGTTGGCAGTATGCTAATGTAATGTCCCCTTTTGGGATTGTCCTAAATCTTGCCCTAGAATCACAAGCTTAATGTAGTTAGGGTTATGACTTGCCACTTAAATGCTTCAAGCAAGATAAATCTTGGTTTGTGTCCTACAATCATGTTAGATGAAATATAGTTCATATGATCAGAACATAATAAATGCCTTATCCATTTAAGCTATTAAAAATACATAATTATTTCAAGACTACCTAGACTACCAATATTCATAATGCATAGCAGAAGTTTAATCATAATAGGACTCGGATGAGAAACATGATAAATCCACCCGAAGCTATCCATCTAAGCCCAAGAGCACGAACGTCTAATCAAGACAACCCATCCCTTGGCCCCAAGCAGCAAGAACGTCCAAACAAAGACAATTCCACCCTTGAGGTGGGCTACTTAGTGGATGCACTTGTATCTATTTTTCCTATCCATGCTTGTCTCATCCATCCCTCTTATGATTGAAACTCCTTGAATCCATCCTAACAACCAATCAGAAAAACTTTGAAAGGGGTGTCTGTAAACTACTCAACCCATCTAAGCCCAAGAGCACAAGCATCTAACCAAGACAACCCATCCCTTGGCCTCAAGCGGCAGGAACGTCTGAACCAAGACAATTCCACCCTTGAGGTGGGCTACTTAGCATGGAAGGCCTGTAAACTGCATCCTCTTAACTTGCTTCCTTCAACCTTACATTTGATTGATCATAAGATAAAGATATCATAAATATATATATAATCTATTTCTTAATCTTTTAAAGGAATATAATCTAAGTATCGTTCCATTACAACAGTGCTTTGAAATATACATGTGAGAGAAACCCAACTTTGTCATAAATGAATTACTGCATACTACCTCTATAGCTCGTACCAGATCCTGTTTGCTGTTTTACTGTATGTTTGCAATTAAGTCCGATTGATGTATCTGGTTTGCAGATTGCCTGAGTAGTGAATGTAGTTATGGAGATGATTGACGATTTAATATTTAGAAGATAATTTTTTTGCTTACTTACAATTATGTATTGACTCCTTAGAATCCAATCGATGATCTTTGCATTTGAGATATCCCTCATTTTATACCCACGATGGACGATGGGGCTGAAGGTCACACCTTTTTATTGTAAGGCTTCCGCCAAAAGACGTGTCCCTCAATTAATTGCTTAACAAATCCTTGCCTTCATTAATCGCTTTTAGGGATAATTAATTCCATTTATATTATCCCTTTCAAATCGTCAATCCTCTCTTAGAGCATTTGCTGCATTATCAATTATCTCTAATTGCCTTGCAAGAGTAAATCGCTGCTTTTCTTACATTAATAATAATTGTCTTTTGCTTTTATTTTATTATTATTTTAATAACGGGATTGTCATATTTAAGGAGATCGCCACGATCTCATGGCAGGGGCATGAAAGCTAATATGGTACGATTTTATCCATATTATGAGCATCCATATTTCTTCTTATCCTTGCGATTCACTAGCCTTGCTGCTAATTGTGCTTTGATTGTATTGTTGTTTTGCTCTGGTTTCTGAACATTTGTTGTTCTTTGAAGAGTACACTGGAAGGATATTTAGTACAAAGCTTCAAGTTGATAGGAAGCTATTAAGGCTTCTGGGGTTCAACAGTGGATAAGTTTTATCACCTCAATCCAGCTCTTTATAATTTAATTGCAATGTCAATCTGTTATTTAGTGTTGTAATGTATGCTATTTTTTCTCCTGGACTGGTGGAATTATCCACCCGCCTATCTTTTCTCTTCGAGTTTGTTTTCTTCCTTTGGCGAGCAAGTTGGAGGTCTAGCTTCTGATTTTCCTGTCATTCTGCTATGCTATGTGTGGGCAGCGACAATCTACTAGACAAGAGGATGTCAAACTCTAGATGTAGAAAATAGGCTTCTCCTGGAAGAAACTACTCAAGAATGAGACTAGGCACTCCACAGGGGTCAAAATTCTTGATATCCTCTCTAGAGTGGGAAACCAGAATAAGTTAGTTCCCCCATTGCCATCTGGCGTTCTGTGGCATTAAAGCCTTTTTTTGACACGGAAAAGAAAAGAAAACAGTTGCAGAGGCACAAGTACCTCTAATTTGTGAAGGCAGAATTTCAGAAACATCTTCAAAGATAAGTTGGGAATCCCACTATTGGACATTTGGCAAGGAGAATCTATTATCAGCAGGATCAAATGAGATTAAAGCATCTGTTTTGAAACAAGAGAGAGACATGGAAAAGAAAGGAAAACAGTTGCAGAACCACAAAGAACCTCCAAAGCTGGAGGGAGAATTTTAGAAATGTCTTCAAAGACAAATCAGGAACCCCATTATTGGACATTTGGGAAGGAGAATCTATTATCAACAGGATCAAATCAGATGAAGGCAAAATTAGTCACGGTGCTCAAGGTTGAAAGGCAATAGCAGGTCCAGGTCAGAGAGGGTTTCCATTCACAAGAATGTACATTTTGTAGCCAAAACCCATGCCATGGAAATGATAGTGGCACAAGGAGGATACCCATAGCTTCCAAGAGTTCTTTTGACATTTTGTTATTACATTGACTGTTTTTGTGGGATGTGCAATTCTTTATGTGGGATCTTCACACGCAGTTGAACTTGACAAGTTCAGAACGTACAACTCAATACCTTTCCAAGAAGGGAGGAATCAAACTTTCATCTGAATCCATAATCTTTTTTTCTGACAATGACAGAAAGAACAATCCAACTGATCCAGGGGAGGAGATATGAAAGTAATTGTCTTCCTCAATTTATAAGCAGATAGCAACATTAAAGTTTAACTTTTTCTATGAAGCTTTTCATATATAGCATCCTGTTGATTTTGATAGTGTCTGTCTCAGTCCAAGCCTAATCTGTTTAAGAATACCCAGTCTTTCTTCCAGCAGACTTTAATGTTGATCCATTTATTACTGATTAAATTTATCTTTCACATGGAGAAAAGGTCGTAAATCAGTCAGGTATAGAATCAGTTCTTTGAATTACAGAAAAGAGTTCTTTGTAGCAAACTTCTATGTAATTGTTAGGACTTTAGCAGGATGATTTCCCTTTATTGAAAGATGGATATAAATACAAATTTCTTGAAGATAGAAACCACAATTGTGCATATGAACTCATCTATGGCTAGAAATATCAAATCTCAGAAGAAAATAAATTTCAGCTGAGCTACTGAACCCAACAAATAAAATTTGTATGGAACCCAAAAAGATGAAACAAGCATGTATTTGAAATATAATTTCCAGAAAAATAGGCTATACAGCAATTGCCTTCACTATAAAAGTATTAGAAAACACTTAAACCTTATGAGCCGCAAGGATCACAAAGCAGCAAAGTGATAGAGGTTACCTTGAAATAAATCATATCAAATGATAATTTTTGATTCTTCAGTATGCACTATATTTGACATGAAATAGAAAAAATTAGCTTTCTCTTCTTTTTTGATGAAATAGAGCACATATATTACTTAAAATCACATACGTCTATAACTTGACTCGACAAACAGTCCATTTTTCTCCCACCATCTAGCTTCAAGCCTACAGGTGGATACAAATTAACCATGGAGATATATTCAAGTTTCTAGGGGTTTCTTTTGGTTTCCAAGCCTGCCCATCTGCACTTTGGCAGTACGTCGTGGAGAAGGGGGGAAAAATGTTGGCCTTTTGGATCACCCAGCCACTATCACTTGCAGGTTAATTCCAAATTTGTTCTAAAGCACTTGCTACTGCACAAGTGTACTATTCTTCATGTCAGATGCCCTCTAAAGCATCTTACAACAAACCTAAGAAACTTATATGTAATTTTCCATGGGCCAACTTTGACTACAACAAAAGTTTTCATAAGGTAGCTTGGGATCTATGTTGTCTTCCTAAAGGTTCTAGTAGCTTGGGTCTTAAGGAAAGACGCAAGCAAGGAATTGCACTTTTTGCCAAGTGGGTACGTGTCCTATTGAAGGTAATGAAACCTAGAAAGTCTTGTTGAGGAATTGTATCTATTCAAGTGTTCCCTTTCGGAGAACTACATGAAAAGACTTACGGTTTCACTCTTTCATTATCTCTCCTTTTGCTATAAAAATTACTAGAGGCTTTTTTGCTAGGAGCATTTGCAAAGTTTGGGAAGTAATTAAGCCTTAGCTTTTGTGGTACAACAATGGGTTCAACACTAGCCTTTTCATTAACCAACAATCTCTATGGTAATTTCCTACCATCACCTTCCAAGAAAAACCATTGGCTAAGATTCCTTGAACCCATGCTCTCAAGTTCTTTAGAAGAGCCATTAGCTTCATTTAGGATTCATATTCCATGTCTACTTCCACTAGGCTTTCTTGATTGCAAGTGAAAGTAAAATTTAACCTAAACAATACAAATAAAGAACCTTTCAAGGCTATTATTGATGTTGTGCCCTTTCAACATCATAAAATCCCTATGAAATCAACTAAACTTTGATTGAAAGACTAGAAGTAGTATAGTGATACCCCTTTATGCAAATATACTACTAGAAAAGGCTATAGTTGGCTTCTCCCACATCTACCTATGATCCAAAAACTAAACGCAAGATGGAGTCTTCAAATTCCTTCCTTCATTCGAAGTAAGGAATTTCAAGCTACTTCAAAAGTGGTTGTGGAGTTGAAGCTTGCTCACCTTGCCCAATGTTTATCATACCAAGGCTTACCTATAGGCAAACACCTGGCACATCTAAGTGTTTTGAACTCTAAATGTCCCTTATGTGGTCACTTTGAGACAATTAAACATTTGTTTTGGTAGTATGCCCATGTGCAAGTTGCTTTCTTTTGGATACATAATTCTCTCTAACCCTTTAGACTAGAACCAGAATTCTACCTAGTATAAGGTTCTAGTAGGGGAGGGGACTCACTTCCATGCTAAATTTACTCAACTTTGTCATGCATTCAAACTAGAGATTTCATTTTTCATTTGGAAAGATAAAAATTCAATTGTATTTAAGTAAAATTCTATTGATATCAATATTTCTTCTCACACCAAATCTTTGGTAATTTTGAATGTGCTAATGCAAATACAAATTTAGGCCAATAATGTGGCCCTAAAGATGGCAAATCTACAAACTTTGTTGAATCACTAGGACTGTGCACCATGTACCCTAGCATGTGTGCCCTCAACGTCACCACCTTACAACTAGCCGCTCTAACAAGATCAAAGGCATGGCCACTTTGGCTCCTCTCGACATTGTTCTCAATGATGTAGAGGATGGTCCTCCCCTCCAATTGGACAACACGCAAGTTGATCCTCTCCCCATTCAAGTTACAACAATTGCCCTCCTCCCCACATTAGCAATCTCTTATTTACATCTTCCCACTGATGTGGTGGGCTCCCAAGGGCAAGATAAATTTCCCAATTGAATCTAGCAATTTTTCCTTAATGACAAGATGTTAAAATTGATGATAATCACATTACAATGGACCCTATTGATCAGCTACAAGAGATTGAAGAAAATGCCCTCATTGGGTGGGAGCCTCTTGATGATGGAAAAGATCTATCCAACAAAAGTTGGGGCAGCCTTGATGATAAGGATCCTCCTCTACCTTCAAGTTTTATCTAAGTTACCGGATTCGTACCCGGAGGCCTCGAACTTGGTTCGGGTGCGAACTCGGTTCGGGTGCGAACCCGGTACGGGTACGTCCTGGGTACGCACAGGGTGCGTGCCCAAGCCTGTGGGTTCTCCCGGGTTCGCGCTACCCAGGGCGCACCCGGCTGTTTGGTGCGTGGACCCGAAGGTACCAGGCCCGAACCCGGGCGTACCTCCAAGAACCCACGGCCCAGCTTTAATAAAGTTCGCCCAAACATAGATAAAAAGCATTTTTTTTAATTTTATTTTGTTTCCTAACCCTAATCCGGCCCAATATGAGGCTTTTCAACACTAAAACATTTCATTTCTACTTCTCATTTTGCTCTCACCATATTTTCTCTACATCTTGGCATTTTGAAAGGAGGTGATTGTATTCGAAGGAGATCGATTGTGGAGTGCCAAATAGCTTCTACAAAGGAGATTTAAGTGTTTAAGGTATGCATTTAAACCCTATTCTTTGATCTTTTGAACTATTTTTTCAAGTTTCTTAGTTTTTGATGAATTTTTTCAAGTTTGTGAAGAATTTTTTCAAGTTTGTGAAGAATTTTTTCAAATTTATTTATTTATTTTTCATATTTTTTATAGATTGCAACAATGGCCAGTAGTCAAAGTTCAGTGGGTGGGGAAGGAAGTCAAAAGTTCAAAATTGAGAAAGGATCTCCTTTATGGGCACATACCACAAGAATTTCACAAATTCCTGGAGGTGGGGGTTTTGTTTGGAAGTGTAATTTATGCAATGTACAATATAATAGCTCCTATTACCGAGTGAAACTTCATTTTATGGGCCCTAGTGGCAAAGGGATTAATATGTGTGTGGGCCCAAATAAGAAGGGGTTGTCTTCTGTACAAATAGCAGAATTTATAAAAGAACAAGAAAATGCTGACAAATCAATTGCAAAAGGAAAAGAAAGTAGTTATTCTTCCGGAAAGAAAAAAACACCAACATTACCCTCTCAAGCAGTTAGGGCCTCCAAACATCCCTTCTTGCCTATGCCCTCTACGGAAGAGGAAGATGAAGATGAACAACAAATCACCACCCGCAAGAGAGGTCCATTGGAGAGGGCATTTAAAATGGAGGCAAGAGATATTGCTGAAGAAAAAATTGCACGTTGCCTCTATGCCAATGGTCTTCCATTCAACTTGGTGAGATCACCATATTGGCGGGACATGGTGTCAGCAATAAATAGTGCACCTCCTGGTTTCACAAGTCCTGGGTTTGAAAAGGTGCGTACCACCTTATTGCAAAGAGAGAAAAAATCTTTAGAGGCCCAACTAAAACCAATTAGAGATTCTTGGATTGAAACAGGTGTATCTATTGTTTCCGATGGATGGAAAGATTGCAAAAACCGTCCATTGATCAATGTTATTGCAGTGTCCCCCAAGGGGGCAATGTTTTTGAAGGCAGTTGACTGTGAAGGGGAAGTGAAAGATGCAGAGTTCATTTCCAGGATTCTCATTGACTCCATAGAGATGGTGGGTGATGAAAATGTTGTCCAAGTAATTACGGACAATGCAAAAGTTTGCAGGGCTGCAGGTGCTTTGGTAGAGGCTAGATATGAGCACATCTTTTGGACACCTTGCACCGTACACTCCCTCAATTTGGTGATGCAAGCAATTGGAAACCAAATAGAGTGGGTGAAAGAAATATACCAGGAGGCCGAGGAGATCCAGATGTTTGTGACAAACCACCATATGTCACAAGCAATTTTCAGAATTTTTTCAAGATTGGAATTGTTGAAGGTAAATTTAATTTATTATTTATTTAGTTTCATTTATGTCATGTTTTACATAATTGAATAATTTTTTTTTTTAACTTATTTAATTATTTACATGTTCTTAGGTTGCTGAGACCCGATTTGCATCTCACACAATTGTTCTGAGACGACTTGTGAAGGTGAAAGGGGCATTGAGTCAAATGGTTATTAGCAACCAATGGGGTATATGGAAGCAATCAAATTCAGAGAGGGCCCAAAAGGTCAAGGCATTGATCTTGGATGACAATTGGTGGGATCATGTGAATTATGTATTGGAGATAACCGAACCTATCATGTCTATGCTTCGGTTTGCTGATACAGATGAACCATGCTTGGGGGATGTCTATGATAGCATGGACACAATGTTGGAGAAAATAAAAATTGAAATACAAAAGAGAGAGAATGATCCTGAAGACACCCTTTACAAAAGGGTGGAAGCAATCGTTCTTCATCGTTGGAACAAGATGACAACACCATTGCACCTCCTTGCATATGCCCTATCTCCAAGGTACTATACTAGAGAAGTACTTTCTATCCCAGGGAGAATACCGCCATATAGAGATCTTGAAGTTGCTAGAGGGTATAAGAGTGCATTTAAGAGACTCTTCAGTGATCCAGAAATGGAGACAAGTGTTATGAAAGAATTTGGAATGTTTATCATAGGAAAAAATCTTAGCCCTTTTGTTGCCAAAGACCAATACAAAATGGATGCTATTACATGGTGGTACCTCCATGGTCAAGTTTATATGTACCTCCAACCTCTTGCAATCAAGATCCTCTCACAAGTAAGTTTTTTTTTTTTGCCACTTGTATTGTAGAATTTAACACTTAACATTCTTGAATTTATCTTGCATTTTTTATTTTTAATTTTGTTGGTTTTCTCTCTAGGTTGCAAGCTCTTCTGCTGCTGAACGGAATTGGAGTACATACTCCTTTATCCACTCAGTGAAGCGTAACCGGTTGGCTGCAAAAAGAGCTGAAGACTTGGTGTATATTCATTCCAATTTGCGTCTTCTGTCACGTAAGGAACCTCAATACAAGGAGGGGGCAGCAAAGCTTTGGGATGTAGCACCCGAGTCTGCTGACTTGGATGCAACCATTCAGGATCTTGCTAGAGCCACTATGGATGATGTGGATGATAATGATGATCATGACATGCATGGTGCTGGAAGTGGAAGCGGAACCGCTTTGGGTTCAAATGATGATGATCTTGAAGTTGAAGCCACTGAAAATCCAAATCAAGATGACTTTTTTGATAATCCTTTTGATGATTGATGAACATTGAAATTGAATCATGTTTCAACTTTCATGAACTACATTTTGTAATTCAGTAATACTGTAATTGTGATGATTTCCATAATTGATATCATTGATATGGCGTATTTGAATATTTTTCAACTATCAATTGACATTTAATATTTATCTTTGGCATTTGGCATTGATCAATGATCAAGTATCATACTATGAAATGATTTAGTTTTACAATTCTGTATATTTCTCTTTTTTTTTGTATATAGAATACATATATATATATATATATATATATATATATATATATATATACACGTACCCATACGTACCCAAACCCCTAAAAAAAATTTTCACGTACCCACATACCGGGTTCTCGTACCCGAACCCGTCCCCGAACCCAAACTGGTAACTTAGAGTTTTATAGATCTGGCAACTTATTTTTTCTATTATCATGTTATTTTGACATTCTAACTTTGTGATTAGTTGTTTCCTCTTTGGGGCCAAGGTTGTTTTGTGCAATTATTTCCTTAATTTGAGGCCACATTAACTCTTGTCTTTTGATTGTTGTAATGTCTCTTTTCAATTTTTGAATTAAATATGCAATTTTTTTATGTTTTCAACACATGCAACATAGAGCATAAACAAATATTGAATAGGAACAACACAAAACCAAATGATGAAACCCTCAAATCTAACTTTTCTATTTATTATATTAGTTAGAAGAACTACAAAAGTTTGATATACCGAACTGGAAAGCAATTTTTTAGAATTTACAACAATAAATTTCCACTCACAAGCTATTGTACTACTATATAGATTGCAAATATAGCAGCTGAAACAAAATCAAAACTTTGCAAAATTCTACAGCTGCTGGAATGATGAATTTTTTTATTGTAATGAAAGCAAATCTGGATGGTACAGTAACAGCCACAAGCTGGCAGATGGTGGGAAGGCTAGTCAAACATCTAAAATAGGGCGGTCAAGGATTAATCTAGTATGATAACCCTCAACAACAAAAAGAAATGAATGCCCCTAATTTTGGCAATTGTCTCCTTCATTCTGATCTAAAACTTGTTTGCATTATCTAACACGAATGAAATTTTCAAAAACACTCCTTACTCACCCCAAATCTAAAACTAATTTTGCATAATTCAACTCCAATGTGATCCCCAAATAGATAAAAAGGTTTTCATCTTTCAAATCCAAAATAAAAACCAAGAGAGTTTTCATTCTTTAAATTTCCACACACCAAAGGTCTTCATCCTCATGTATGTTGAAGCTCCAAAAGGAATTTGATTGCAAGAGACCAAAATGAATGATGCTTTTGATCAATTTGCCCTCCTTTTTATAGATTTTTTTGGGGCCATCAATTTGAAGTTTACTTTCCGTCCTAAAACTCTCCAAAGTGTTTAAAAACACATTTTTATAAAAATAAATAATGATATCTAAATTGCTCTTTTTAAAATAAAGTAACCAAGCCCATTGGATTTTTTCCTTAATTAATTATTTTGAAAAGGGTGCGTGACATTTGCTTTGCTTTGGGATGCAATTCCAATCCATCAGCCATTGTTTGACTATGTTCCATTAAATACTTGAGACAAAATCAAAGCAAAAGGTGTCCACACACTTGAAAGCTTGTTTGATGTTATTTTCATCTTCAATTAAAGTGAGGAAGGAATCAACAACAAAATGCCCATTAACAAGCTTATGCAAGTTGTTCCCAAGTATAGAAATTCCTCTAACAAGCTTATGTGGTATGTCATTAGCAAGAAGGTAACTAAAACCCTTGACAACTAGAGCAAACAAAGAAAACACAAGAACGCCTTTAATTGAGCAAAATGGCCCAATTGCTTATGACATTGATGGTGAGGTAACCAATACTATTACCAAGGAACGTGATAAATGACTCAATGAAACCATTACCAAAACCTAAGGCACTTAACATGGCAAGAATGAAAATCAATTCAATCCAATCACAACCTTCTCAAAATCAATGTTGATGAAGATTGCCTTCTAACTACACTTCTTAACCCATTATGTGCCTTCCCAAACCACAATAGTATTATCGAAGATAAAAAAAGTTCTTGATAAACCCAATTTGCTCAAAGCAAACAAGGGGAAGAAGTTGTCAAATCTAAAAGGCTAGGGTTTTTGTAATAATCTTGTAAGAAACATTGAGAAGATTGACAAATCTACAATTGTGAATTCCAAATTCTCAACCTTACATATGAATTTAATATTGCATTTGTTTATCATCTTTCCTAAGGAATTGGTATGAAATGGCTCAAGATAAACTTGATGCAAGTCAAGTCCAACCAAATCCCAAAAGGTCTTGTAAAATTCATAAGGGAAACCATCGCATCCAAGAACTTTACCATCAAACGATGCTAGCCATACTTGTGTAAAGATCCTCATATGTAAGGAGTCTATCGCAAGCCACAATCTAAGAGGCTAGAAGGTAGCAAGGAACCCATATAAGCACTACAAAGGGACCCAATCTGAGCCTAAGAGGGTTCATTTGCTTTGAAAACATTCTTTTGATGTTGCACAAAAGCATGAACACCAAGAAGTTATATATGGTTGGAATTTGCTTCCTTGATTGCCTTGATTTTTTGCATGAAATGTCAAGCTCGCAAGGCTTGAAAAGCTTCATTAGAGGTTATGTCACCAATCTTCAACCAATGAAGTTTGGCTTTGAATTGAGCCCCTCTAGCAACGTAAGGAGGGACAACCTATACTTGGGAGCAAAGTTTAAACATCAAGAATCACAAAGGCTTGTGGAAAGGAATTGCTTCAAGCTGAGCAAAGATACAACTAAGCTTTGAATTCATTGCCACATGATATTGATACATAAAAACTCTCAAAACATGGTGCATACCACCAATTTGTATATTAATGAAGTCTTTGAGATCCTAGGAAAAATTAACTTCCACACAAACTCAACACTAAGAATGTGTTAAGTAAAACTTGGACATTTTAACATACACCACCCTCCTAAAAGAGGCAGCAATGTAGGTAAGGAATGGCCAGCATACTAGTGGTAGATATAAGAATTCAAGTCAACGACACATTAAGGGCTTGCTGGTCAAGGACAACAAAATCCCTTACCCAAGCAAAAAAAAAACACAAGTAATTGTGGACATAACAAGGGCCACCTAAGAACATCTACATGATTGGCTTCTATAAAGTGAAAGAAGCAAAAACCTATAGTTAAGTTCTAGACTGCATTCAACTTAACCCCATGAGAGACCCACACAAAATTGACCCAACTTTTGAGCATACTTCCAAATGGGATTCTACCAACAAAGTATTCAATGAACATAAGCTGCACTAACAATTTGCATGCATTATCAAAATCAAGAATGAGGAGGATAACATCCAAGGGAGTTTCAAAGCTCTTACCTTGTGAAAGAGCTTTGAAACAAACTTCCTTGGTTTTTTGCAGGTGATAACATTGCACAATGCTCTAAATCCAACTGTTTAGGCATCAACTATTGAACCAGACTGTTTTGGTGTCATCTTAGAAAAAGCTAAACCACCCAAGGGCAAGAAAAACTAAAAACTAAAAAGCTTTCACAATAAATACAAGTTATGAAAATCTCATAGTAAATCCAGATGGCAATATGAAACTAATAGACCACGCAAGGGATATAAGCACTACTGTCAGACCAGTTCTTTCATGCTCTCAGACCTGAATATTGCCTTCTTTTTAAGAACTAATGCTTTGTTTTGTTAACCCCCAAGTTTTTGCCATGTTTTTTTGTTAAATGTGAGTAATTGACTTCCACTTACACTTTTCCCACACCATGTGAATACCATGCAAATGGAATGCTATTATGGTTTATAATAAATATTATAGAAACCACTACTTTCTTCAACCATGCAGAAATATAAGCTTGTGCTTCCAATCAACCAATAAAAGCAGCACTCAAGTACCAAGGCTTAACTAAGAAACAAATTCTTTCACTAAAACAATGCAGCTAAGTTGATTTTACAGCTTTAGTTATTATACCACAAATCCATAGCTTGTATATTCTCATTGAAATAATATCAAATAAATCAAAAGAACTCGTTAACATTTAGGTATAATGTTTGAACAGAGCTACCTCTAGTTCATCTTCATCATCAATTGATTCCCCACTATTATCAGATTCTGCCTCATCTTCACGTATTCTTTTGCTTGGTAATGCATCTAAAAGTTCTGTCAATGCACACCCACTACATTTAGTTGCCTAAAAGAATCATAACAACCATAATTTAAATCAAACTTTTGTTTCAATTTACCATGCTAAATCAATGTAGGCCTAAGAAATGGTTAAGGATTGTGTGAAAATGAATTCAAGCCTGTAAAGGACAAATAAAAGACTGGACAGCTGGTCTGTCTAACCAATTTAAAAGATAAGAGAACAAGGTAGTTTAAAAACCTCACTGGTAAGGATCAGAGACGTGCCAGCCCATATGAATTTCATATAAGAAAAACTTACAAAGGCCACAATGTAAACAAGCACAAAAAAATCTTTCAAAAATTTCAGCATCAAGCAAGCACAAAAATATAAGAACGGACCCATTGAGTAACAAGATAAAACAGCATGACCTTAACAGATCTCCATAGAAAGAACAAAGGCATGACTACCTCTCTAATACCCAGATCCCTACAATTCTAAACTTGACTAAATTAATGAAAAGAACTTCCCAGATACAATGCATATGCAGAGATTAAAAAGTTCACTTTCATCACTTAAACAAAAAAATTTCTAAATAAAACCCACCTCTATTATTTTTTACAGATCTTGGATCCTTCTTTTCTTTGGCAATTCCAACAACATCAAAGCAGAGATCATTCATAGATGTTGCGACCTAATCCAAACAATTTGAAAATACATATATAGATGAGAACAAGCATAAAAGTTATAGACAGGATCCCCTTATTTTATTTAGTTAGTTTCTGCAATTCAACAATGTACATAACATTAAAAAATCTTCAAGATTTGCATGCATCAAAACAAACACTCACATTTGAAAACTCGGAGTCCGACGTACCACATATCTCAATCAGTTTTGTCTTGTCCACTTTTAACTGCATCCGGCATCGACTAATAAGTTATTTCCTTAGAAACAAAGCTCCGTATTATAAGGTAAGGGTGTGGATAAAAATGAGGCAAAACTTGAAAAACTTGACACATGACCAACTAGAGGTTATTAGTGTAGTATTGCCATATTTGTGATGAAAAAAGCAACCCTAAAAAGGCAGGCTGACAAAAAGTCGCTCCCAAAAACAAAAAGTTTCCATCCATAAACATATCCCTTCATTTACATTGTTCATAGTATAAATTTATAAAAACAATGAAACAAAGAATCGTTATAGGTCTAATAACAAGCTTAAAATTGCAATTACAAACAGACCTTATTCCTTCTTGCGCATAAGTAAAATGCCACTGCAGTGAACACTGGACGACCAAAATCAGCACTTGATCGCCGAGACTCTGGTAGAGCAGCTACAAATCTTTCTTTGTATCTGTATAAGGTTAATATTAATGCCAGAATTTTATATTCGATCATATTTTTCAGCTGACAAGAGTCAGTGTTCAAATGCTAACCCACATTGTTCAGGGCACTCAAGGTCAAAGTATGGGTACATAGAATATCATTTAGCACGCCCTTGCGCCTTACCCCTAATGAAATCATCATGCCCATCCTTATAATTTCCCTAAGTCCTACAGAGCATGCTATAAGCCTTTGAACAATAAGTTTCAAAAGATCGAAAACCCAAGCAAACAAAGAATTTGGATGGTGAAAACTGATTCAAGGAAACATGGTTCCCCATATCCCATAGAGCACGCTATAAACCTTTAAACAATAAATTTCAAAATTTGAAAAGATCGGAAATTCAAGTAATCAAAGCATTTGAGTGCTGAAAACTGAGTCAAAGAAAAATGGAACTTACAAAGACAATGCTTTTTGAGCAGACCCAATCAATCTAAGACATCCAAACTGGATTCCAAGTTCTCGGATGTCCAACTTTGGCCTGCAATACAACTTAAAAGTACATGGTGATCATCATTTTCGAATACAGAAAAGAAATTGCATTTGGTCAAATTTAGACAATTAACCCACCTGACTCCGAGTGCATTTTGCATTGCATTTAAGGATCTTGTATAGGCCTTCTCTGACATGCCACTTAACCTAATGGCCTTCTGCCTATCAAAAGGAACCTGTAATCTGTAAAAACAATGTGTTTTAAGCAAATTAAATTTCATTGCTGGAATACTAATTAAATTTTAAGAATGACAATTGGAAATCCATAAAGGGCAAGCAATGGGAATCGTCAATGTTCACGAGATAGCTTCTTCTTTTGTTAAATTATTTCTTCCAACATAGATCCAGTCATAAGAAAATGCAATGTAATGGCAATAATAGAGAACATTAATAAGACTTGACCCAGCTTTGCATTGTCTCACTACCAACATGTGGCAAGATCTTTGATGCAAAGATTATCGAGTACATCTGAGCAATGACCCAGTTCTTTTCAATGTAAAATCAGATGAACTCATTTGAATAAAGTTTAAGAAAAATTACTTGGTAGTGGCAAGTTCAAAGCAGAGAACTGATTTGCAAACTTCGCCCTGTGGATTGAGAAAAAAGGGCCCAATGATGAAGATTCCAATAAAATGCATTACAGACGATAAGGATTGTACTAAGTTTCCACACATTAGTTTGACAAACATACCACACCAAAAGTGGATGAATCAAAATGCACATTGCTGAGACGCCTCAGCTCCTCAGCTTTTCTGATAACCTTATTGTCTTCTGCAAGCCCCAGTTTTCTTCCCAGCCCATCCATGTCCATTTTTCTCTGCAGTGTATGTTTGGGAATCGAATGTTCCTCTTGTGGCAGATTTGTGGCCTCTGCAAACTTATCGATTCCTTTGTATTTCTCTGAAGTAAAAATTGAGGATAGATGGCGGGTAAGAAAGGCGGGAAACCACCAATTTTTAAAATAGATCCGCGAAATATATATTCGACTTTTTTGGAGCAATCCAAAGACGGTAAATTATTTTCACTCTACAGGGTTGCAAAGAGCCGCTAAATTGGTTCAGAAATAGTCTATGATTTAAGCATAAAAGTTGTGCCAATGGGAATTAAATTGAAGGAAAAATGTGATGAAATTTCCACAAATGTTATTTTTTTACTTTTATTATTTGAATCAGATGTAAATTAGCCAAAATAATCGAATTTAAAAATTTCGTTTTAAATAGAGTTAAATATTTTAGTTATAATTGTAATTTGTTTAATAATAAAAATTTAGTAGCAAAAGGAAGAACATTATAGTGTTTATAAGGAAAATATGAATTATAGTTTTAAATTGCTGGATGTTAGTTTTTTTTGTTAGCAAAATGTTTATCAAAATTAGTTTAGTAATTTTTAATTATAAAATTTTATTAAATAAAAATATGGATGAGTTGATTATTTATAATTTGTTAGTATAAGGAATTAAAGTGGGATCACTTCTTTAGTCTACCTTATTCAAATTCTAAAGTTCTCACTATAGTTGATCATTTTTTAAATCAATTGTTATTAGTCATAATGTGCACCAAAAATTGGATTGTATAATTACAGACATGCATTTGTAAGCATTCATATATCATTAACCATTCATCAAAAAGTATTAATAGAAAATATGATATTGAAATATCATTCAATTACATCTTCGTGATTTTGGATTTATTCCCATCATCTCGAACTTGACTCCTACTAAGAAAATTTTAGGACTTCTCTATCTTGAAGTTAGTTCTATTTTATCTTTAACACAATTAAATTGTACATTTTAATCTTATCATAATAGCATAGGTTTCTATTAGACCATGTTTCAATATTTTGATATCTTATTTGAATTCAAATATCTAATTATAAATACCTATCATAATACACTAACAAAATCAATTACAAAATTGAGTTGTCATCTTATAAACAAGTAAACACTCATGTTCTTAACCAATTACTATTTTTTCAACTTTTATATCTAAATTTATTTATTTTTATTATTTTATTAAAACCTAAATTATATTTATAAAAAATAGTAAAGAAAAATCCTCACAAAAAATATTAATATAATAATACGTATGAAATAAGGTAAATAGAATTCATCGAAAAAGTACGTAATGTCATATGATTTAGAGCACCACTTAATCCAATACTATTTGATAAATGTAACCATAAACCATGAAACATTTATAAAACCTACCTATAAGGATTGGTTGGTTAGGAAAGCTCTATTAATATATGTAATGAACATTAATACTACACGTGTATGTGTGTTTACTCTTTTACTGGCATAGGTAATTGCTACACAAAGGTTGGTTGAATTGATAGGTTATGTTAATTAATGTTGTGGAGAAAACATACAAATATAAATTAATTCAAATGTTGTAATATAAATATTATCAAATGTTTAAATTTAATTATCATATTAAAAGGGATTTTTTTTTATCGACAAGCACTCCCAAGGGAGCAGCTCCCATAATATAGGATTCCTAAAAAGGAAGATAAAGTCATTCCCTTGCCACTAGGGATGCAACACATCACAATAGAAAATTGTATTGTCCAAACCTACTACTACCTGGGAAAGCTCGCATCAACCCCAAAGAGGGTGTGCCAAAACATTACATCTCCAAATTTATATTAAAAGGGATGTTAATTGAGTAGTTCATTTTGAAATAATGTAGTCATTATTGTTGGGATTAGGTGTCATTCACCTTGCAAATCCTAAACAAGTTATAGTAGTTTTATTTAGAGTTATCGATAAATAATTGTTATATTTTCAAAGAACATGGAGAGGGTAGACTTGGACGTCCCTCTATGTAATTATAATGGTACTTAAGTCGAGAGTTACTTTTGAGGAGATATTGAAAATCAAGTAAAGATCAAGATGCATAAGAAGGGGTGAGAGCATTTTCTATTATTGGAATTTATAACAGATTTGGTTACTCTTCTCATGGAGTGCTTGGGATTGGGATATTGGTATGTTTGAATATATTATGATAGAATTTACGATATTTATGATGTAGGAGATGGACATAAGGTGCATAAGGGGAATTACTTACTATCTAGAGTATATTGACCATTTTAGTGCAATATGAAATATCCCATGAGGATTTAGACACCTAGTTTTTGTTAGTTTTGGGTGTGTGGTTTTGGCCACTTATTTTGGAATACTATTCATGATATCTTGTATTCATCTCTCCTATATATTGGTGCCTTGAGATGGTAGTAGGATTAGGTTGTTTTGCAAGTCATTTGAACACGATTATGTTGTCAAAGTTTAGAGGGATAAGTTGATATATTGTAACTTATTTTGTCATTAATACATGCTTGGGTCTCTTTGGGTGTGGAATTTTTCTTGAAAAAAATTCTCCAAATAAATCTTTGTGTTGTGGTTCGCATCTACTTTAATATGGTTGATTTTCATTTTTATCTATGATTTATCATTTGTTATTGAATTTAGTTAACTAATATCAAAATATCTCATCTTATAGTTACACTTTGTTTCAACGATTATAAGACATGAAATATTTTAATGTATGGTATAAGGAGTTGAAATAAGAGTTGCATGCAAATGATTAAATGTTCATAAATTTTGAAGAGAAAAAATAATAACTATGCAATTATATAGGAGAAATAATGTTAATATAGTTTTGTTAGGACTAAGGGGCAAAGGGTCATTGCATGTCTTACAAACTTTGTCCTATGTCTAGTTGTAATTATTGAATATTGTGTAACATTATAAATAATGTACCCACATTTAAAAGAGCTCACCCCTTGGATGAGATCTTGAGATTTCATAGTTGTCACTTTATGTCTCATGTCATTGGTCCTATGACAAACTTGTAAGAAGACATTCAATTAAGAATTGCATTCTATTTGGGGAGGATATACACCTAGAGTTTGAGTACAAGGTTCAAACTTGGACCACCTTCACTTATTTTGGCTTATGATTCTACGACCATATTGTTAAAAGAAATCATAGTTTTTTATGTCCTATTGGCCTATATAAAGTGCTTGATATGGAGATATTGTTTCATATTATTATGTAGAGTTATGCTATTAGAATTCCTACAAGTTAAGAGTGTATATACCCTTTGAAGCTCATAAACTAATTTATTGGATTGTAACTATTGATTATTGATTAATTTATTGGATTTAATGCTTTGTAGGTGGGGTTTTTCCCTTTGCAAACTTTTCCTATGGTATATTTAGTGTTATTATATAATATGTGTTCATGTTGGGATAAAGGTGTCATCAACCTTGTAAATATCATGTAATTTAATTACTCCTAATATTGTTTGTAATTCACTCATAAGGGATGGAAGGTTTCACCAACAATGGTAATTATTTTTTTGTTGGCCTCGGTAATTACCATTTTACCAATAGGGAGTTACTGTGTTACTTTTATTGGATAATTGTCACGGTAATGGTGAAATGGCTAATATGAAGATTCTAGGTGTCCGCCTTGGGATTCTGACATTATGACAATCGTCATAAATTGTAAGAGCATCTATGATAGATATGACATGTGTCATAAGATTCTATGATAACTATGACAACATCTATGATGATATCTTTGCTATCTTAGTCCCTAGGTGCTCATGCATGGAAGATGCCTGACGATAATTGTAAGAGGTCATTATGAGCTGCAATTGATGATTCCGAGATGGTGGCATGAGGATATGTTCAATTTGGATGTCATTCTTCATGTGTTATATTATTATATATAACAGGTGCTTGAAAGAGGAGATTTAAAATGTTTTTCTTCAAGCTTTCTTTGTAGGGGTTGTGTTGTCGGATTGAAGGCTAAAGAGGACTTAGAGTGGATGTATTGTAATCACGTTTTACTGATAATACAAGTTATTCATCTCTTCTTCGGTGGGTTTTTTTCTTGAAAGGGTTTCTCCATGTTAAACACAATGTTTGATGTTCAATCTTTTGTTCTATTCTTTCATTGTTTTTGTTCATATAAACTCCATTTGGTAAACATTGTTAGATATGAATTAAAATTGATTTAAGCTTCTATTATAGTTGTTCACCTTCCATTTTCTAACATTTGGTATCAAATCCTAGCCAGTTCAGTGTCTTGGGTAGTAGAACGAAGGTTTTTTGAGTTATAGTGGGAGTTTGGTTTCAATATATTTTTGTAGTCTCTTGTGTTAAAACCATGGCTGCAACTTCTTCTTGTTTGGACATAGAAAATTTTAACGGAGTGGGATATGAGTTGTGGAAGCTCAAAATGGAGGACCTCCTTGAATAACGAGATCAATGGGTAGCTATAACAAATGAAAAGAAACCTAAGAAAATGAATAATGAAGATTGGGAGAAGATGGATAAAAAGGCGTGTGGTTCTATTAGATCGTGTCTTTCCAATTTTTTTCTCCTAAATGTGTCAAAAGAAAGGTTACACATGCTTTGTGGAACCAAATAGGTCAGATCTACCAACCAAAAATTATAGTAAATAAACTCTAATTGAAATGGAAGTTGTTTTCTCTTAAGATGAACGAAAGTGAATCAATAGTCGAGCATTTAAATTCATTTAATTTGATTTTGAGTCAACGAGCCTTTAGAGATGTTAATGTCGAAGACGAAGATATATGCATTATGCTTCTTTGTTCTTTACTTGACTCTTGAGATAATTTTGTTCTTGCTATCACTGTTGACATTGAAGATCCAAAGATGGATGCTCTTGTAGCAACTTCGTTGTCACAAGAAATGAAGAAAAAGACTATGGATAGTGATGCTCTCAATGTTAAGGGAAGGCCTAAAGAGAGAGGGTCTAAAGGAGATAAGAATGGGCCTTAGGAAAAGTCTAAGGGAAAATATAAAACTTCTAAGAAGGACAATAGAGTGAAATGGAACTATGGAAAAAGAGGACATGTCAAGAAGGAATGTAGAAATCCAAAGAAACAAATTAATTCCTCCACAGAGAAATCCTCAAAATTGGGTGATGAAGCTTTGGTTTCTTCTCTTCATATTATGACTAATGAACATTGGTTAATTGATTCAGGATGCTCGTATCATATGAATCCTCATAAGGAGTGGTTTACCAATTATGAAAAAACATGATGGAGGCAAATTCTACCTCAGTGATAACTCTTCATATCATATTTTTAGAAGGGGTAAGATTCGATTGTGTTTCAGTGATGGGAGGTTAAAAACCCTCTCTATGTTTTGCATACCTCGAGATTAGCAAGAAAAATTGATTTCAATTTCTAAGTTAAATGATTCAAGATTGCATGTAATATTTGATAAGCATGGTTGCATTCTTGGTAAGAGGAAATTTGGCAATAGCAAGAGGGACAAGGAAGGGGACTTTGTTTAGGCTTGAAGCCACTATTGTTGTTAACTCTACCAATGTAACTGAAAATTTTGAAAACACTTGTGTAATGTCCCTTTTTTAGCTAGTGTCAGAGTTTTAATGGATTAGCCTACCATCAGGTCCTCGTAGGCTAATGTTGGTGAATTGAGGGCCTTATGTGGGAGTTATCTAGTTCTTCAAATGTCAATTTTTAGTGTTCACATATATAATGCTTGGTGTTATTTTGAGATGACCTTCTCCAGGTGATTCAAGCTCTATTTTTATACACTTACTATTTATAGTAAGACACTTGGACGTTGGGGTCCAACCTTGCTATTTATAGTAAGGCATCTAGTTGAGCAGTTTGAGCAGTGGACTTCCCCATGGCATTGATAGAATTAATTGATGTTGATTATTTATGGAGTTATGATATTTTAATTATTATTAAAGTCATTACTTTAATAATAGTTAAATTATAAAAGTAAATATCATTAATGACTTTATTGACTTTATAATATAAGGCATATTTAATAACATAAAGTCAAATCATTTAAGTCATTAAAGGGGGCAGCCACATGAGATATAAGACTTGGAAATAAAAGCAAATATAATTTAATATATTAAATGTTTGAAAAAGCCAAAGGAGGTCATACTTTTCTTGAGGAGATATAAAATCACTCAAAAAGCATAATTTATTTTTCAAGAATTCTACAGGTGTGAAATAAAACCCAAGGTTTTCTCATTAGGTGGCTTCAACCAGAGGTCGCATTTGTGCAAATTGGAAGTGATTTTATTTAGATTTTCATAAAATAATTACTCAAATCGGAAGTTTATATCAGCTCACATATTTTTTGCTATTTGGGCATACTTTCTTGGCATGTGGGAGTTTCATTATTGTAGGTCATACCATATTGTTGGGTTGTATAACTACTAGCTAGGGTGTGAGGTTTTAAGGCTGAAATTCCTTGAGTTTAGCATCATTTTATTCTCACTTGAGGGCAGCTAGATCAAAGCTATCGCCTAGTAGAAGATTTGAGGTGAAGAAATTGGTATTTTTGCAAGGTTTTCCAAACACAAGGGTTTCCAGGTTGTTGTCAAATATTTTTAGAATTGTAACTTATATTGTTTGGCTCTCTAGGTATGAGTTTCTTGTAAATGAAATACAATGATAAATATGAATTAAAAGAATATTGCATTTGCTATAGTAGTTTTTTTTAATTTTTCAACTATTTTTATATATATTTCATTGCATTTCCTAGCAAACTCTTCATCAAAAACTCAAAACAAAACAAAAACAAAAAATCACAAGCAATTTTCTGTTAGCAAATATCCATTATTTTCTAAATCGTTATTGTGATAACAAATTGCTAAGCCTACTTTTACCACAACTTTATTATTCAGTGTTTGTTCACTTTGTGTAAGAGCAAGTTGCAAGCCTACCTTTGCTGCAAATTATTGTTCAATTTGTGTCAAGTGTAATATAATTGATCGCTAAACTATAAGCCTATTATTGCTATAGATCTGTTGTCCCAGAAGTGTAATTGTTGTTGGAAATTTGAGGAAGGAAATCTCATGCCTACTTTTCTTTGATCTACTATCTCAAATTTTGTTTCATGTGATTTGCTTATATAATCTTTATTTTAGCTTATATCTTAAAGTATAACGAGTCTTCAAGTGTGTTGTGGAAGTGAGTTTATTTAATTTTTTATGTTAAATCATTCCTCATTTACTTCTAACTCTTAAGCTCTGAGTTTACTTGAGTTGTTAGAAGCGTCTTTAGTTTAGGCTTAGTTTTAGTTGAAGTTTTGGAAAGAGAAAACCTCAACTACGATGCAAAGAGTTTTATAACCTTGTGCTCTTAGCTAAGAACAAAAATATTGGCAATAGTTTAGTATTCTTTATTTTTAAGCATCATCAGCGAAGAGGGAGCTTCCCCTCCTAGTTTGAAGAGTAGTTTATCTGTGCATAACTATCCATTTCTAATCTGCATTCTAGAGGTGCAAATTGAAATGCCAACACTTACCGAACCTGTAAGCATAGAGAAATTTACTTGGTGCAATAAGGCCATGGGCCTTGTTACGTGTGCTTAGTTGGTTTATATTTATGTTTTCCTATGAGTGTATTTATAATGTGTGATGTCAAGTGGGAGTATGTTGGGATAAAGGTGTCATTAACCTTGTAAATATCGTACAATTTAATTACTCCTAATTTTTTTTGTAATTCACTCAAAAGGGATGAAAGGTTTCACCAACAATGATAATTACTTTTTTATTGACCTCGGTAATATCATTTTATTGGTAGGGAGTTACTATTTTACTTTTATTGGATAGTTGTCATGGTAATGGTGAAATGGTTAATATGGAGATTCTAGGTGTCCACCTTGGGAATTTGACATTATGACATGTTATTACAACCATCATAAGTTGTAAGAGTATCTATGATATCTATGACACCTATCATAAGATTCTATGACGACTATGACAACATCTATGATGGTATCTTTGCTATCTTGGTCCCTAGATGCCCATGCATGGAAGATGCCTTATGAAAGTTGTAAGAGCATCTATAAGAGGTCATTATGAGCTTCAATTGATGATTCCAAGGTTGTAGCATGAGGATATGTCCAATTTGGATGTCATTCTTCATGTGGTGTGTTATTCTATATAATAGGTGCTTGAAAGTGGATATTTAAAATGATTTTCTTCAAGTTTTCTTTGTGAGGGTTATGTTGTGGGATTGAAGGTTAAAGACGAGTTAGAGTGGATATATTGTAACCACATTTTGTTGATAATATAAGCTATTCATCTCTTCTTTGCTGGAGTTATTTTCTCAAAAGGGTTTCTCCATGTTAAACATTGTGTTTGATGTTCAATCTTTTGTTCTATTTTTCATTGTTAGTGCTCATATAAACTCCATATGATAAACATTGTTAGATTTGATTTACAACTGATTTAAGCTTCTATTATAATCATCAAATTAAAATATATTGCATTACATTAATCTCATAAAAATATTAATAAAATATATTCATCATCAGATATCAAGACACATTTTAACATAAACAGTTAAAAGTAATTTGTAAAACAAATCGGGGTGTAATACTAAAACTCCTAAGCAAATAAAAAATATGTAGTAATTTGATAACTATTTATTTCTAATGCAAATGAATCATTTGTAGTGATATATTTTATTATCAGTATAAAATATCATTAAAAATACAAGAAAATGTGCAACCTATATTATGAGATTAAATCATAGGTACAATTTTTTGTACCCATTTGTAAAGTATCTTTCCTCTATTTTAAGCTTGGTTTGTGGCTTGGATGATGAGCCTAAGGATTGACCTTCTATTTTACCTCTAAGAGTTAACATTTTTTAACTTCAATATCATTACATTTACTTGTTTTATAACAATATTTAACAAAATTACCATTAAAATATTATTTTTATTTTGTAAATTTTTAATTATTTTGAATACATTAAAATATTTATTTTTATTTTATTTTTCTAATGTCTTTATATTTATTAGATATAAATATATTGAATTTTCTTAATAACTTATTTACTTATCAAACTTTTAAAGAAATTATATAAGATTGTTCTACATTTTATTCCTTATGCATATGTGAGGTGCATATTTAGTGATGTAATTTTTAAGATGCATCCACTTATTCGTTTATAAATAATAAATAAATACACAACTTCTAAGTATTCAATCTTAAATATATTTGTATCAACTAGTTTTAAAAATATCAATAGGGGGGTGCACACAAAACACCACATTACATTTTAATGGTAAAAATATGCAAATTTTCTTTTACTAGGCAAGCACTACCATGCAGGCAACTCCCATTCTATTAATTCCAAAAACCAAAAATATATATTTGGATATGAGATTTCACACTAGAGACCTTGTAGTTGCATTAATTACATCATTCCCTTAAATAATTATGTGATTCTTTCAATTTGTAGTGGAGAGAACAAGTCTCCATATTTTCTGGCATATAGTAGTTAAAGGTTTGTATTTTTTCTTTTCCAACCCATCCTTGAATAAAACCAAGGCTCAAGTAGAAACCTTTTTCTTTTTAATTGCACTCACATCAAAGATATCGACAATCATCCAATAGAAGGCCTCTTATTTATTATGGAAATATCATAGTTGATGGTGTCCATATTGATAAGTGATACAAGATTATTCACAACCATTCTCCTCAATGTCTTTGTGTCCCATCACCTGCATCGCATTCGTCATAAATATTTCATACATCCTTCTATCATGAACATGACCATTTGAACAATTTGTAGTGCGAATAATGTTGATGATGGCCAAATTTGTTTCCTTTGCATCAGCCTTGAAGAGCCTCTACACTTGGGAATCCTTCATCTCTATTGTGTAATTGTATTTAATCCCAAATATCTTTCATGTAGCCATATTTTTCCCAAACTCTTCCATCCAATCCATAAATACTTCATTTTTCTCCTCAAGATAAGACTGCTTAAGGAAAAAAACCTTGAGACCAATCACCTCAAGAAAACCATCAACCATCACACCCATCAGTTAATCCTGATATCGATTGAGCATCACCATTGAGCCAAGAATGTAGTCATAGTCACCTCAATTTTGCCACAATGCATCATCCCATGGTTTAAATTCCTTTCTGACATGAGATTATTCAATATTTACTCGTGAGTCCCAAATGAAGGATAATCAACATCCATTAAAATTAGAACTTGTGATCAAATCATCATCCAAAATATGATCTAGCCCATTCTAAAGGCCCATTATAGACCCCTACATTAGTAAGTAAATCTGATGCCTTATTGGACTCTTTGTAAACCCGTTTAATCAAAAAATCCTCCACCCATTTTAGACATTCCCATATCTTCACCACCCATGTGTGTATAGCTTCCAATTAGCATTACCTCTCTTTCGAGCAATGAAATCATAAAGTCTCCTTCAATATCAATATGCCTTAGTACCCTGCTTTTGCACTTGTGCAACCATCTATCCAAAGCCTCCATCTCAACCTCATTATTGGTTGCAACCCTTGTGTTTTGTTGAAAAAGGGATCCTAGGTTTAATGGCCAAATCACTAAAATCAATCCTTTTCCAATTAACATTAGAATTCAAATCGACAAAGGTGTGAGATTGAATTGCAACCTAAAAGGTGAGTCAATAAGCCTTGGATTTGATTCTTTAATACCCTAGAAATTGATTGAAATTAATGTGAATCTATTGAATTGATTTAACTATAAGACCTAATCTAAAAAAATAAACTTTTTTATATTAGAAAAATGGAAAAACAAAATTTGAAAGTAGATTCGGGAAGGGCAAAGTACAATGCACCTAACATATAAATTTGAGTGTAATCTTGATGTTCTAAGGCACAAGGACGTCCTTGAATATCTTCCTCTTTTCTTATATTTGAATCCATAGATTTTTAACCCCTTGTTTGCCTTCTACAACCCTATTTTGGTATTTCTAACTCCACAAATAGCCAATGGACTGGTTGATAAAATATGTGTTTTTTAACTTAAGTTCATCTAAGATTTTAATGGGATAAAATGCATAAAAACCCTACTCATGTGTGTTAGAGAAGGATTCCTAAATGATAACAATGTGATCAACCCACAAAAAATTCAAATACCCTTAGGAAATTCTAAAATGCAACAACACCTTGCTTAGGGAAACAAGTAGGTTGAAGCTTGAAGATGAGAACACTCTGAAAAAAAGTCATTATGTTGTTGAAATTGGCTAAAGATATATCCAAGACCTAGATTCCATCATGCTCTTCTATTGGCATCAAACTTAAATCATTGTAGAAAACTTGATTAAATTTGAAAATCCTCTTGAAAACCTATAAATTCAAATATATTTCGGAAAAATATAATTGTCTTCTTCTTTCTCCTTATTTTTCTTCTTAATTTTAAAATAATAATTCATATTTATATAGTGGAATTTAGAATAAATTAAACTTTAGGCCTACTCAATTAAATTTGAATGTTTGGTATTAAATTACCGCTAAGGCCCAAAATTTAATATTACATCTTCAAAATTAAAGAGTGACAAACACAAAAAATCAAATTTGTCAAGAAAATAGCTAGTCTAGGATGCCCTGCACCCCAAATTGGCCTTCTTGCACTCAACAAAGTTTGATATGGGTATTTAGGGTTTGCTAAAATCAATAATTTTTCATGGTTAGTGTTTGGACTAAACAGTGGATTGATATTAAAGATAAACTATCATTGTAATTCTATCATGTTGGCAAATTTACTTAGATCAATCCTCGAGAATTTCATGGTAGTTTCATCAATTTATTCCTTGAGTGTCAATCTAGGGATCATAAACTTGTGAAAGGTGTTGTGACAGTATACCTAAGGGCTGAAATTAGTTAATTAAGCGGGGATGGGTGCCATTAGCATTTTGGAAAAGATTTAACCTGGCTTCTATTTTCTATTACAATAGGAAGTTATAGAGTGACAATAAGTTTTCTATGCGATAGGAAGTTCATAGTATAATAGAGATTTCCTGGTTTGACAGGAAGTTTACATAACAAAGTAAAACAAAATAATTTGTAAAAGCAATGCATGTAATTAAATGATAAATAAACTGTTGAAAACCTTTTATTCTTCAAGTAATAATTATATTTGGCAGTGAACTGATCACATCAATTATAGAGCTGGAATTTAACAGTGAACTAACCACATTAGTCGAGTATCAAAAAAATTTGAACTTAAAAGGAATTGAAATCATAAATTGTTCACACCTTACAAAAATGGAAAAAAATCACACAACATATAAATTCTAACTAATTCAAACATAAAACGATCTCACTGAGTGTCCCAAGAGTGGGCCCTTCCTCTGGTTCACAAGGCAAGTGAGAAGAAATATATTATGCTAACTCAATATCACGATCATCCAATTAACCAGTCTTAGAACCAAAATACATGTACATCTATTCTCTATTATTTCTCTATATATCTTCTACAGTCTGAACCATATCATATTTATATATGCAGTTTCTTATTGTTATGGCCTATGGCCAACACATCAAATACTAAAAACTAAGACTAAAAGAGTTTACGGTTTTTTATGGCCAATGGCTAACAAATCGAATATTAATAGTCTTTGGTTTGGCCACATGCCACAAACCCAAAACAATATTAAAATAGTTTCAAAATGTAATGCAAAAATAGAAGTGAATAGTTTCAGAGCACATTTGGTCCATCCTTTTCCTCTCCTCGTGTCTTGTACTCTTCAAAGGTTATCATCCACATTGTTGGTTCCTTCATCATGATAAGTTCTTATTGTGAATCAAATAGATTTTAGATCATTAACTCAACAATTTGGCATTTCAAAGGCATTTTTCTATTCTTCAAAACATATTAAATATTCCTTCATTCTTATAATAACTAATCGCATTAAAACCTAAGGGAAATAAAAAAGAAGCAAAAAGGGCATAAGAATTGAACATGTTTTTCACCCATCATTTTCCCCTTTCCTTAAGGAATTTGTATCTCCTCATGTAAACAATTAGTACAAACCAATTTTTCCTACAGAAAGTGGTTGAGTTATGCTAGTGGTTGCTTCTATCATGTTGACCCTTAGTTCCTTAGGAGACCCTGCCTCCTAACCCAATCCAGGTTTTACTTTATCAATTTATTTCTCTTGTTGCTTGTTCAATGCAACGAGCTCTTGTAGTTGATTCTTCAATTGTTGATTTCCTACCTGAAGTTGTGCAATTATTTGACACAATTTTGCAAAGCGTATAAATGGCTCTTCACACACTTATTTTGGAGTCTCAATAGTAAAAACAATAATGGCCTTTGAGGCCTCTTCAGAATCAACAGTTTCCTTTAGTGATTTTCATGGAGGAGGACATTCTTTAGGATGGACATTTTCTACAATGTGTTCTTACTCGTGAGGGCTCTTACCTCCTTCACTATATTCCTCTCTTACAGTATGCTCTCCATAGTTAAAGGTTTCCACACTCTCATTTAGGGTTTCTTTGTTCTCCTTCTCTTCATGTTTAGGAAAATTTTCCTCTTATGCTTCCCCCATTTTGTTCATAAGGGTTTCATCTCTAAACTCATCTTTTTATCCAATTTATTGTCTTTCTTCAGCTCCCTCCATTGTAGCATGTGTTTCCTGGCATGATACTTCATCAAAATCACATATATTTGTCTAATCAAGGCTTCCTAAGTCTTCAAGGACAAGAATTTTTCTTTGTTCCTGATCAACTCGTTGCTTCTCCTTATGTCGATTTTGACTACAAAGTTCTCTATCCACTTTTCATTTTCTTTGGCCAAGGTTTGAGGCTACAATTTCCACATCAATCATTGAACCGACAACTTTTGCAAGTTTATCCAACTTGGTGGAAGTGGGAGTTTTTTGTTTTCTCAGGTTAGTTGGGGGTGTCCTCTTATCCCTTTGTGGGGTTGTGTCATCAATCATGCAACTAGCCCTCTTCTCTATAAGGGATTCATCCCCTAGGGTTTCCTCTGTTACCCTCTTTTTGGAATGCCTTGGAGTTTCATCACTTCCTCTATCATGGTTAACAAAAGCATCCCATTCTAAAGGAGGTTTTGCAAAATGGAGCTTGTGCATTACAATTAACCGAATCAATTTATGGTGTGCAAGTGAATTTTTATGTCCCTTACGAAATTGACTACATGACTTCATCCCAAGGTTGTGGAAGAGATTTGTGTTTAGTTCCCTAGCCCTGCACTAGTTCAACCAATTCCCCCCTTTGTAGAAATTGCTTTCATTGAAACTTGAGGTTAGTAACATGAGAGGAAGTAGAGGGAAAAAATGAGTCGTCAATAAGCCTAGTGACTATAGCAATGGTTTGCATTGTTACTAGAAATTGTAACCCCCTCAAAGTGACATTGTTCTTGCGAAACCCCATGAAAAACTCAAAAGCAACCGTGTTATCAAAACCACACAACTTTCTAAAATATGTTATCCAGGAGGCCTACCAAAATATTTTACGTGCCTCTTCATTGGGCAGGAGATTTTTCATTGATGTGGGCTCCCTTTTGGTATGATCTCCTCCCATGGTTTCAAAGTGTGACGGGAACTTCCCTTTCCAACTTGCACAGTAGCTACAATGGTTGAGAAAAAGATAAAAATGGAGACAACGACAACTATGAACAATCAGTTTACAAAAAGTAGCAGGTAATGTAATCGAGCAACTTGGCGGATAATAATGGTGAATATTGCGAGATTATTTAATTTGATTATAGGATTTAAATTTGGCCAGTAAAATTAATAATAAACATCACAAGAATTAATCCCATGTACCTCCCCTCACTTAAAATGAGTTGTCCAGGCAAGCCATGTCATTATTAAGAAAAATTAAATAACATTTAACAAGTTTTAAAAGAAGAAAATAATATTCCTTGATACTAATAACCACAATACAAGTGGAGTTGATGTGACGCCTGGAGGGTGGAAGGCATGCAAGTGGTAACACGTGATGATGTCACGAATGAGTGAAGAAAATCAAGTAGCTGATTCATGAAGATGTGGCACAAAAAGCGATAATGAGGCAACAGGAGGGAAATAAAAATGACCACAAAAGAGGTGACATGAGGCAGACGTGGAGAGAGAAACAATAGCATTGATAGACACGTGGAAGGAACAACCAAAGAAAATAGAGTGGCCGACACATATGATGACAAGATTGTTGGCTAGATAGGACGAAAAAGTTAAATTGCCTGGCAAATTAATAATGAAGAAGGCCACTAGGGACTAGAAAGGACAACTAGCAAAAAAGTGGGACCCATAAGGAGCTATCGCTGAAACCATAGACCAAGTGATATACAGGGTAAGCAAAAGGAACTGCAAAGTGAAGGTTCCTATCGCACCATAGAATAGATAGTGACAGGAAGAACCATTGAATGTGCATTCTCGTCCTTCTGCATGTCTTTTTCTTCTCTTTTCTTTTCTTTTATTTATTTTTATTATGACAATGACTACCGATATCTCGCTTTTCACCCTGTCACCACTTAGAAATACCGAAAAAACCCCAATTTTCACCCTTAGGTTTATTCAGCAGTGAATACCTGTCGGAAGTCGGTTTTCAGGTATTCATTGGCCAACAACGCCTAAAGGTTTTCATTGTTGGATCTTTTTATTGATTTTTTTGTAGAATTTATTCCAAAGAAGCGATGTGAACAAGAGTAAGTTCCTTTGCCATATCACAAACAAAATTTTCTTTTGAAAGGGGTCATTTGTAAAGTTTCAAACGATGCACATTGACAAGAAGATCGATGTGCTTTGAATCCACGATACATAATTTAACAACACCATTATCATAGAAAACCTAAATCTCGTAAGGACCAATCCATTGATTATGAAACTTCCCTTTCAAATCTTGGAACCGAGAGTCGTAAAGCAACACCCAGTCCCCAAGCTAGAATAGTGTCCCTACTAGCTTCCTCTAAAGAAGAGATTTTTGTCCTATTATATGGACACTCTTCACCACAATGCATTTTATGACAAACAAGACAAAATACAACTAAGGATTCTTTAGCCTCCTCCTACTTCCTTCTTGTATACAAAGTATCTATATACTTACCCATGTGGTTGAGTAGGTCAGTCTCGAGGTCCTCAAGTAGTGTACCCAATTCTCATTTTGTAACTCTTAATGTCCCTCCAGGAGAAACATGCTTCCCGACATACCCCTTAGATGAGTGGTTAGACCTTGAATAGTTCCAGCACACATCACAAATACCATCAAAGCTCATTTTAGAAATATCACCTCCACTCATAATATTTAAAGTATCCAAACATTCATCTCTAAACCCCCTAAGGAAGAGCATTTTTACAATGTTGTGGGTCAAGCCCGTGTTCCTGATTCTTGTAGACTAAATAGGAAACACTCCAATAATATTCTCCTCACATTGCATGATGCGAAATAACTCATCTCGTGTTTCCTTAGTCCTACAATATTCTTGGTATTTTTTGAAGAATGTGTTCTTCATATTGTCCCAGCTATGAATGGTTTCTCGTCCTAGTCCCATAAACCACCTCAATGTTGCATCCTTTAGAGTAGTTGGAAACAATTTCAACTTCAATGGCTTGGTATGATAATCGTAGCTGTGACATAAAATGTCAAATTCAAAAAGGAACATATCAGGGTCCTCCATTGAAAGACCTCGAAAGATGGGAAAATTTGAGTGCAAAATGTTCTTCATAGGGGCATCCTCTTCCAAATGTGCAATGAGAAATTCAAAATTAATTGGGTTGTTGTTGGCCAATTCCCTTTCATTATTGTTGAATCTTGCATTGTTGTTGTCATTATCCATAAATGTCCAAGGAGTGTAGACAGTTGTGAGAGGTTTAGGATCACTTGGGGACTTCCCACTTCGAATTTCATGAGATTCATAAAATAATTTAGAAACCCTTTGATATAATTCTTTAGAAGACTCTTGATGGGTACTAGAAGGGGTCTCAACAATGGTAGACTCAATAACACACTTTTTCGATATTTGGTTCAAATAACTCTTGCTTAGATGATGTGTACACAATTAATGGTTTTAATTTGTTTTTCAATTTTTCTTGTTGTGAGCTACTTTTGTTATCTTTGTTAACAAACCTCTCTCTATTATCCCTACTACGATTCATGAACCTATATGATTATAACAGAGAAAATTAAGGGTAATTACCCAAGCGAGGTCGATGGTCGCACAAAATTTCACCTTAGCACATTGGTCCTAACTTAGTTCACTAGGGTAATAGGCCTTTAACACCATTCCCTGACAACGACAGGAAAATGTTTGGACTAAACTATGGATTGATATTAAAGATAAACTATCCTTGTAATTATATCAAGCTGGAAAATGTACTTAGATCAATCCTTAGGAATTTTATGGTAGTTTCCTCAGTTTATTCCTTGAGTGTCAATCTAAGGATCGTAAACTTGTAAAAGGTGTTGCAAAAGTATACCTAAGGGATGAAACTAGTGAATTAAGTAGGGATGAATGCAGCTAACATTCTGGAAAGTATTTAATTTGGCTTATGTTTTCTCTTATGGCAGGAAGTTATAAAACGATAGGAATTTTTTTGTACGATAGGAAGTTCATAATATAATAGAGACTTCCCAGTGTGACAGGAAGTTCACAGAACAAAGTAAAACATAATAACTTGTAAAAGTAGTGCATGTAATTGAAAGATAAATAAATTGTTGAAAACCTTTTATTCTTTGAGTAACAATTGCACCTAATAGTGAATTGATCACATCAATTATAGAATTAGAATTTAATAGTGAACTAACCACATTATTCGAGTATAAAAAAAAATTGAACTTAAAAGGAATTGAAATCATAAATTGTTCACATGTTACAGAAAAGGAAAAAAAATAACACAACATATGAATTATAACTAAAACATAAAATAATATCACTGAGTGTCCCAAGAGTGGGCCCTTCCTCTGGTTCACAAGGCGAGTGAGAAGAAATATTTTACGCTAACTCAATATCACAATCATCTAACTAACTAGTTGTAGAACCAAAATATATGTATGTTTATTCTCTATTATTTCTCTATATATATTCTATAGTCTGAACCATAACATATTTATATACGTGACTTCTTACTATTATGGCCTATGGCCAGAACATCGAATACTACAGTCTAAGATTAAAAGAGGTTACGATTTGTTATGGCCAATGCCAACAAATTAATATTAATAATCTTTGGTTTGGTTGCAGGCCACAAACCCAAAACAATATTAAAACGGTTTCAAAATGTAATATATAAATAGAAGTGAATAGTTCCAAAGCACATTTGGTCCATCCTTTGCCTCTCCTCATGTCTTGTACTCTTCAGAGGTTATCGTCCACATGGCTAGTTCCTTCATCATGATCAATTTCTATCGTAAATCAATCAAATTAGATCATTATGTCAACAATTTGGCATTCCAGAGGCCTTCTTCCACTCTTCAAAACATATTAAATGTCCCTTGATTTATGAGAGTTATTCACAACCCCCACAACAAAAATCCTTTCTTAAAACACAAGAAATAATAAGAAATACTCATTCAAACATTGTTGCAAATAAACACAAAAATCTGCTCTCTTCTTGCAACCAAACCATGAACTTGCATCAAAAATTCATGAGCATTGATTAAATCAGTTCATAAAGGACTCAATGGCAGAAAAATATCCCATTTAATCTCACAAATAATAGTAAAATATCCTCAACAAAAACAAACTAATCTTATCACACAACCTTGAAACCCTTCTCTTGCACTTACACATGAAACAATGCATTGGAAACTACAAAATATTGCTCAATGTTTTCATCAGTCCTCAAGGGACTCAAGGGCTGCAACATAGCCCACATAAAATCACAAATAATAGCAAAATATCATCAACTACAACAAAAAAATTTGATCATGCAACCTGGAAACCCTTCTCCTTCCTCAAAACTTGAACCTACACCTTATAAACCTGCAATCAACACATCCCTATGAAAGGACACTATTGTAGCTTCACATTTATGCCTTCAACCTGCAAAAATAAACTCCAAAACCCTTCTTGGAGAAAAGCCACGCCCTTTTTGAGTTTCTCCTCCAAAAATCCTTTGGAAAAATTAAACAATAATGAAACTTTTTACCTTTTGTATGCCTTCAACAATGAAATGAAATGAAATTTCATTTTCCCTCATAAATTGGCATTTCATGTTCATTTCAACCTTGGTACGCCCAGCTCGTGAATTTTAAAAATGCAACAATAAATCATAAATATCATGTTAAAATAAGACAAAATGGCATTAAGGTAAGGCCCACTATGAAAGTGGACTCTTTCTTGCTTTTCCCATTTTCAATTTTAAAGCAAAACTTCAACCTTATCATCTTGGGCGCCCATCTCCACTTCCCTATTTTTTAGGGATCTTGGAATTATGAAATAAACTAATTATTATGTAAATCCCAACGCCTCCCCACTATTTTTTAAGAATTTAGCATTTAAAACACCTTTTTTCTCCATTTTTCCTTATCTAGGTGCATATTTTTTTAACTCAAATGCAAATTCAAGCTCGCCAAATGCATTGACACTCAAATGCTCAAGGAAATGAAATTCACAAGCCAAAAATGTGAATTACCATCTCTCCAAAATTTCCACTCAAAAATTAAACAAAATTGAATTGAACAAAATTCCCACTTGGCCATGGATGCTCTTACATCAAACATCCACGGTAGAAAATAAATGTTTCATGAGTGAAACTCATAAAAAATTGTATACTTTGTGTCTATCTTGGATTTTCCTTTTCTCCTTATTCACTAGGAATTTTCTATTCATATCAACCTGCACCTTCACATTAGTATCCCCTTTCACCTTTCCTCTTTTTTCTCATCCCCATGAAACACAAATTATCAAACTCTACCTCCCACCAATGTGATATATCAAAATGAATCAAATTAATGTTATTCATACCTTGTTCTTCAACACAACATGTGTCATGTATTACCTTTCTTCCTGCTATACTTTCTTCTTCTTCTTTTGCCTTGTATTTAATGCAACTTGTCACTCTGTTGGTGCCTTTAGAAAGACACACTACTATTGCAAAATAATTTTCTACACCCAAAAAAATGTTAGAAAAATAATCTTGTGACTCATCATCCACCTTCTACAACAAGTAATCAAGTTATTCTATCAAGGAATCTCCACCTTCATCATTCTCAAACAAAGAATCATTAGTAAACTCAAAATTCACATTCACATCTTGCTCATCACTCTCACATATCTCCAACACATCTACTACTGCAAATTCATCCTTATTCTCATCACAAAAGATATAAAAATTATAAATTACCTCATTACCTTCGGATGTAACCTTTGCATTAGCTGAAATTTTCTCATTTCACTCTCTTTCAATTGCTTCCAATCATGTTAGCGAATCATCCTCCTCACTTTCATCCTTTTTATCTAATTGTTTCAAATCATTGACCAAAAAATTTCTAACCTTGTTGAATACCTTGCCTCCTCTCTCATCTAATGGCTTGAACTTACGATGAAATCCACCCTTCGTCAAACTATAAGAGTTTGCACATCCATCATGCACTACTTTCTTGTCAAATTGACATGGTCTACCCAACAACAAATGACAAACATCCATTTTCATAACATCACACAATACTTCATCATAATAAATTCCAATATTAAATCTTACCACACATTATTCATTTACCAACACTTTGTGACCATCTTGCAACCACGAGATCTTATACGAATGCGGGTGTCTCTTTCTCTCTGATTGTAACTTCTCAACCATCTCTGTAGAAACAAGATTATTAGTACTACCACCATCAATAATGACTTTACAAACTTTACCTTTGCATTTACATCTTGTATGAAACAATATCCTCCTATGAATAGGTTTACTATCTCCATTCATCAAAACTCTTCTTGTCATCAAGGCTTCACCTTCTACATCTTCTTCATTCACATTTGCTGCTCTATTCTGACTTTTTGATCTTCTTCTTGGTCTTTCTTCTTCACGAGGACACTCATATGATTTGTGCCCCTCTTCTCCACACTTGAAACAAGTTAATTTATAATTTTCTCTTCCAAATCCTCTACCTAATCTTCCTCTTCCTTTGAAACTTTGATCATGGGTCGATTTTAAACTCTCAACTCTTTCTTCCTTTCCGCCCTTAGTGTCTCCAATCTGATCCTCATAATGCTGAAAATTATTTTTACCCTTTCCTCTTTGCTTATTTTCAAACCTCCTATTCATTATTTCTTCTATTTTCGATGTTATTTGATAAGCATCCTCCATTTTCACAACTCTAACAAATTCCATTTCTTCCTGAATGCACGGTCTCGACCTATTTATGTATATTGCAACCTTCTCTTTGGTTGCCTCCGAATGTCCAGTTCTTATAAGAATTATATGGAATTATTCTATGTATTCCTTAACACTCTTGCTTCCTTGCTTCAAACCTTGCATCCTCTTGAGCAAGTCCAATTCATAGTGTACAGGAAGAAAATTTCTTTTCAAATTTTCCACCATTTATCCCATTTGGTAATCTTCTATTTTCATCTTCTTCCCCATTCGAATTGGATTTCTCTCCACCATATGGATTCATGTCCTTTCAACCTCATTTTGGCATATCTCACCTTGTTTAGATACTCTATCTCTTCAAATTCAAAATACTCTTCCATCTCATTCAACCAATCTATTAACTTTTTTGGGTTTAAACTTCCATTAAAGGTAGGTACATCCATTTTTGGTCTTTTTCCCATCCTTGACAATACAATTAACAAAGGATCGTTAGCAATAGTTGTTGCTCCTGCACTTACTTGGCTTCCATCTTGACTGGAAATCTATGTGCTTTCATCATCACTTCTTGGGTATCTTACCCTTGTAAATCCTCTCCTAATCTTTTTTTGTAGAGTCTCAAACTGCCTTCTCAAGGCTCTAAAATCATCATCCTGTACAAAATGATCTCTTCCTATTCCTCTACCCCTTCCTCATGGGGCTCCTCTTGCAAACATTCTTTTCAACACCCACACTCATAGGTCCTGCTGCAAACTACCTCTCTTCAGTGCTCTGCCTGCAGACTTAGGACAACCAAATCTGATATCATTGATGTATGAGAGTTATTCACAACCCCCACAACAAAAATCCTTTCTTAAAACACAAGAAATAATAAGAAATACTCGTTCAAACATTGATGCAAATAAACACAAAAATTTGCTCTCTTCTTGCAACCAAACCATAGACTTGCATTACAAATTTATGAGCATTGATTACATCAGTCCATAAAGGACTCAAGGGCTGAAATATATCCCATTTAATCTCATAAATAATAGAAAAATATCTTCAACAAAAACAAACTAATTTGATCACATAACCTTGAAACCCTTCTCCTGCACTTACACATGAAACAATGCATTGGAAACTACAAAATACTGCTCAATATTTTCATCGGTCCTCAAGGGACTAAAGGGCTACAACATAGCCCACATAAAATCACAAATAAAAACAAAATATTATCAACTACAACAAACAAATCTGATCATGCAACCTGGAAACCCTTCTTCCTCAAAACTTAAACGTACACCTTGCAAACTTGCAATCAACACCTTCATATGAAAGGACATTTTTGTAGCTTCACATTCATTCCTTCAACCTGAAAAAAAACTCCAAAACCCTTCTTGGAGAAAATCCACACCCTTTTTGAGTTTCTCCTCCAAAAATCCTTTGAAAAAACTAAACAATAATGAAACCTTTTACCTTTTCTATGCCTTCAACAATGAAATGAAATTTTCCCTCATAACTTGGCAATTCATGTTCATTTCAACCTTGGTACGCCCAGCTCATGAATTTTAAAAATGCAGCAATAAATCATAAATATCATGCTAAAATAATCCAAAAAGGCATTAAGGCAAGATCCACTATGAAAGTGGACACTTTCTTGCTTTTCCCGCTTTTAGTTTTAAAGCAAAAATTCAACCTTATCATTTTGGGCGCCCACCTCCATTTCCCTATTTTTTAGGGATCTTTGAATTATGAAACAAATAAATTATTATGTAAATCCCAACGCCTCCCCACTACTTTTTCAAGAATTTATCATTTAAAACACCTTTTTTCTCCATTTTCCCTTATCTAGGTGCATTTATTTTGAACTCAAATGCAAATTCAAACTCACCAAATGCATTGACACTCAAATGCTCAAGGAAATGAAATTCACAAGCCAAAAATGTGAATTACCATCACTCCAAAATTGCCACTCAAAAATTAAAAAAAATTGAATTAAATAGAATTACCACTTGACCATGGATGCTCTTGCATCATTTATATACGCGACTTCTTATTGTTATGGCCTATGGCCAACACATCGAATACTATATACTAAGATTAAAAGAGGTTACGGTTTTTTATGGCCAATGTCAACAAACCAAATATTAATAATATTTGATTTGGCTGCAGACCACGAACCCAAAACAATATTAAAATAATTTCAAAATGTAATACATAAATAGAAGTGAATAGTACAAGAGCGCATATGGTCCATCCTTTGCCTCTCCTCATGTCTTGTACTCTTCAAAGGTTATCGTCCACATGGCCGGTTCCTTCATCATGATCAATTCCTGTCGCAAATCAATCAGATTAGATCATTATGTCAACAATTTGGCATTTCAGAGGCATTCTTCTATTCTTCAAAACATATAAAATGTTCCTTCATTCTCATAATAACCAATGGCATGAAAACCTAGGGAAGGGAAATAAAATGAAGCAAAAAGGGCATAAGAATTGGACATGTTTTTCACCCATCAGTTAGGGCTCTTGTCATAATTAATTTGATAATGTTTAATCAATAAGATATTTTTATAAGGTAGCGTAGACACATTCTCTTGGGTTGATAAGAAAATTTTAAGGCTTAGGGAATGTCTAATACATCAATGAGAAAGTCACTCAAGCTGATTCCAAATAGAGCGTGAAATTGTAATTTCACCTAAAAGGGAGTAAAATTTCCCATGCTACACCCTATATTTTTAGATAAGGCCCACAATAAAATTATTTTCTCATCTCTAAGAAAACATCTAATTCTTATGGTCTTGAGGTTTCCTTTTGATGCCCCGTCAAAATTCAATTTCAATCTACCTCTTGGAGGTGTGTACCATTTGGAAAAAAATATTAAACTTTTTTATCCAAAGCAAGGTGCACTAGTGTAGGAAATTTGAGTCCACCCCAACAATTATTCACCTCATTGTCCAACCAAGTATTTTGTGATCTGAACCCATCCTTGAATTTATTATTCAATACCTCGTAGCTACCACTTTCAATATTTTGAATAACATGATCAACTAAATCTTCTAATCCATAAAAAATGCATCTATTCCACTCATCATTTTTCCATAACAACATTGTCAAGGCTGAGATCCAAATTCCTCCCCAAAATGCACAATTATGTAGTTTGGGAAATCCCTTAATAAATTCCATAATATCCCCATTTCTTGGGCTAGGCCAATTCAATTTGTGTGCAACTAATTCCAACATCTCATTGCGAATTTACAATTTAGGAGAATATGGTTAGTCATTTCTTCTTTTTTGCACATAGCACACTAATTTGGGTCATGAACACCAACATTGTGAATCATTTTCCCTATTAGTATTTATTTGCCTTTGAAATAATGTGTTTGTCCTAGTACAATGATTTAGCACAATCTTCCTTCTCTTGTTGCACGTGTAATATTTGGTAACCCAATTTCACCGAGTATTGACCTGAATTGGCCCTACTCTAAACAATCTTATCTTCTTCAAAGTTTAGTATTATTTTCCTATCATAGAGTTCAACAATAAATTTTCCCTTCACTTTGGCTCCAATTTGTAATGTACTAGCATCCATCCATTCATAATCTGTTATTGGGGAATTTTCAACCAATCTAAAATAATCAAATTTCAATCTCACTTCTCTTTCTAAAATTTCCTATATTTCCTTGAGTTCACTATCTTTGCATAGAGGTGTATGCCCTTCCCATGAGTCTTTCAAGAAATTGACACTCAGGTTCCATTATTAACTTTCCAAGGCAAGTGTTTTGTAATGATTTACCTATAGTCCCATATGAATCTCTATATCATTGATCCACCCACATAATTCAAAACTATCAAAAATTTACTTGAGTCATCATTATCCAAATACTTGTTTTGCATTATTCTACACCAAGGTTTATTTGGGAAAGTGTACATATTCCACACCAATTTAGCTCCTAATGATTTTTTGTGTGCATAAATATCCCTGATTCCAATCCCACCCCGTGTAGATGGTTTAAATACCATGTCCCAACATATTAGGGGAATCTAGTTTTCTTCGTTTGATACTTCCCATAGGAATTTTTCATAAATCCCTCCATTGATTAAGAAGCTTTTCTTGTTACTTAAAGGCAAGACATGACGTATATAGGTACCAATGCCAAGACAACCTTGAGCATTATAATTCTTCCAGCAAGAGAAAGACACCTATCCTTCCAAAATGACACTCTATTTATGCAACTCTTAATGAAATCATACCATAGTTTAGTTCTCATCACATGATAAAATATCAAAGCCCCTAAATATTTTGATGGCATAGTCTTAGTTGCAAAACCCAAAAAATTAGCTATCTTCCTTTGTAAAACCTTTTTTATATTAAAGAAAAAAATATCTTATTTAAATTTTGACCTTGTATAGGAGCGAATTTGCACCCCTAATGCAAATTCCCCTTTTACCGCCCTCCATTTTAGAAAACCAAACTTGGAGGCTTAATTCCACATAAGCCCATTGTTCACATTACACTTGGTGCCTACTTTGAGTGTTGGTGGAGGCGTTTATGTCAGGAACACTTGCGTGGCGCATAGACGTCTGTGCAATGTGCTTATGTCTCTAATAGATTCCCTTGTCTGGAGCTTGTTGAGGCATTACAATTCCCATTGGAAGTCGAATTGTAACGTCCTCTTCGGATCGACAAACCCAAATATGGTCATTTTCTTCACTCTCTACTTCAAATTCACTATTCATTCCTTCCATTTCATCTTTCCATCTTCAAATCCTCTCTAAAATATCTTCCACATGCTCTTCTACAAATCCTACAAGCATTCTAAGCATTCAGTATAGCTCTCAAGCAACACTTTACGCTCCATAGCAACAACATCAACACTCCATCAACTTAGTAGAGCAAGTGTGGAACAAAACACCATTGCAGCAAAGGCTTAAGTTCCTCTCATTTTCTCCCCCACTAGCCTTGAGCGCTTTGGGTGGAGGTGGTAAGATTTCAATCCTCTCCTCTATTATTTGGTTGAGTAGCATAACATTGCTTTGTAGTGCTTTTGTGTTTACTTCATTTTATTTTTCTCTCTCTATCTATTTGGTTGTTCGTGGAGGTGGGAACACCGAAATGGGGGTTTGACTAAGGCAAACCCCTATACAACCCCAACACTTTCCCCAAATATCATGCATGCAGGTATTGAAGACATTCACATGCTGAAGGCCTAATCACTTGTGCAGTTGTTAGTATTTCCTTTCTACTTCTTATCTTTATCATTTCTATTTCACTTCATTTTAGTCTTATTGTTTTTTGTTGCTTTGTTACATTCTAGAAGTTCTCAATAATCAGGGTGTAATTCATCACTTAGCCATTTTCGGATACATTCTCGCTTTTTGTGTATGAGACGCCAGTGCACTACATTGTCATCTATGTTCTGCGCTGACTTCCTTTGGTCGAGAGCTTGTCAGTTTATTTAGAGAATCTTCGTGACTTGCTCTTTTTTATTCTAAGACTCTCGTTGTTGTTCCTTGAGGTAGTTTAGGGCAGTTCACCCCATGAGGCTCTCTGAGTGAAGAGAACTCATGAGTAGTGAATACCTCTTCTCTACATTGACGTGAAGATAAAATCTTTCGAGAAACAAGGAATTTATTTACCCCTACTTGGCGGGGTCATAAATTTTGACTCGGTGCTCAAAATTCTGAACCGTTTGGTCATAAATTCTAGAGAACTAGTTTAGTCCCTCAAATACCACTACCTATGACAATTAAATTTTAGGGATTGACGCAAGTTTCGACTTCAAATTTCATTTTGGAGACCTCCGAAAATGCAAATTACTAAAACATAAAAAATACCGAAAAAATCATAATGAATTTAATATCTTATTTTATTAGCTCAGTATCTAATTTTGTTCAAAATATTAATGATGTTTCATTTAATGCATGTGGTGGTGACTTGCTTTTACCCATGTCACTCGATATATTTGATCCTTCTCACAGAGGTTCTCTTGCTTCAGAGGATACTTTGTTGCAAGAAGATGAAATCATTCTACCTTCTCTTCATTCCAATGCACTCTCTTCCGGAGATGATGCATTCGTGAATGATGAATCTTGCTTTCCTTCCAATGCAACCTCTTCTAGAGACGTTGCATTTCTAAATGATGAATCTCCTATCTATTCTAATACACTCTCTTCTAGAGATGATGCATTACCGAATGATCAATCTTCTTCCACATTTGATCTTGTTTGGATCAATGATGAGAATATGTTTTCAAATAATTATTCCACTAGTTGTGATGATTATTTAAATGTAATCTATGTCTTTGTTTCCCCTCAAAGGCCTAAGAGACTGGTCATTTACATGACTCCAGCTAGTCCTTCTCCTAAAAGGGTTTGTTCTATTGATGGTGTTCCATTTGATAGCGATTCTCTTGATCCTTCTAAGGCTCCCTCTTATAGAGCGGTAGCCCATACCTATGATACTAGAATGAATAAAAAACTAAGCCTTCTTGAAGCTCCTAAACCTATGACTAAAGCACCTAGTGATTATGATCTTGTCGAGCAGCTCTAGGTTACTCTTCGTTGTGGGACCTACTTCAATCTGCTATGATTTATCAAGGTATGCTTCAGGAAGCCTTGCAAAATATACTCTTGCCTTCTTCTGCTAGGATGACAGATGTTGATGTATTCATAGCTCATATTCGTGTAGATTCATCGAATATTATGTTCCATCCATAGGAACTCCCACCTCTGAAAGTACAAAAGCAAGCGGATCCTTTAATGATTATAGTTAACATTAATAAGATTGTTATTAGACGTACTCTTGTTGATTTCTGTTCAACACTCAATGTATGTAGTATTGATCTATTGACTAAGATTAATATTGATTCATCTTCTTTTAATGATTCTTCTATTGTCATCCATGGGTTTGATAATGTTGGTTGACAAGCTTTAGGTACAATAGTATTACCTTTGAAGCTTGGACCTATTATAGTACCCACTCTTGTATATGTTATGTTAGAGAAGTTAACTTATAACCTTCTCCTTGGTAGATTGTGGATTCACACTATGGGTGCAATCCTGTCTACATTGCATAAATCTATTAAGTTCATTGCTAACAATAAAGTAGTCACAGTCAAGGTTGACCTTGATGCTATGCACTTGTGTGAGATGGCAACTGTTGGTCAAGTTTTGGTTGTGCCTACTCTTATTCCTTCAGTATCTTCCGAGTAAAAGCACAAAGTTGTGTCACACTTTCAGCCAACATATCAGCACAACTGAATTTAAGTATTTTTAACTAAAAATCAATTTTGGTCAAACATATGACCTAGTAAGATTCATTCTAGCTAAGTTAGATACTTCCACAATTTATTCAACTATAATTGTTGGCTAAAAGTATATGGAGCACCACTTTGAGTCCAATTTACCAAAAAAAAAATATTTGAAAAACTTGAAGATTTAATAACTCCTCCTCACATAAATAACATTTTTTTTAAAATGTAAAAATACCCTTTTGTAGATCCATAAGTGTAGTTTTCAAAAATATATTTATTTTAATAGTTTAAATATTATTTTTATTTTTATTTTTATTTATACTAAAAGTAGGTTATTAGCAAAAAATATTAGGTTGATTACCATGCCAAGGAAAAATACTAAAACTTATTGAAAAAAATTGAAAAAAATATGATGCACTAGATAAAAGAATCTATTTCAAGATAGTATAATTTTTTTTCCATTTTAGATAAATATTTAATATGAATGTTGATGTCTGATGGAAACAATTATTTTTTATTCACGCACATTTTAATATTTATATAAAAATATATGTTTATCAAAATTGGAAAAAAACTATCCATGTTCTAAAGTTTCAAGTTATAAATACACACAAACAATTTGAAAGAAAATGAATAAAATTTACTATAAAAAGTTTGACGTCCCGTGCAACTTCATTTTTCCAGTATTTTATCAGCAACTAAATTATAGTGTTAATTAATGAAAAACTAGTTTAAAATAATTTTTTAATTTATTATAAAAAATAAAACACAAAATATACTAAAAAATACATATTTACTAGTTTACATCATTTAAAAAATTGAAACATATATGCTACTTTTTAGTGATTCAAGTTTAAAAGTTGGATCAACATTGGTTGTTTCCTTTATAAAGTGTAACACAACTTTGTGCTTTTACCCTTCCAATGTGTTGATGTTTACTCCAGTAGTACGTACTACAAAGGATACTCTTGAGATAGACATCCCTAAAGAAGATCCTTCTGAAGCAAGAAACTCTAAGTCTACCTCTTCTCAAGAAAATGCATCTCTTGGTGATGATTGGGGTTCTCTAGACTTTACAAATTCCTTCAATGGGGAACATAAAGTCGATTTGATCCACTCAAGCCTTTTGATAACATCATCCAAACCCACTATCAAAGATGGTCATTCTTCCATATCGAGAGATAGGGTGACTGCAAATTGTAACGTTCTGAGCATTGATCCTCCTTCCGAGGAAGATGATTACGCTTCTGCTAAAGAGGATAATGTCAGCAGTCTTGTGATGATGGCGATCTCGTAGAAGAGTATGTTCCCCCTTGTTAGAATAATTCTCTCTATGTAGATACCCCCTCTTCTCATGATTTGCAAACACATTATGGCCCTGGCGTTAAGCTTGTCTGTAAATATGGCTATGAATGTAAAGGTTGTGGGCGTAGTGGCCAAGGCATTCAGGTCCCTATAGAATTCGCACCTCATAAGCATAATTTGGGGCTTGGTTACTCAAATGAACAATCTAAGAAGAAACCACAATTGAATGTTGATGTGATGTTCACTCAACCTCATTTTTTGTAGATTGGTCCTTCCTCCTTTATCTTCTATCTTTGTATCCTCTTCTTGTGAGAAGTCAAACTTTTCTTCACAAGAGAAAGGGTTACTTACTCTTTGTCTGAACAAGACTGTATTTTGTTGTAGCTCCTTAAAGCCCACTTGATTACTCTTCCTCCTCCTACACGTAAGAAATCTCATAAACATGATAAGGAAAAACATTCTTTTTGTGCATACCATCAAGTGTCTGGCCATTCCACTAGTGAATGTACGGCCTTGAAAGATAAAATACAACAACTTCATGATTCAAGTGCCATCACTCATTTGTTTGCTAATGCACCTATCTCTTCTTGGCACGACAAGTGATATTGAGGTTTACCTCTATCTTGTATGATCTAAATATCTTACATGGTTATCCTCCCCTATATGTTGGGGGCAATGATAACTCATTCTGGAGATGTGTGTCCTTCTTAAGGACCCCCTCTCTTCTCCATGTCTTTCAAATGTAGCGTCCCTTGAGTGGACCCCCTTTTCTTTTGAAGGTTTCCTAAGGGACCTCTTTGAAAGTATTTTTTCTCGAATGAATTCCACAACGTCTAGCTTGGAGACAACCACACTAGACCTGTTTCACATCTTTGTGTCTAGCTTGGGGGCAACTTGACTAGACATCACTTTTCAAACAACTCGTCCCTCGAGTGGACCCCTTTTATTTTGAAGGGTTCTTGAGGGACCCCTTTGAAATTATTTCAACTTGACGACGGTTTGCGTGACTGACTGCTTACTTGCTCTATAGGACCAAGAACCTGTAGAGATCCTTTACATCCTATACTCGGTGATACAAGTTTTCCTCCTCAAGCAGGGATCGCTTTATCACTTTTACTCTGTGATACGGGTTTTCCTCCTTGAGCGGGGATTGCTTTTATCACTTTTACTCTGTGATATGGGTTTGTTTGCATATGGATTCTAGTGTTGTCATTGATGGAAACCTAAGTCAAGCATCCAGTCTACAGTCTAGTTTTGGTTTACATCAACATAACAAAGTGAAGAACAGGGCATCCAATTAAAGGCAATAATGTCGATCTGAATTCTTCACCGGACTATTATTTTGGGTTATGGATCTCAGAGAAAGGTTTTTTGATGTTTTTAATACCTTATTCAAGAAGTATATTGATGCACATTCATTGGTATGCGATCTAGGAGATCCGATGCATAAATCTTTTGGTTATCTGTGCTAGCAAGTTGGCTTGTCGAATATAGTATTTGTGGATGTATAAGGAGTAATTAATTAAATGATTTTGTGTTTGAATATGTTTATTTGGGTCCCTACTATGTTTAGGATGACTATGGATGGTGCACATAAATATTTAATTAAGGATCTAGCCGATAATTGAAAAGCACTTAATGTTTTATGAAGCCGACATATAAATGATCAAATCCTTGATAGCGAATATATATATGAGATTGGTTTTATCATTTTAAGATAGTGAATATGGTGAATGTGTGGAATGAGAAATATACTAGTGTGTGGTGTGAAATTCAGAAGGGTAATAGTGCGAATTCATCTGCACATGAATTTGTGGTGTGAAGGGCAGAGTAGAGCAGAGTGAAGTGTAGAATCTAACAAAGGATCCAAAATATTATCTATGAGCTTAACTAGAGCTGTAACCTAGCATAATTAGATGCTACTATTTTAGTTCAAACTTGAGATGGTTTTAATCTGAAATTTTTTAAGGCAATGAGCCTTCCCTTTTGAGCAGTGAGCTCTAGGTAGTGTTCCTGAATGCAAGTGCATTCTCCTTTGTAAAAATTTTATTTGAGTACTCAAATTATGGATTAATCTCCACCGTAGTTTTTCCCCTAATAGAGTTTCCACACAAAAATCCTTGTGTTATGGTGTTGTGGATGATTACTTTGCATTTTTTCATCTTTCTTTGGTTTGTTGTTCAAGTGGTTTTAATATCAGATTAATAAAGCTAAGATTTGTAGAATATTGATTCCACCCCCACTCTCAGTGTTCCCTTGAGTCCAATAATTCGTATCAGAGCATTTGGTTCCTTGGAAGAAGTTTAGCAGCTTGAGGTGGATCTTGGAATGTGCTGGATTCTGGTAGTATTCAACAACAACTTTTGGTGGCACTTGATGACCTTGATCAGTCTAAAGCAGAAGTCTAGGAATTAAAAACAAATCTTAGGGATGTTGAGAAATTCATTTAGACATTGAAGGACCAGATTGTTAAATCCAGGGAGAAGAGGAAAGATCTTTGTGACTAGATTAAGCAACAAGAGAGCGAAAACATGGATGATGCTCACCTGAATCAAACTTTTGAAGGAAATAACTGAAGAATGTGAAAAGCTTGCCAAAGAAAATGCTACCCTAAAACATGAAATGGAATCTATGGTGATGAAGCTGACTAAAGAGATTGAAGAAAGGAAGAAGAATGAGGAGAACCTTGCTCAATCACTAAAGGAAACATTTGATGAATGAAGAAGAATAAATTGAGAATTCATTCAGATGGAAAGTGAACTGCTACAATTCATAAACAATGGAGAAGAACTTGAAAAATAGATTGTTATTCTCATAAATGAACTTACTACTACAAATGAATATAAGGAGAAGTTTAAGATCAGTTCAGTGAAGCTTGATGAGCTGAATCAAGGACAAAAGAGTGGAAATGACAAGAGACCTGGTATTGGATATGAAAAAGGAGAAAGTTCCACATCAAGACAAAATAATTTCAGACAAGGAAACCTGATAAACAAAGGTGGAAAGTATCCAGTAAGACAACCTAATGATCAAAAGTTTAATGGATACTATTTTAATTGCAATAAATTCAATCATATGGCTTCTCAATGTAGAAGTAATATAAAATCAAGAGATTCATCATTTTCTAGTCAGTGTTTCAATTGTAAAAAGCTTGGTCATAAATCAATTGAATGTAGAACTGTGTCAAACTACTCTGTCAATAGAAGGAATGTTGAATGTTATACATGTGGAAGATTTGGGCATATTTCTAATCAATGCAAATCAAGAAGAAATCAATGGAATGATTGGTATGGACAAGGAAATACTGTGTGCTTCAATTGCAATAAATATGGTCACATTGTAAGATTTTGCAAAAACAAAAATGTGAATAGAAGAGGTATGGTATATAGATGCAAAAATATATAGAAAGATGACAAAGGAAAAGGAAAAGTGATTGCATATGAGATAAGAGATTAGATGAAGAAGACATGGGTAAGGAAGGAGGAGTCTGATGTTGGAAATGGTTCTGCACTGGAACCTACTTCCGGTAATTCTTTCGAAAATTGATTTCAGGCCATTGGCCTAGGGGGAGTTGTTCAGGAAAATATTTCCTCCCCTGTCTATAGATGGTACCGAAATGCGAAGGATGGTCAAAAAGGTGTATTAATAATATGCAAAGACTTTTGGGAAAATTTCACAAGAATCATAGGTCCGCAAAATATTTTTTCTCTCGTTGTTTAAGAAAATAGAGTATTCAAAAAATTTAGGTCAAATGCATTTATTACAAGTGTGTGAACTATAAAACTCAAGTTGGAACCCTCATTTCACACTTTGCATCGAAGGAGAAAAGGAGAGCACTCAATAGCTAAATTTTGAAGCAACGAAATCGATTCATCGACGATTCTCAAAACTCATCAGGTATTTCAGTTTTTTTTTAGAATTTTCATATAATTCGGTGTGCGATCGATAAACGTGAAATACAAAAGGAAGAATGGAACAAATCAAAGGGTCAATCATTTTGGATGAATACAACAATGAAAAGATTAGGTCCATGATAAATCTACTATTGCCTGATGAATTGAAGCAATTGAAAGATGCCAAACACAAGAATTTGGATATTTGGAATGAATTTTCGTACTTTGAGAATGCAAAATTCGTTGAATTCATCTTGAGCAGATTACATGATGACACTTTGACTCTGGACAAACCCTACATCATTTTGAAGGAGGAAATAAAAAATTTGGTTGGATTATACAAAGTTGGGGACATACCAAGAAAGAAATCCATCCAGAACAAAGAAGTTGAAACCCTAACCAGAGTAATTGGAGATCAGAGGGCATTGTTAATCTCGACAATCAAGAATCTTGTTATAAAGTACATTGCGCATGAAATTTCATATAAAGCCTTTTTTAGAAACATAGAAGGATCAACTTCGACTGGTGTAGTTTATATCTCTCGCAAGATGAGAATGGAAGGTCAGGACTTTGACCTGTGTGGAGTATTAAAGGATCAAATAATGGAGAATGTGAAACTAGAAAAAGACACAGGTTACCCTTTCAGGTTTGGTACCTTGATCATATTCTTAGTAATGTACTTCTTGAATTGTTTGCCAAAAATCAACAATCTGGTGTGGAAAGTAAATGAACTAGTATGCAAACAAATATACTCATATTCTAAGAGCTTGGCTAATTGGAATCAATAATTTGCTTGGAAAGTTTGGTTTAGTCGGTATTTATCTTCCAATAAGAACAATTGAATTTGGTTCCTCTTTTGGTGGCATGGAGAAAAAATAGAAAAGAGAAAAAGAAACTGTTGAATATAGCCCCTTGGATTGCAAGATTCCCAAAATTGAAGGAATAGGAAAAGAATAGGAAATTGTGGATATTACATAAGAAGAATCCAATGAAGAAACTGAGGACCCATAGGGAAATGAACAAGAACCAGAAAAGAAAATGTCAGAGGCAAGTGAAGAAGAAGATGACTTGACAAAAGAGAAGCTACAACAACTTATTCAGGAAGAAGGTGGAATGCAAAAAATTGCTAAGTTATGGTCTGTCAGACCATCATATGATCAGGATATGATTCTGAGTGTACTAAATTGTCATGTTGAGCACTGCAAGATAAAATTGGAAATCTTGCAGAATATTCTACCCAAAGAAATGATTGAATGCAATAAAAATAAATAAACTCTGAGTCTCGAGACAAAGAAGAAGGTGAAGTTATCTCACATTTGAAGGGAAAATTCAGGCTATCACTTACCAAATTGAAGAATAAAATGAATGAGTTGAGGCAATGCATAAGTTCAACTAATAACATCTACAACTATTGCATTCGTTGGCCTCATGCAGTTGGAAAATACAAAGAGAAATTGGAGCAGATTGAAACAGAGCTAAATGGGATTGGAAAAAGCTTTGATATGTTTTAGGATCAAGATGACACCATTAAGAAAAATATTTGAGCGCTACAATATGAGCACAAATTTTTTTAATTCACCAAGAACACACTTGTGGACACTTTTTGGAAAGTGAAGGATCTAACCAAATGCAGTTTGGAACAAATGGTTGAGATTCTGAGAAAAGGTGAGAAACTAGAGGAAGCAATTACAATTCCAGAATCCCTCACTGAAATTTTCAACAAGACATCCAAGAGCAAAAACTTGATTATTATCATTGGGATCACAATAGATGCTTAGAATAAATCCCTTCTATAGATGAAGGAAAATCATAAGATAATTTTCTAACTTTTTTCAAAAGTTTTAAATCAGTTTTGTAGTTTTGGAGATTTTGAACACATGTTTTGTCACTTTTGTCATATGATTTCCATACTTTGTCATTGATGTCAAAGGGGGAGAGAGTGTAGTGAAAAATGTCTCATCAATCTTAGGGGGAGCTATGTTTTGAAATTTTTTTTGAAGCAAAGGGGAAAAAGAGCAGTAAAGTATGGTAGTGTACTTATATTGATTTTGACACTTAGTCATTTTTCACTAAGTATTTCCATCAATTCCAAAGGGGGAGATTGTTGACATATGGCTTCTAGTGTTGTCATTGATGGCAACCTAAGTCAAGCATCTAGTCTACAATCTAGTTTTTGTTTACACCGACAAAATAGAGTGAAGAACAGGGCATCCAATCAAAGGCAATAATGTCGATTTGAATTCTTCACCAGACTATTATTTTGGATTATGGATCTCAGAGAAAGGTTTTTTGATGTTTGTAATACCTTATTCAAGAATTATGTTGATGCGCATTCACTGGTATGCGATCTAGGAGATCCGGTGCACAAATCTTTTGGTTATCTGTGCTAGCAAGCCGACTTGTCGAATAAAGTAATTATGGATGTATAAGGAGTAATTAATTAAATGTTTTTGTGTTCGAATATGTTTATTTGGGTCCCTAATATGTTTAGGACAACTATGGATGGTGCAAATAAAGATTTAATTATGGATCTAGCTGACAGTTGAAAGGAACTTAATGTTTTATGAAGCCGACATATGAATGATCAAATTCATGATAGCAGATATATATATGAGATCAATTTTATCATTTTAAGATAGCGAATATAACGAATGTGTGGAATGTGAAATATACTAGGTGTGTGGTACAAAATTCAAAAGGGTAATAGTGCAAATTCATCTGCACATGAATTTGTGGTGCGAAGGGCAAAGCAGAGGAGAGTGAAGTGCATAATCTGACAGAGGATCCAAAATCTAATCTATGAGATTAACCAAAACTGTAACCTGGCATAAGTAGATGCTACTATTTCAGTTCAACCTTCAGATGGTTTTAATCTAAACTTTTGTAAGGTAGTGAGCCTTCCCTTCTAAGTAGTGATTCTAGGCAGTGTGCTTGAATGCAAGTGCATTCTCCTTTGTAAAACTTTTATTTGAGTACTCAAATTATGGATTAACCTCCACCGTGGTTTTTCCCTAACACGGATTCCACACAAAAATCCTTGTGTTATGGCTTTGTGGATGATTACTTTGTGTGTTTGCATCTTTCTTTGGTTTGTTGTTCAAATGGTTTTAATATCAGATTAATAAAGCTAAGATTTGCAGAACATTGATTCACCCCCCTCTTAGTGTTCCCTTAAGTCCAACAGGGTTTTCCTCCTCGAGCGGGGATTGCTTTTATCACCTTTACTTTGTGATATGGGTTTTCCTCCTTGAGCGGGGATTGCTTTTATCACTCTTGCATTCATTTCTATCTTTCTCTTCTCAATTGTATATATCGGATCGAAGATCAACATCTTCTTCATCCTGAGTATATGCTCTTTCTTCAACTTCATAGTTCTACAAAACTATGAAGTCCTCTTTTGACCTTTCACTCTCGAGCTCATCAGATTACAGTTTGCTTCCTTGACAGTTCAAGTATACATCTCTAACCCTACTACTCCTTTGATCTACTTTACCGAAGCACTCATCAGTATTCGTGCTCGCTAAAGTGGGGGAAAAATGTATAGGAGCAAATTTTCACCGCTAATTCAAATTAAACTTTTACCCTCTCCACTTTAGAAAACCAAACTTGTAGACTTAATTCTAGATAATCCCGTTGTTCACACTATAATTGACGCCTAATTTGAGTGTCGGTGGAGGCGTTTCTGTCGAGGACGCCCACACAACACATAAACGTCCACATGGCACACTTACATCCTTGACATATTTTCGCATTTGGATCCTGCATAGTTGTTACAATTCCCATTGGAAGTCAAATTGTAATGCCCTCTTTGGCCGACCAACCCGGATATGGTTGTTTTCTTCACTCTCTACTTCAAATTCAGTATTCATTCCTTCCATTTCATCTTTCCATCTCTGGATCCTCTCTAAAATTTCTTCCACAAGCTCTTCTACAACTCCTAGAAGCATTCTAAGCATTCAGTCGAGCTCTCAAGCAACACTTTACACTCCATAGCACCAACATCAACACTCCATCAACTCAGTAGAGCAAGTGTGGAACAAAACACCATTACATCAAAGGCTTGAGTTCCTCTCATTTTGTCCCCCACTAGCCTTGAGCGCTTTGGGCAAAGGTGGTAAGCTTTCACTCCTCTCCTCTATTATTTAGTTGAGTAGCATAACACTGCTTTGTAGTGATTTTGTTCTTACTTCATTTCCTATTTTTCTCTCTATCTATATGGTTGTCCGTGGAGGTGGGAACACCAAAATGGGGATTTGACTAAGGAAAAACCCTATACAGCCCCAACACTTTCCCTAGATATCATGCATGCAATTATTGAATACATTCAGGTGTTGGAGGCCTCATCACTTGTGTGCTTGTAAGTATTTCCTTTCTACTTCTTATCTTTATCACTTTTATTTCACTTCATTTCAGTCTTATTGCTTTTTTTTGGTTTCTTACATTCTAGAAGTTCTTAGTAATAAGAGGGGAAGTCATCACTTAGCTATTTTCTGAGACATTATCGCTTTCTGGTCCGTACGAGATGCCAACATGCCTCAAAGATGCCAAAGTGCCACGCTGTCGTCTGTATTTTGCGCTGATGTCCTTTGGCTGAGAGCTTGTCAGTTTACCCAGAGAATCTTCATGACCTGCTCTTTCTGATTCTAAGACTCTTGTCGTTGTTCCTTAAGGTAGTTTAGGGTAGTTCACCCCGTGAGGATCTTTGAGTGAAGAGAACTCGTGAGTAGTGAATCCCCCTTCTCTACAAACTCAAAAAATCAACACATGTGTCAAGAGTGTTTTTATTCCTTCCACTTTCCTCACATTAGACTCTCCAAACACCATTGTGTCATCCACAAATTAGATGTGTGTAATAATTGGTACAACATTATGTGCCACCCTCACCCCTTTCCATAGACCCAAGCTTTGTTTATGTTTTATCATCCTACCCAATACCTCCACCATTAAAACAAAATGGAATGACGACAACAAATCTCCTTGATGCAAGCCATTCAACATGTTGAATTATCCACATGGAGACTCACTAACCATAATTAAAATCTAAAATATGGATATACATTGGTAAATCTATTCTAGTCATTTCTTGCAAAATCCAAAATTTTCCTTAATTAGCATTAAAAATATCCAACTTACCCTATCACTTATGCCTTACTTATATCCAATTTTATCATCATACTTTTTTATTTGAACCAATGATTGAGTGAAGAGTTTCGTTAGACAACATAATGCTATATGCAATTTCTCTTCTTGGGGAAAATCCATTTTGATCTACTAAAAAGACCTGATTCGTAATATATTTGCAAGTGATTTCAAGATGATCTTATATAGATTATTGCACAAAGAGTGATCCATAATCTGAGTATGAGATGTATTTTCTCTTTTTAGAATAAGTGCAATGACAATATTATTGACGTCCTTAATAAATTAATTTTTCAATTTGAAACCTTTCACAATCTCCCATACTTCCTTCCTGATCATATGCCAACAATTTTTGAAAAAAAATATTGTAGGAAACCTATTAGGCCTCGTGGTCTTGTCAGGATAGATTCAGAATGTAGCATCTCTGATTTCATTCTTCATGAATGGCTGCATAAGAATTATGTTATCCTCCTCATTAACAAGTGTCAAAATATAATATAATATCTTTATGTTTATAGGTTTGTCAGCAAATCCTTTTGGGTACAATAGAGATATAAAACTCCTCAATATTCTCTCCATTCGATAGCAACCTACCATTCTCATCTTGGATCTCATGATCTTGTTCTGAATTCTCCTCAACCTAACTTAAACTAAATTATGATTTTTTTGTTGAAATATTCCACCTATAATCACATTTCTCTTGCCTTTTCTATCATAATTATGAATAACACAAGATGCAAGATCAAACAACAAAAAAATACCTTCCACGTAATAGAGTTACAAATAATAATTTGCTATATCCTCAACAAAAAAACTTATAGAATGAACCTAAAAAATATTTAACAAATAATACAATGAGGGTGAGTGTTTTATGGGAGCAACCCTAAATGATAAAGAGATTAAATCATGACAAGTGTTAGCATCCTATGTGATAAGAAAAATAATCTAATAAAATCTAACTCTAATTAATAGAAAAAAGTACTCCTAAGTTTGGCTTAAGTGTATGAAATGATTTGTAGTACCCCTCCGTGATTGGCTCTTTCAGATGTTTGATAAATTTTATTTTAGGTTATATAATGAATTAGCATAAATTATTAGTATAAAAGGTGACACGATAAATAAATATGAACATAATTATAGATTATTATAAATTAAAAATGTAGTGTAATATTAAATAAAATAAAATTGATTTTGTAAAAATGAATAAATAGTAAATCTAATAGAAAAGATAGAAAAATCTTTCTTCCAGAACATGCACATGCACAGTTTAAAACTGTTTGTAGATTAGAAACTTGTTGTTTTGTGAGATTTTTAATTATTTTTTTTGGTTTTTCGAAAATAAATCTAACGACCTTCTTTTTGAAAAGGAGGATCTTGGTAAGGATGGCGGGTCTTTTTCAAAGAAAAATGAGTTCTTTGTATTGTTTCGAATCTTAACCCTTTTCTTTATGAATACTTGTGCGAGGATATTCCATTTAATAGCCAGGAAACACCTTTTAATTGGTGGAGTCGACATTAGCATCTAGAAAAAACCAGAATAGAAGGAGCCTCACCAACCATTCTTATACCTTCCTTTCATCGTGGGAATGGGTTGGAATAACCTCCTTTTTGACACCTTAGATTATGATCTTGCTTAGTTTCAATCTGTCGATCCTTTGTTTCTGATTGTGATCTGACTCATTGGTGCTTTAAACAAAGGAATCAAATGATAAAAATGACGACCTTGAAATATTCATGCACGAAGTGTACTCAGGGGCGTCATGTCGGACAAGAGGTACAAAGGAGGCACCCTCAACGAAGATGGAGAACAAATAAATTCCTGGTATGTATCATATACTTTCTATTTTGAGTTGATGGAAATCGCAAGGCCTCGTAAGGGTATTCTCCAAAGGATCTGAGCATTAACGATAATGTATGGGTAATTCCTTGCAATGTATTAATATGATATTATCGCATTGAAAATAACATATTTGTTTTATTTTGTTTGAATTAGGAGGACGTTAGATTTTAAAAGATTAAGGAGAATCATGAGGTATATTGTAAACTTAAGTATTTTTATGTCTAAATTGTTAACTTTTTTTTAGTAAGGGAAATGGTGTTATAGAAAAGAAAATCGTTAGTTAAATTCAATATATTGGTTAGAATGAGTTTATTGAAGGTTTTAATACCCTTCTCAAATAATCATAGTACTAATGCATCTAGTTTAAATAAGTATTGCATTTCTTTGAATGTTTATTTATTCTATTTTTCTTCGAATTTCATGAAAGTGAAATGATTTATGTTAATAGATCACTCATTTACTTTCAACCTTGTGTTGTCATTCTATAATTGAAATATTGTATTGAAACTAAGTTTTTTATTATATGACATATATATATATATAGTTATGGTAGTAGAATATTGTGATTTAGGTCTTGTAGGTAAGTAATTGGAAAATTAAATAGAAATAAGATTGAGCTACTCACAGTTAGTTTATTAGAGGATGTGTAAATAAATGTGGTAGATTATGTGCTAAGTGTTTATGAAGTTGTTAAGATGGATCAGTTTTAGTGTTTGTATAATTCTTTTAAGTGTTTGGATTAAGTGATTAAGTCGTTGAGTAAAATATAAAGTGGCAATGGTTGTTAATTTGAGGAGTTGTTCATGATTTATTGTTTATTGTGAGTTTGATTTAAATAGTGGAATTCAAGGGTGCAATGTTTGATTGTTTCCTTGTGATGAATTATGTGTGCGATTTTGGAATTTAAGTTGATTTTGATTATTGTGGTTGATTTTGTATTGAGATCATGTTATTGTTGCCACTTCGATGGGGAAACTATTGTGTTAGTGATTTGTTAAACTTCCAGAGGTTGGGGAAAGAGTTTACTTATTGTTGGTTTTCATGTCGAGTTCTTTGTGAGATGTTGTTCTTATACTTGATTATGCTTATGTGGGTTTAGCCTTGCACTGTGGAAATAGTTTCATTATGGAGACCTTGTGTGAGATGATGTATGCCTCACTTTATGTGCTTATCTATATGGATTTTCTAGTTTTAAGAAAGTTGGCTTATCCAGTTAGTGACTGTGAGTCTCTTGTTGCTAGTAGGGAGAGTGGCTTCCCATCAGGGTTGGAGCCCTAAGTGGTGTCTAGGGTAACCTGTGAGGGAGTTGTGTTAATTCAGTGATAACATAATAAATATTTAGGGGGTTGGGTAGTACTCACATTAATATAAGATAATGAAAGCCTCTCTCATGGCTCAAGTGCTCGTTTAGGATTGGGATGAGATGAGAAGGCCTAGAATGGCAAGATCGACTGCCTTATCTCCATGAAAGGTATATTGATTCTGCATGAGTTAGAAGGGGGTCGGGGATTGGTTGAGGTTGGTAGGGTAACTTAGGATGAGGGTCGAGACCTAGGAAGATCTACATTGGGTAACCCATATCGAGCTATGTGATGACACTTTGCCTTATAGAAATCTTGTATGCCTTGTTTTTTTTTCCTTATTGTTCATGTACCTTTGGAAGCGATTATTTCTTTATGTTTTGTTTGTTACTCTTGTATGTTGTAGTCATGTTAAACTATGTTTTCTTAATTGTTTGTGTGGTGGGTCCTCATTATCATCTCCTAGCATGGGGGGTGGACCTTAGGGTTCCACATGGTCGGGTGGAATGTGCTTTGCACTCCATTGGGTTCCTAGTTGATGTTCGTGAGTATGGATTTGTACCTTATGCAATGATTCTAGATCTTGCATCAGATCTTGTGGTAGCGTTGGGGTTATGAGATGTAATAATTTCAATTGTATCTTATCATGTTTTGATGTATCCTTCCCATTGTAGGTTGGGAAGTATTGATGTAATTATGTAATCATGGAACAATGTATATTTATGTAACAAAGGTCATGGATGTAATCTTTACGTTTATTATTCAATCATTGATGGTTTTATATTAAATGTGTTGTATGGATGTATGACGTTCATTTTCTTTATGCTATAGTTTTAAAATGAACACTTGTAACTAACTAATATTCGTTATGGGATTAGATCTTGTGGGGAACATATGCACATAATGCAGCCATGACACCCTAAAGGACATAGTTTGAGCTTATGTATGTTTACATGCATTATATGTTAGTGTTATATGATTTACGTTTCATGTTAGTTTTTTAAAAAAAAAAATTGTGTCATAATTGTTAGTTAGTTGTGTGTTGTCCTTTGGGGTTTGCATGGTGGGGCGTTACATGATTAAACTAAGAATCAATTTTAAAGATTAATTAATTATTAGCTAAAGCATGGTTACTCTAATACCACTTCTTAAGATGAACTTAGGGAGTAGCTAAAAACCCAAAAAATCTTATGCATAAAAATCAAAGAATGAATGATGGGTCTCGACAAACAAGGCCTGATGAGGTACCCATGTACACAGAAAGAAATCTTCCACAATTGGAGAAAAAGAGAAAACCACATAGGAAAAATCATCTCCAAAAGAAAGAAAGGTGAATGAAGTACTAAAATTCCTCCAAATCAATGTCCCAAAAAGAGTAGGAATATGAAGAACATTGCACAAGCACGAATAAGCTATAGACAACTATTGAATGATGACTAATATAGTGCTGAAATGAAGAACCTCATTTGAAATATACGATGATCAGGATCAAGAAGACAAGAATTCGCATGAGTTCCCTCAATGACACAACTCAAATCAAATGGAAAATAAAGGAAAATATCTAGAAATCGAAGATATAAATTTCACAAACCTACTAATAGTTTGAAGAATACTAATCAAATAAAAATGGAAGGTCACCTCTAGAAACAAGAATGCAAGAGTGTCCATATGGTAAGTTCGTTCCATCTCATCGAAATGTATGGGTAACCAACCATTACATCCACCTAGGTAGTACATAATAATAACAACTAGATACATGGATCAATCCAATAAAAAACCAAGGAAGCATTATTACCAATAATAGAAACCCCCATAATGTAGAAAGGGAGAGAACTGTGTTTCACCAAGAAGTGCATGTAGGATAACAAATAACATCTGAAAATGCACATGAAAGCACCCACAACTAAAAAAATGGTGTGAAAACAAGGCACAAACATATGAGGCAAGACTCACTAGGGTTTAGTGCTATCATGGAAGGAACACTCACTTGAAAAAGGTATGATGGAAAAACAAAGGCACTACACAACCCTTCCATGAAACTTTATATCATAGTGCGAGTACAAAAGGCACAACAATATGTGTGAAAAAACCTTAATAAGATACACCAAAGTGACACTTTATCTTAGTGCATCTACAAAAGAGAAATCACATGTGAAAGATTCCTAAAATGCCCAAATAGGATAAAATACTTGAAATACATGTAGAATAGCCTAAAATAAGTCATCCCACACAAACAAGAAGTTTTCAGGAGCTAAAACATCCAAGTAATTCACTAGAAAGTAAAAACAAAAAAGTGAACAAAATGTACATAGAGAAAAATATGGGAAAATTGCATAGATAGATGTGAAGCTCTCTAAAAGACCTTTCTAATTCCATTGGAATCACAAAAATATGGAGAAATTGGTCAAAATTTGTGGGCTCAAGAGTGAAAACAACACATCTAACTTTGACAAATGATAAAACATATCGGCAAAAAAATGGTTATGAGACCCACACCACTATAAATTATGCAAAACCAACTTTCTAATGATATCTCATTCACCAAATTTTGATATCATATGCCCAAGTTATGGTTAAAAGAAAAAAAATGCTCTTTAGGGCCAAAGGGGGTTTGGAGGGGGCCCTGCCTTGTGGCTATATCGCTAATGTCAGCATGATGCCAATGGAATATTTTATGAATTTTTCCATTTTTTCGATTGTTTTGGCTCTTGAGAAAAATTAGGTAATGGAATATTTAATATGGTTGTCGAAAGATTCCTTGTCCCTTAGAAAAATCTAATGTTGGAAAAGGATGACATGGCAGAAAGAGGAGGGCATTGGATTTTTTTTCAAAGGCCTGAATACCATCGGGGAAGGTCCCATGACTACCAAACTGTATATAGTGCTAGCGCTATAAATAACGCTTAGGACTATAAAGCACAATTTTTTTGACAGTCATACAATAGGCTATATAGGGGCCATATAGAGGCCTTTATAAAAAATCTACCTCAAAAGCTCCTAATAGCAAAATAGGGAAAATTTATAGTCAAATTTGTTGAATCAATGTCTTGAACACAATGGTGAGGTCCTTTTCATGTCAAAATACACCAAAAAGCACCGAAATCTAGAAGTTGCAAAAAAATGAAGATTCCAAATTTGAAGCGTTGTAACCCTAGTTGAAGAAAACCCTCAATAATTGAGAAGGGGTTTACTGAATCCATGCTCTAATACCATATTAGAATTGTGAATAACACAATACACAAGATAAAAAAATGAACAAAAACATTTTTCACACAATAGAGTTGTAAACAATGATTTTCTATATCCTCAACAAGAAATACTTATAAAATGAACCTCAAGAATCTTTAATAGATAATACAATGAGGGTGAGTGATTTATATAAGAAATCCTAAATGATAAAGGGATTAGATCATGACAAAATTCAACATCCTATGACATGATGAGACATAATTATCTAATAAAATCTCACTTTAGTTAATAGAAAAAACACTACTAAGTTTAGCTTAAATGCATGAAATGAATTAGATTTAGAATAAATTAAAGATTAATTAATTATTAGCTAATTCATGATTACTCTAACATTTTATTTTTAAAATATTTCTTCTCACTAATAGCTCTGAGTGCTCAACTAACAACACTTTTTCTTTTTGGAAGTCCTCGTGAAATATCTCATACAATATGACTTTCTCATTTAGTTTTGTCAATTATCTTTCAAATCTCTCTTTTTCCTTGAATATACTCTTAAAATATGTCACATTCCAAGCCTTTAGTTTCACTTTCAAGTATGACATATTTTTAGTAAAGGTGAATCTCTTTGTGTCTCCCATTTTAGGAGCCTTCATCCACCACTCCTTAATAAGATATATCATATCCGCTCTTCTCATCCACATTATTTCAAATTTAAAATAAATTTTTCTTATGGGTGATTCCTCACCAAATTCTAACTCCGTAGGGAAATGATTTGAGGAAAAAATTGGATTAGTTTTTGTCTAAAAATTGACTGATGAATTAAACCAATCCCCCAAAATGAGAAATCAATTCGGTCTCTCAAATATATTGGTGAAATCGACTTGCTTGTTTGTCCAAGTGAATGCCCCATTTTTTGGGTGAAATGTCACACAACCTATTCAATTCTACAAAGTGCTTGAAACCCTTTATGACTGTGTTTTCAATCCTCAAGCCCCCACCTTTTTATTCCAATCACAATAACATTGAAATATCCTCACAAAATGAATTTGTTGTCTTGTATAGATTCTATTCTAGAAGACAAAGTATCCCACAATTTCTTCTTCTCCTCTATTTTAATAGGACCATAGGGAAAATTATAAAAGATAAATCAAAAGGAGCCTTACCTCTCCCATCATCCCATTGTGATAATATTTTATCTCCTTGACATTAAATTTGGAAGGGTTCCATAGACTACCGAGTCCCCCAAGAATACCAATTGGTTCACAAAAAAAATCATCGCATTTTTTTAGTGTCTCATTTTTTTTTGTCTCCATTGCTCCAATCTTGGTTTCTAGTGGATGCACCAAATCAACCAATTTTTTTCTAGATAGTGCTTGGTCATGCACCACTTATTAGGGGTATTTAATCCCCTAACATTCCAATTTTCAATCTTCACATGTTGCTCTCTAAAGAAGGTGCTTCCTCCCTTCGATCTCAACACATACTCTTTGATATTTAATAATCCTTTATCAATCATTGTTTTCTCTCTTTTTTGCTTATTGGTTTTCCTTCATTTCCTTTCTTTCCTCTTTTACATCTTGATATTTTGATTCATGACTTTGATGGTGACTAGCTAATACACCTCAAATTGATGATACCCGATTCATTAGGCTTTGAATATTCCTCCTCCGACAATTGTTCCTCCTCAGAGTATTTTTTGACACGCTCTCGTGCTTTCCCTTTTTTTCATCCCTTATTTTGGCATCATCCAAAATGTAATCCACACCCATACATTGAAATTCTTTTGCCATTGTTTTATCTTCCAGATTGGTATTCCTATCAAGGGTTGTTACAACAATGCTATGACTCACATTCATTCTATTCTCCAAGTTCACCTCTTCTTGAGTGTCACCATTTTTCTGCCACTACTTCGTTATTGGGTTATGTGTTTTCTTGCTAGGGAAATCCACCTCTCAATGCCTTCTACTCTTACACTCAAAGTTAAAGCCACAATCACATATGCAATTCTTTTAGCTGAAGCAGGGACTTTTCCTTTGGAAGCATCAACGATAACTTAGTTGATAAGTTATCTAAAGAAGGTTGAAAACATGGATAACCACCGATGGCCCAAAACGGTATTGGAGGAGATGCTAGATCGTAGAAAGAAAACTCGGATGAAGCAAAACAACAAGTGGTTGAACAAGTGAGGCATCAAATTACAAGAGTTTCCTAGCACCAATAGTGAAATAAAAAAGTATGTGAGGGAAAAATTTAGGATTTCCATGTGGTCAAAATAGATTGGACGAAAAAAAGTATACTACATCAAAGAGTTTAACATGACAAAGGACCATGGTGAAAAAAATATTTAGGGGCTACTATTAAAGGGAAAGTGAGGTTGTTAGTTGCACAATTAAGGACAATATCGCACCATCTTAGGTGTGAGACTGGTAGATGGAAGATACCTAAGGAAACTTGGGAAGAAAGAACTTGCATATTCTGCAATAAGGGGACGGTGGAGACAAAATGATGCTTTGTCATGGAATGCAGAACTTATGAAGATATTCGTAATCAATACACATATATTTTGGGTGTGGACAATATGCAACAATTATTTGAGGAGGATAAGATCAACCAAACGACCAACCTTCTAGTCAAAATTAATAGCAGGAGATCCGACTTGGAAAAGAGCATGAAAACAAATTAACTTATTTGTCTTGGTCCCATAGATTGTTTAGTCTCGTGAACGTCATTAAAATATTTTATCCATTCATTCATCGAGATAGGTTTGATGTGAGCCACACAAATTCTAACATATATGAATGAATTGATTTTGTGAAACCCTCATCAATTTTCACCATCACACCCATACCATCTCCAATCTCTTTTAATCTTTTGACTATCCAAAATTCCAAGGGAAAAATTATACAACCTTATCCATACCAATTCTGATTGTGAGATGTATACCACTGGATAGAAATTGATGACCCATTTCTATAAATACAATGTCAAGTTCTCCATCACCTAGGTACATTTCTCCAATATTTTTTCTCGCTTAGTTCCATTCTAAAATTTCACATAGAAAAAACTTTAGGTATAAATTGTGGGCATGAACTCCCCTTCCAATTTCCTGTTACCCATTTTTTAACTTGTGCTTGGTTGAATTTCTTCCCAAATCTTCTGATAACCCCATTTGTTAGCATGTTGGACACTGGCATATCTTTAAAAAAATTGATCTTCACCTTCCCTTCATTTGTTTTTGTAAGCATCAAGTGATAATATTCTAACGTTGGATTAGAGGGATCAACAAAAGCTTTTTCGTTACTCTTCGAAGGATGCAAACTCTACATGCTTTTTTAGACTTTTGCTCCATTTAAAAAATATATGATTCTTTGTGTGTATCATTTCCTCTTTTTAATTTTAATTATTTTTTATAAATATTAGTAGTTTAGAAACCAAATTTGAAGTATGTTCCTATCATATCTTCAAAATTTGAGTTTATGCATCTCAAATTATTCATCCAAATTTAGATTTAAATGATTTAAGGAAAAGAAAAGTCAAATTTGACTTCTTTTTATCCTCTATTTCCATGCACTTACCTCAATTGTAGATTTGAACCATAAACTTTTACATTTAAAATGTAAATTTAATTCTTTTGTTTTTCTCTTGAGCTAACTTAGCATACATTTGCATTTATTTATGTGCTTGGTTCTATTTAAAGATATTCACTCATTGATTTGCAATTGGGTTGGATATCATTTAAGAGTTATGGAAGTACTTGTAATAGAGCATTTATGAAAACATCATGAAATATTATTATAACATTACATCAACGCACATCATCCTAGGTGCATTACATCATTTGTTATTTTTAATGCTTCATGCAGAGTTGTATATCCAATCAAAATAGACACTTGATTAAAGAGAACACAACTCTCAAAATTTAATAGATCTCTCAAGGGTGTTGTTTGAATACCACAAGTTCCTTATTAGATTTAAAGTACACATAGAGGTGAACAAGTTTTAGACAACAAAACTCTATTGTATTAAGTCCCTAAGTTACATGTTTAGATCTATGTATAAGGTTTAGCTTCGAAGATGTAGAAATCGCCTACCTTCACAAAAAGCATAATAGATATGAATGTCCAACAATTAGAAATAACATAACAAGAGAACGATAAATCCCCACCATAAAGGATATGCACTCCTTATCCCACTCATAAAAAATCCAACTTATACAAATTTTGTTTGTAAAAGCTTCAAACACTCATTCATACAAACACTAAAATACCAATTGTATAACAAATCAGTTCTAAATTTCATAATTCTATAAAATATCACAAAATAATTTATTTGATTTCTACATTCAATCATTTCCCAATCTTAAACTCAATTAGCTAATTTAATTAATTCTTTAATATTTTTATTTATTTAAGAAGGCGGTTGTTTACCCTACAAATATGAATATCATGCGCAGAACAGAATGACAAATTCCAACTTCAAAAATATCATGGTCCACATATTTTTCAATTTGGAAATCTTGAATTTGACACCATATCCACACGTCCAGAAAGCAATAATCATCCTGAAAATAGAAAACAAACATTTTTTTTTTTCAATGTTCCACTTGTTTCGTGAAAATTTTGAGTAGGAATGGCCATGGCAACGGCAATGGTACTGCCCATTCACTGCTCGTCTTTTTCAAACTTATCGTCCGTGCGGCAAAATATGATGTGTAGACCAACATTATCAAACAAGAGATTAGTGCTGAGAGTTAAAATAGTAGCTGAAGCAGAAAGTGAGCAAAAGAAGAATGGAGATGAGAGTTTCAGTCCTTTCAAATTTGTAACAGACAATCCTTCAAGCAGAAATGCTATTCAATTGCCTGTTATACCCACTGAGGATGGAAGTGTAGGCGAAATGTTATATGTAAGTTTATTTTTATTTTTCTCCGTGTTCTTGTAATTTTCATTTGCTTTTTGACGTTTGATTTATTATCATTTCTTTAGTTAAAAGTGAGCAGTTATAGAAATGCGAGATCCATCTTTGTGAGGTTGATTTATCAAGTAGAATTTGCAGTATACGTTCTACAGAGGGACATAGAAAAGTTGGAATTTAAAAGTATCTCCAAAATCTCAGAAACGATATTTCAATAAGAAATAATGACGGGGAGAGGGACCAAAGCGCGGGGATATGTACTTGCATGATAGGTTGTCATAACACAACTTCCATTGCATGGGTGACCTTGTTGTGGCTTGTGGATTTCATATTCGTATTGATGCGGCTTTTATATTAGAAGATTATGGACCAACAAGAGCTCGATTCGAAGACCTTCTAAGCGTATTTAGGGGCACTATCACTGACCTACCGGTTCTTTTTATTTTCAGATGCGGTGGAGTTTATATTGACCTTTTAAAGCTTTATCCATATGTTAATCCTCCACAACCTCCGTGACTTGGGCTGGCTTATTGTTGTCTGGAACCCATATTTTATTATTCTACATCCTCCGCGACTTAAGGTTGCCTTATTGCAAGCAGGAAATCATATTTTAGTACTGCAAAAGCTCTGGGACTTGGGTAGCCTTACTGCAGTTTGGAACCCGTATTACGATATCCACAATCTCTGTGGCTCGACTCACCTTGCTGTGGTCTGGGATCCATCTTTCAATACTCACAACCTTTGTGACTTAGATTACCTTGTTGTGGCCTAGTATTAGAGCTTTGATCTTGCTACCCTATGAATCATGATGGGAAATCAGGGAGAAAAATTTATAGAACATCTTATGGGTTTGGTAAAGCAAATGCAAGATGTAAGTAAACGTTTTTGGAAAAATCTATAAGTAATAATAAAAATACAGGAGGGAGTAGAAGAGAAAGAAGAAAGAAGTTGATGAAGAAGGAGGAAAAGACATAACCAAGGCCACAAGACATTGTTATGGAATAGACCATTGAATAGGGACAAAAGAGTTATGCCATACAAGTTAAAGGTAAGGATCCTTTGTCAAAAGAAGATATTTTATTGACTTATAATGAGTGTGTATGCCGGCAAGATATTGATGAAGTTAAGGAGGAATAGACATTAGTCGTTGAATACATAGAGCCCAAGATAAAAATAGATGTTCTAGTCCACGAACTACCCATCAATTTTCTAAAGGGTGAGTCATTGCCATACGTGATTGATTTTTAGAGTAGCTATGTTGATGGACATGCAATTGAGGAGAATATTTTAGTTGATCGTAATTTGGGAATTTTGAGTCACAAGGATGCTTATGTTGAAGATTTCTCAATAACTTCCATATCGGCAAAGAAGGTAAGTATTTTGATTATAGCCCAAGGCATGAAAAAGATGGTCATATTTTAGATTTATTGCTCCACACTTTGTCATTACAAGATTTTTGTCATCATGGGAAGCACTCTAAAAATGGTAAATGAGTGAAGGATACAACTTGTACTATAGGGAATATAGATTTTTTGATTGAAGTTCAAAGTTGTTTATGCATATGGGGTCTGAGTGATATTCTGAGGTACAAGAAGGTTTTGATAAGTTTTTTATTCCATGCATTTGGATGAAAAGGAATTCCATGGAGAATCATAAATAATATGTTGTACGTTCTAATATGGTTATGGAAGTTCAATACTTGCATTTTATGGGTCGCTCTTTGGAATTTAATTCTACAAAAATCCAAAGTTATGATGCCTAATATAGACTATTGCCTAATAGAGGTAGTCATAGTCATAGGGATAACAAAATTCTTGATGTTGGAATGTGTTGAATTCATAGACGACTTTGCCATTCCTTGAACCAAGAAGGCATAGCAACTTGTCATCGCATTGGGTAGACACAAGTTGTGCAATGACTTCAATGTAATAGGTCTAGGAGAGACTAACGTAGTGTTAGGCATCCAATGGCTATATTTGATCAGGGAGTTCACTATGGAGTTGAAATTCGAATGAAAAGAGGTAGTGCTTTGAGGCATTAATGATGGAGTCCCAAGAGTCATCATATCTAAGGGGACAACATGAGTAGCTTGTGTAAAATGGTGAAATGAGATCTAAGGTAAACACATAACCTAAATCACTCATTCCACCATCAACATCCGGGGACACAAAAATAACCAAGAGAAACTATTTGGCTCTATCCTCAAGGGAGAGTGGTCAAGGTTTTGGTCCCCTTTTTGTTTGGATGGTTGATGTGATGATTGATTGTGAAATGTTGCAAACTAGGTGAATTAATACCAAATTGATGAATTGTTACAGAATTTGGAAAATTCAGGACAAAAAGACAGAAACTGGAAACAAAACTGGAAAGTGTAGACAGAGAAGAACTTGTCATTCAAATCTAAGATTGAATTGGCAGGATAGGGGCACTGGATGCCCTAGTCAAGAGATGCTAAATTTCAGGAAACAATAGGGTTTGTAGGTCTTCAGCTATGAAAACCCATATCCGAAGTCCGACAATTTACGAATAATCAGCTTGAACTAGGGTTTTGATACCTTGAAATCTCTAATCTATTTGAATCAATTTCAGACTTGTAACTTGCAAGGACAAGGGGAGAAGGGTTGTGCCATATAGGGGCTTGCCTTGGTCAAACCTCATTCTTGAAAATTTTAAATTTTTCCAAAGTTGTAGAGAATCAAAAACCAAGCTGACCCAGATTGATGAAATTTGAAAAAGATGACCCTCTTCTTCTGAAAAGTGATGCCCTAGAAATTTGAAGTATGAAAAAGCGAGCCTCTGAGCAACCTGATATGGAAAATATGAAGAACTCTGAAAAGCACCACATTTTGGCCTTCAAATCTTGATATGAAGAAAAATATATGTTTCCTCCTCTGGACGCCAACCTGCAAAAGATGTGAATAATGAATGCAAAGGCCTTCTTAAATAGGTTTTGAGGATAAAAAACGCTTTATTCTCCAACTTTAAATCTTTGAAACCAATCTTGAGCTAGTTACATTGAATGTGGACATTGTTTGGAATGATGAATGATGAAATTTGGAAAATTCTCTAAGGCATTAAAGCTTGGGTGCCTTTACTTGGTAGGCTTAGTCATTTTTATGAAATTTCCAAATTTTGCCTGATAAAATGCATCCGTTTGATCTTTGATTTCGGACACCAAATGTATCCCGTGAATTAACTGATGATCTCATCGCAGAGCCTGATCAAATCGGAGAAGATTGTTTTGGAGATTGCAACTGCTAAAAACATCATCTGAGCCCTCAAAATCTTGGGCACCCTTGGCTACCTAGGGTGCCTTTACTCAATAGAGATATAGCCTTTTTTTGATATTCTTCAATTTGTTAATGTTTTCTAACCTTAAGATGAATTCTCTATTGAATTTGCATTTCTAGCCGTTCAAAAGGTCCGATGAACTGGATATTGGATTTGTTGGATAGCTTGAATGAATCCGGAAAGAAACTTCTGGAGGCTGCATCTTTCGAAAATTGACTCTGAGGGGTCAATAGCTTGGGCACCCTTGGCTAGCTGGGGCGCCCCGACTCCTTCAGAGTTAGAACATTTTCTGTATTTTTCAACTTTTCTTTTGACTTTTTCATTTTGCACAAGTTTATCCCTCTGTTCAATCTGCAATATCTGGTGCTTGACAAATCTAATGAACTCACTGATGAATTTGTTGAAAAGCCAGTTCAAATATGAAGGAAAGTTCTTGGAGCTTACAAACCCTAATTTCCACTTTTAGATGCTCAAAAGCTTGGGCGTGCTTGGCTACTTGGGGTGCCCATGATTACCAGACTTAACCATTTTTAGGCATTTTTCAATTTCTCAAATTTGTCTCCCATGCTTTGTCCTCCATTTGATCTGCAATTGCGAGTGATTGATGAATCTGACGATCTAGTTGAGACATCCACTGGATAGCCTGAGGAATTCTGAAGAAGATGAGCATATTTGCAAACCCTAACCGCTGGATTAGGCTTCTCAAAACCCTAGGTGCCCTTGGCTACCTGGGGCACCCTTACTCACTAGACTTAGAATATTTTTTGATGTTTTTTCATGATTTTCAGTGTGCTACTTTGATAAAACTTCTTTGTTCGATCCAAGATTTTGGTTGACTAATTGATTCGTTGGACTTGTTGATAGATTCATTGCAGAGCCAGACTAATTTTGAGAACAAATTGTTGAAGGCACAAACCCTAGAAACAACATTTGAGGCCTTGAAAAGATGGGCACCCCAGGCTAGCAGGGGTGCCTTTACTGTGCAGAGTTAGTTTTGTTATCATTTTACAACTTGGTTTTTTTATCATTTTACAACTTTTCCTTTGTTCCTCGTTCTTAATTCCATGCTTCAATTGCTGGGGTTGAAAAATATGCTAAGGCATGAATGGCTAGGCACCTTGACTAGGCAGGGGTGCCTAGCATCTCCAGTGTTAAGCAAACTTCCTCAATTTTCAAGATTCTCCAACATCCTTCCTTCGTTCTTTGTCCCTTGAGCATCTTTCACCATTGCTCGATTCGTGTAGTTTTTGAGACCTTGAATCTGACACCTGGCAGTTGAGCAACCTCCATTGAAGACCTTAGAGCTCCTAATTTAGCTTTTGAAAAAGTAGAATAGACCCACTAGAGAAAAATTGATCTTTTGATGATTCTGACTGGACCAGCCTGATCAAGAAGTATTTTCAACCAATCAAAATTAGTTTGAGCCCTGGAAGCAAAAATTTTATTTTTAGAAATTTTCTATTTTTAGAAAATTTTGCTAGCATCCAGTTGGGAAGAAACCTAGAAAAACCCAGAAAAGTCTATTTTTAAAAACTTTCAATTCTAGAAAATTTCCTAAAATTTAGGGCCGAAAAACTGAGATTTGGGTTTTGTAGATAACTTCGCTTTGAGTAGACCAAGATCCTCAAATTTTGAAAATTTTGAGAGTTTTACCAACATGCATGACATGCAAATTTCCATTTTCTGACGTTTTTAACAATTTTTACAAGACTTTTACCGACTCTTTAAAAATGCCTTAATGTAGCAAATTTTTTAATTTGGGGTACAACAAAGTTCTTGAGTGATTTAATGAAGTTGGGAGCTTGCTGGTTTAAGTTTTCAGTCTGCTGTTCAGTCATATCAGACTTGTTGCAGCAGTGTATTGGACCCTTTATCGACCCTCGAAGGCCCTTTCGATGAGGTATCATTGCTATTCTTTGTTGGGGGATTGTTTACATTCATGTCGAGACATCATTGTGGGGAGTTGTGCTTCAAATTCTCATTTCTTTCAAAGTATAACAGCAGCTTGTGTTATTCTGGAACATGTAATGTTGAGCTCATTGTAACACCTTTGGTAATACCATTGATGATTTGCTCTTGTACTTAATTTGCTACTTACCCCATTGAATAAGTGGTTCTCTCACTAAATAAGCATTGAGCTTCTTTACTTTCATGCCATTTCTTACCCCACTAAATAAGTGGTGCTCTCACTAAGTGATTGCGCTATCTTTACTTTCTTGTTATACTTGTTGAATAAGCGGCCGACCTTTCTTTGGCTTGGTCGGCTTGCCGCCAAGTGCTTTCTTGCAATTTGTAATTCCTACCAAAGAAGTGGATGTTTCCTTTATGTTGAAGGCTTTCATACTCACCCCACTGAACAAGTGGTTAATTCAGTAGCGTAGCTTGTAGCCTAACCACCGTATGCTCTCACCTTGCCCACATTGGGATCTAGGTGATTAGAAAGTGGAAGGGAGTTACTCAGTTGGATATCTTTGATTATTGGCTAAAGCTAACAAACTATGAAGTTTCGAAAAAAAATTAAGGTGGGTTATTACACCTCCCGTGAAATAACCGTTCAATTATTTGAACATTTGAATAATTAACTCTAGGAGGGAAATGGAAACTTTATAAATATTTTTGGTCCCACTTAAGTCACTTAAATATAATATTAATTAATTAATAATATTCTTAATGTTTGCTTGTGAGGAATAATATTTGTTAATTAATATATAATTCCCTTGCTTTAATTATTAGCTTACGGGAATCAGATAAGCAAATAATTTATCCGGACCATCAATTGGAAGGGGACATTACAATCCTCCCTTCTTGGAGTTGCTTTCCCACAAGCAATTTTAGATTCGGATGCTGAAGGACCCGCTCATTCTCCCATGTGGTGTCTTCCCCTGGTAGATCCTTCCATCTGACAAGATATTCCTTAATTGTTTTGTTTCTCAACTTCCTCTCGCAAACATCCAAAATCTCATCCGGAATTAGAACCAACTTGCTATCTTCATCAAGAGGTGGTAACTTTGCTGAAACTATCACTTGCTGTTCAAGTGCCTTCTTGAGGCATGATAAATGAAACACGTTATGAATCTTGCTGCTCTCCAATAACTCCAGCTCATAAGCAACCTTACCCACTTTCTTGATGATCTTATATGGGCCATAGAACCTTGGTCTCAACTTCTTGGCACCACTCCTCTTTAAAGAGGACTGTTTGTATGGTTGAAGGCAGAGATAAACCAAGTTCCCTACCTCAGAAAAAGGCTTAGTCCTGTGTTTGTCTGCATACACCTTTTGCTGATTTTGAGCGTGCTGCAAGTTATCCTTAGGTGACTTCAGGATATCCCAATTCTCCTGTATCCAATCCTTGGCCTTGGGTGCTCGACTATCACCAAATGCCACATCCATAAATGAATAAGCCTCATATCCATATAGCGCTCTGAAAGGTGACATCCCAATGGACATATGATCAGTGGTATTATAGCAATACTCACCCAAATGCAACCATCTAACCTAGGCCCTTTGTTGCCCCTACATTGTAGTTGCAAAGATAATCCTCAATCCACTTATTCACTATGTCTATCTATCTGTCTATTTGAGGGTGATAGCTGGTGCTTGGAGCTAATTCTATACTAGACAACCTGAATAACTCCTGCTAAGAAGCGCTGAGAAAGCGGCTATCCTTGCCACTCATAATATTTTTTGGTAACCCATGCAGCCTGAATACCTCCTTGAAGAATAAATCCGCTACTTGTGGTGCCTTGTACTTAGATGAGATAGCCATGAAGTGTGCAAATTTCGTTAACCAATCAACCACAACAAAAGTGCAATCTCTAATTCTGGTGGTTGGGGCTAATTCTATACTAGACAACCTGAATAACTCCTGCTAGGAAGCGCTAAGAAAGCAGCTATCCCTGCCACTCATAATATTCTTTGGTAACCCATGCAGCCCGAATACCTCCTTGAAGAATAAATCCGCTACTTGTGGTGCCTTGTACTTAGATGAGATAGCCATGAAGTGTGCAAATTTCGTTAACCAATCAACCACAACAAAAGTGCAATCTCTACTCTGTACCTTAGGAAGTCCGGTGATGAAGTCCATCAATATGTTGTCCCATTTTTGCTTTGGAATAAGCAAAGGCTGCAATAAGCCAACAGAGAAAGTTTGCTCTGATTTGTTCTGCTGACAAGTGGTGCACTCTCTAACATGGTGCATAAGATCATCTTTGAGGCCCCTCCAGGAGAACCTCTCTCGAATCTGTCTATAGGTCTTGAAGAACCTAGGATGTCCAACCAAAGGAGTTTCATGCACAACTCTCATGATTTGCACCTTCAACTTAGATTCTAGAACCAAGAATATCTTGTTCTTGTACTAGATGATATCATCCTCTACCTTATACCTTTCAGCCTGGATTTTGCCATCCATCAACTCATAGGCAAAAACATTCTTGGAGTACTCAACTAGCAAAAGAGCTCTCCAATCTGTTGAAATCTTGGACAAGGAATATATGGCAAGCTTCTAGAAAGAGCATCGACAACTGTATTATTCTTTCCCTTCACTTACTCAATATTGAAATCATATGCCTAAATTTTATTGACCCATTTTTGTTGGCATTCATTTAAGTCCTGCTCTAGGAAGTACGTCAGAATGTTATGATCAGTTCTGACTACAAATCGCCCACCAACCAAATATTGCCTGAACTTCGCCAACACATGCATGATGGCGAGCATTTCCTTTTCGTATATAGAATATAACCTTATGCATCTCTGAGCTTCTTGCTCTCATAGGCAATGGGATGCCTATTCTGGATTAACACCGCACCAATCCTTTCTTGTGATGGGTCACATTCTAGCACAAAGGGTTGGGTGAAATTTGATAATGCAAACACTAGACAGGTACTCATGACCTCCTTAAGTTTGTCAAAGGCTCGTTGAGCCTTTCTAGTCCATTTGAAAGCACCCTTCCTGGTGAGATCTGTGAGACGTGCCCCAAGCTGTGAAAACCCTTTGACAAACTGCCTTTAGTAACTGCATAGGCCAAAGAACCCTCGCAGCTCCGTGAGTGTCCTCGGTGGTGGCCAATCTAAGATTGCTTCGATCTTTTCCTGATGCACCTGAACTCCTTGTGCACTGATGATGTGACCCAAGTACAATATCTCCTTCATTTTGAACTCACATTTGGAGGCCTTGGCATACAATGATTGTGCCTTCATGATCCCCAACACCTCATCAAGATGTTTCAGGTGGTCCTCCCATGTTTTGTTGTATATCAATATATCATCGAAGAATACAAGGAGGAACTTCCGTGACTGCTTGGTGAAGATGTGATTCATGTAGGACTAAAATGTTGCGAGAGCATTGGTCAAACCGAATGGCATGACCAAAAACTCATAATGCCCATAATGGCACTTGAAAGCTATCTTATGGATTTCTTGATCCCGCACTCCGATTTGGGGTTATCCCGATTTGAGATCTATCTTTGAGAAGAAGGCAGCCTCATGCAATTCATCTAACCATTCATCGAACCTGGGAATTGGATACCTATTCTTGTTCAAAGCACGATAATCAATACACATTTTGAGAGTCCCATCCTTCTTTTTAACCAACACCAGAAAAGATGCAAAAGGACTCGAACTTGGCGTGATATGACCCATATCCAACAGTTCTTTGATAGCTTTCTCAATTTCATCCTTGATTTTTTTGGTATGTCGGTAGGGAGTAGTAATAACGGGCTTGGCACCTTCCTCAAGCTCAATGGTATGCTCAAATCCTCTGTTTGGTGGCCTCTCTGGAGGAGTATCATTGAAGACTACACCGCGACTGTTCAACACCTCTTGCAAATCATCTTGGTAGTGCTTAGGCTTGCTATCCATGGACTTAGAAGAAATCAGGCATTGTGCTGCCCAAGCAACAACACCATGTGTGAAAATACTCTCCATACGTTTGGTTGAAAACTTGAAACCACTCTAGGAGCTTTGTTAGACATTCCCCTAAATACCACTTTTTTTCCATCTGCCTTGAACTTAAATTCCATGGTCTGGAAGTTTTGAGAATACTTCCCAAGTGAGTGTAACCACTGGATACCCAAAATGGCATTGGTGTCACCTAAGTCTACCCCATAGAAATCATTAGCAAATGTATAGTTACCAATTGTGATGCTCATCCGAGGGACCTTCTACATACAAGAGATTTGATATCCATCTTCAACCATGACATCAAATCTCTCATGTTCCACAGTCTGCAAACCCTTCCTAGTAACCATAGCCGAGTCTATAAAATTGTGGTTAGCCCCACTACCAATCAAGATTGTGATTCTCTGTCCTTGGAGCACTCCACGAACTCTAAAAGAGTTGAATTTTGGTGTGCCAGACATATTAGCAAGAGTACCACCCTTCACTCCCTTAGGTGGCATCTCATTGGAATCCAATTGCTCATCATTTGACTCATTGTGTTCGCTGCCCTCGTTATGATCAAATTTCTCCTCTTCTGAAACACTCTCTATGTAATGCACCTTGCCCTTACCAAGACATCTATGTCCTGGTTTCCAAGGCTCTCTCCAACTGAAATACAGCTTCTTTCTCCGTAACTCCTATCGAGTCTCATCATCCATTATGTTTTTCTTGGGCCATTCTTTCTGGAAAGGTTTCTTGCCTTTATCGTTCAGAGAGGTAGAGCCTTTGGATTGAAATTTGTTCTTCAAGTTGGCATAATCGATGTCTCTAGCTTTCTTGTTTGCCTCTTGTAGCGAGCTGGGATTGAGAGCTTTGACCCATCCTCTTAAAGGGTCCATCAAACCATCCATGAACAAAACCAGCAAATTTCTTTCCGAAATATCAATGACTAAAACAGTAAGCCTCTAGAAATCAGCAATGTAGTTGTCCACTTATCCCCACTGCTTCAATTGGGTAACTCCTTGAAATGGAGTTTAGGATTGTTGACATTGAACTTCTCAATTAACCTTTTGGTAAACTCAACATAAGAGGTGATCTGATCATGGCCCATTGTGACCATTCCATGATGCCACCATTCGTGGGCAACTCCATCTAGATGTATGGCAACATATTTCATTGCTTCATCTTCAGGCAGTGGATTCCATTGGAAATATGTATCAACTTTTTGAACCCATGCACGTGTTGATGTCTTCCTTGATCCATCAAAGTAAGGCAAACTCAATTTACCAACCTTCCCTTTGAAGTCATTGTGTTGCTTTCTATTACCCCTATTGGGCATGTGTCTCATCCTCAAGTCTATATAGTCATGGAGGGAGATATCATGTTGAAAACCTAGTCCTGCATCACCTAGTATTGTCTAAGTTGTTCCTGTAACTCAATCAATGTGGGCCTATTGCCCTTCTGAGGCTCAACTCTGTGTGGAAAAAGAGGCATTAAAGGCCTTGAGCTTGTAGGAGCAGTACATCGATTAGGAGTTCAGTTATTAACTGAATTATCTCCTTGACCATTGTTTCCTTTGTTATAGCCATTACGGTTGTTATGGTTATTGTTGTTGAGCATTGTTCGGGTCATTAACTCCATCAACTGTGTCATTCTCTAGTCTGTTGCCCTTTGTTCTGCCAATAGTGCATTAAGGAGGTCTTCCCCTCTATGATCTTCTCCTCTATCACCCATATCAGCCTCTATATGTGCATCACCTCCTGTAGAGGAGTCAATGCCACTGCTTGATGGAGATATTTGGTGTATTCCCAAAATATCAAAAATGGCTTCCCCTTCAAGAACATGAGTAGGCTGCCACTGTTTCTTAATCTCCCTATTATAGTACCTTCTTTCTCTTTCACTCATGAAACCCATAGGCTAGTAGGAACACCAACTTTGATACCATTGTAAATACCCTTGCCCAAATTGATCAGATGTTAACGATTTTTCACAGTTTGACAGATGCAAGCATTTTGTCAAACAATTTCCTTGCTTGTGGATATGTGTTATTCCCAAGATGTATTTAAGTGGAAATTACATATATTGAACTTATCATGAAAACTCTTCTTCTAATAGCAATGGCTTAGCATTCACCAACCTATTATTGCATGATAAGTCTATAGAAATTGCAACAATGAATATTTCTGAGCAATTACATTCAGAGTTTAATACAAAGATGATATCCAAATTTTAGTCTATAACATTATGATGAACAACTTAACATTTGCAGATATACATCACGTAGATATTTAATTCCAGTTTTAGTTCTAACTTCATACGCCAACAATGATACTCTGTGCAAACTGTACTGGTGTGATAGCAGGGAGATGCCTCTTTCCTATGCCACGATCCCTATGGAAATAATATGTTGCCATAATAATGGGGTGGCGATTGCTTTGATTGGGTCCCACACCTCCACATCACCCTGACAAGTGCGGTGGTCAACTGGAAAATAGTATGCAATAGGAGAAGGGCCGCGATAGGCATATATTAGTGGTGGCTATAATAATTCCGGCACTAGCATGATATTGCTTGATAATATTCTTACTCACCGCAATAATACTCAATGAAACACCTGATAATATTCATACTCAACGATTTATTGTATGCCATGATATTAGAGCGGAAACTTACAATGATATTATATTTAAACATTCAACCTCCGATTTAGAAAGCAAAAGACATATGAACCAATAATGTGAATCACTGCACCAATATAAATCACCCAGACTCAGCGGATGATAGCCACGACTTCCATATGCATATATACGATCACCAACTTTGACTATAAATTCATATATATATATATAAATAATTCTAGAACTAGATCAATCAATATATCAAGTTCCAATCTGAGCAATATATGAAATAATTTTTGTGCAAAATATGATAATAATTGATCAGCAACCAAGAGTGATAATATGCAATTGAACCAGACTGGATACTTATTGAATACTCCACAAATTTGTCTCTGAAGGAGACCCACAAATTTGGCAATGAATTGCAAACATAGGTTAGGTTGGAATCGTTTCACCACCGAAACCCCGAAACCTCAAGCCCAAAAGCTCTTAGGAAAATTAATGAAATAAACTCCAATGATCAATAATTCATTCCCCAAAGCCCCTTATGTAGCCTCTCGTGAAATAACTGTTCAATTATTTGATCATTTGAATAATTAACTTTAGGAGGGAAATAATGACTTTAGAAATATTTTTGGTCCCACTTAAGTCACTTAAATATAATATTAATTAATTAATAATATTCATAATGTTTGCTTGTGAGGAATAATATTAATTAATTTATAAATAATTCCCTTTCTTTAATTATTAGCTTACGGGAATTAGATAAGCCAATAATTTATCCGAACCATCAATTGGAAGGGGACATTACAAGTAATGCAGTTTTATTGATTTTGCTAATGGTATGTTGTGCAAACATACTTGAGTCATACAGTTAAACCCATATAAAATAGTCGTACTCTTTCAAATAAATGTTCCTGTGTACATCTTTTTACATGTTCATACAATATTATCTATGTATTAGAAAAAAACTTGTGTATTTTTCATTTACAAGTGGGGAAAACAAGACAAGTGAAGCATCATAGTCATCAGATTTGCATTTTCGTTATTCTTTTAGTGATTTCTACAACTTATGTATATACTAGACTAAGTAATCTGTAAGCTGATGATTAATGACTTCTGGAAAGTCAAAACATGCTTTAATATTGATACTTGAATTATCAGGTGTGTTATATAGATGATTTCAACTTATGTTTTTTTTCCATTTTATTTGGAAGAAATTTTCACAGTTCTTGATAACTATTGAACTTATTTACTTGCAGAGAATAGAGAACAAAGGAAAGGATTATGGTTCTTATGTTAAGGTTGGAGATTTCAAATGGTTTGTTAGAGAAACAGGTAGTTTCATGTTTGCAAAGTTTAAAATTTCTGAAAAGAGTTTCCAAACATTTGGTTCTTAAGATTTAGGTATAATTCATGTATCGTTTGAAAGAGCAGTACTTGATTTGGCAGGACAATTAGGTTTGGTAACAGAAAATTCATCTTTTTTTGTTAACTAAGTTAACCACATATTTTCTAATATTCTGGTTTCACCCCTGTTTATGTTGCATAAAATATTAGGCAACACATAGTGCATCACCCTTACTACAGAATTCTTTTGATGCAAATGATTGCTTGTAAACATTGCTTCTAATATTGTAATTTATTTGTTGCATATAAAATATTAGGCAACACATAGTGCATCACCCTTACTACAGAATGCTTTTGATGCAAATGATTGCTTGTAAACATTGTGACTGTTGGAATTTGTAATAATTGATGGTTATTTAAGATCTTTTATCTTGAGTTTTAAGTCATAGTGTCTGGAGTGGAGTCAGATCCACTAATGACTTTCTGTATATTCAAACTGTAATTCTTCATGGTCTATATATCTAGTTTCAATCTGTATGTTATCTTTCTTTTGGACATGCATGTACCCTTATTTACATGTGCATTGGGAAACCAATTGGCTGTAAGCAATAGAAAAAATAGTTAAAAATTTGATCTAAATTTATGGTAATCTGCAAAGATATTGCAAAATAACTTGTAAATGTGTTACTGTTTTAATTATCTTTTGCAATACAACACAAAATGGAATAGTATGTGAGGTAAAACCTCTCTTCAAATTTGGAGGGGAAGTTCCCTAAGACTAAACCAACCTAAACCTAAGCTAAATTGACCCTAGACTAAAACTATAGACAAGATATACTAATATTCAGACTACACAGGATTCACTAGGGGGTGGGTTTGCATAAAAGAAATAATCACCTACCTATGTTTTTGCCTTGGATACGTGCAGCAGACTATTAATAGGTGTGCCTTGCAAATGATATTCTCAGATTTTCAAGGAAAGAAACTTTTAAACACAAACTATACTTTACAGCCGGCTAAAACAAAAACCAGTTATTCAGTGCAAACAAGGATTGAAGGAATATAACACATGATTTTAGGAAATAAATAGGTAAGTTGAATTCAAAGCCACAACTTAGGTAGACATAATACAAAATTTGAGTTAATACAATTTACTTCATGGAATTATCAACAAAATAAATGTAGATACAAAGTAACCAACTTGAACAACAGTTTTTGCTGTATAAGTGTATCATTAACTACCATTAAGAATATCTTGTGCCCTAGGCACTTATATGTTACAAATTACAATGCATATGCTTTTAGGGATTTGAAAAGAATAATTAACTATTCTAAAATGATATCTTGTAAACCTTTCTAAAGCTACAGAAATAAGCAGGAAAGAAATATACTTTAAAACAAATATAATTTAAACAACTGATAAAATAGAAATAACTACAACAGCTTAAAAATAGGTCCTCATCCTTGCTCAGATATAGAACACTGACAATAGCCATGATTGGAAATAGTTTCTGCTAAAAATAGCAATTGCACATGAATGCCCACTGTGATTCTAAAACCACTTCACTCTCGTGAATATTGAAACCCTGGCATCATTGATCTATCCATCTGTTGACAACTTTATCATCAAACTCAATGTCCTTTGTGGAACAAAATGAATTTGATGTTTTGAACCTTGAAACCTAGGTATTGACCTTGAATACATCAAGCAACACTAGCCCTAGGCAATGGATGATTATCAACAAAAACTCCAAAAATCCAAGAATGTGATTTACTTAGTGAATAAGGTTGCCAAAGCTAAAAGCCCTAGGTGGCTGGAACAACATGGTGATGTTGAAAACCTAGTTATTAGGATCTCTTAAATGACCAATATATATACAGTTGAAACAGAGATATGAAGAAGTGTGCAAGACCCCATTCTCTTTTGCTTGAAAAAGTTTAAACTCATTGTTTATGGCACTTTTGGAGGATTGAAATTGTTAAAGAGCATAATGTTTATTAGGGAATTGCATTTTATTTATGTACTCCTAAATACTATTTTTAAGACCCTAACTTATAAGGTTTTTCTTTATAATATAAATTGGGTGATTTACAAAGTTTAGCTTTAAATTTTTTTTTTTTTTTATTTATTAATTAAATTAATAATTAAACAGTTATAAGATGAAGAGTTGTTACCTATACACCAACCCCTTGAATTGTCTTAATATTACATTGAGAATATATTACATATACATTGTTGTATATGTGGAGCTACTTGTATAGCATAAGATGTATATTTGTGGATAAATTTTATGTGCATATGAGGCCATTATAGGAACAAGGGAAGATGATACTAATAAATAGGTTCTTGTTATATCTTTATTTATATAGAAAAATGTAAGTTTCCTCAATATTGAATGATCTATTTTGGGGTTTTTTGCTAAAAGGATTTCCCTATGTTAATTCTGTGTACGGTGTTGGTATTGTTTTAACCAGTTTTTGCCAACCAATGTTATCCGGGCTTACTTGAGTTATTGAATACATTAGAAGTACTTATTAATTCTATCCTTTACCATATCTTTCCAAATCAAAAGCCCTTGTGGAAAATAATTTAAATCCAACATTTTGTTGACTCATGGTAACATATCAATCTATATATAGTTTTCTTTTCATTTCATCATATTACCAATTACGATATAAAAGAGCATTAGGCCTGATAGATAAATATAAAGCAAGGTTGGATAATAAGTTAAATAAATAATTCATTCTATCCAACTTACTCTATTTAAAAGCATGGTTATGCATGTATCAAATATTATTATCAATTTGAGAAAGTGAGTTGTTATTGCAACCTTGAATTGAATGTTGAAGTTTCTCAAAATACTACAGAAGTCTCACAATTCTCTTGAAGGCTCTATTTGAGCAATTAACCTTTAAATCCCTACATGGAATATCCTATGTAAAACTCTCAGTCATCAATTCCAAATAGAATGCAATTGTAATTGAAATCCTCAATTTTTAAGCATTTATTTAGAATTGGGAATTGGATTTCTGTGACATTAAGACCCTAACAAATGGACATTGTAATGGATGATTGTCGCTCTAAAAAAATGTCCAAGGAGCAATCTTGGAAGGGATAGCTCACCCATTATTAGGAGGAATTCTTTTTATGACTCTTTGACTATATTAGTTTAGTAGGTTGATTATTTACTACTTGAAGAAGCATGAAAATTCCTATCTACTAATATATGAATATCTCAATTTCTTAATTATCTTCTATTAGAGTGGACTTCAATCCCTTAAAGAAGTTGACTCTAGTACCTGTTGTGACCTTTTCACACATCACCCCATCCAAGATGGGGACCCCCTAATTTTTGCTCCATTCTGGTCTTTTGGCTTTGGTTTTCTCTGTCTCTGATCTTTGTCCTTCTAGGGATGTCCCGTCTTTTGACCTAGATTGAAATGATTGCCAAGTCTACAAAATTAGGGTTTCTATCCTTCAGGCTTGTTTGAGGTCAAATTGAGTTATCAAGGTAAAATCTAAGTGCAGCAGTACAGTCAGAAGGCTCAAAGCAGGATCCCACTGAAATCTTACTGGAATCTGACAACTTACTATTTTTAGTAAGTACCTAATTTGAGGTCTTTCCCTCAGGATTTCGGGATTCTAACTACTTCAGCACATTCAGGCAGCTTCGGAGTGCCTACACATGAAATTTGAACGGATTCAGACAACTGGCTTGTTGTGACCTTTTTCACACATCACCCCATTCAAATGGGGACCCCCTTAAATTTTGCTCCATTCTGGGCTTTTGGCTTTGCATCTCTCTCTCTCTCTAGTCTTTCCGTCCTTTTAGGGGATGTCCCATCGTTTGACCCAGATCGAAATAGTGGTTAAGTCTGTGAAATTAGGGTTTTCTATCCTTCAGGCTTCTTTTTTAAGGTCAAACCAGGTTATCAAATTGAAATTTGAGCTTAGTACTACAATCACAAGGCTGTCAGCAGAGTCCTACTGAATTTTAATTGAATTTTGACAACTTACTATTTATAGTAAGTGCTCAATCGGGAATTGTTTCAGCAGGATTTTGGAATTCTGACTATTCCATCACATTCAGGTAACTATCAGCTGCTTGCACGTAAATTTTGAGCAGGATCAGACAACCTGCTATTTTTGGCAGTTCAGGCTTCAAGAGCCATTTTCAGGGTTCAAACATGTGATTTTTCAATGCATGTCCGAAGATTACTTCTAGGTTTCTCGAGACCTCCACAACGATATAACATGCAAACCGAGACGATCACTTTCAGAGTTTAGCTTTGGGAGACTATTTTTAGGGTTTGCATGCAGAGTTCTTTAACGCATGTCTGGGTATTCCTTCTGGGTTTTTCAAGAGCTTCGCAACGGTGTGACATGCAAGCAGAGAAGATTAAGTTTCGAGGACTTACTATTTTTAGCCAGTGCCCGCATGCAGACCAGTTTTCTGGGTTTTTCTGGGTTTCTTGAGATCCCACGGGCAATATGACATGCAAAATCATCCGGTAGCGAATTGATCACGTTCCAGACAGTTTCTATAAATAGTAGTTTCACCCCAGCCACCCAACACTTCAGTTCAACATACAAAGCGACATGCAGAAGAAACAAAGTCAAACGAAGACCGCTCAGGGTACATGCAAGTCAGAATTAGGGTTTCCACTTTTATAGGGGGTAAAATCCAGAAATGGTCAAAATGAAGTACCCCACTGATATCAGCATCATCCAAGCAACCTACTGGCAAAATTTGAGTGAAATCGGAGTACTTACTATTTTTAGTAAGTTAGGACACGGCTATAAATAGCAGGTCTGCACCCGAGGTAGGTATGAACAAAGCACTCAAGTTATCAGGATCAGGCAAAGCAAGTTTCAAATCAAACAGAGCTACTGAAGTCAGGCAACTTTGAAACTTACTATAAATAGCAGGTGGCTATAAATAGCAGGTCAGGGCAGAGGACTGGCAAAACAGGTTCACAAGGCAAAGAAGATCATATGGTGAAATTTTCAGGCAAAACGGAGCTGTAGGAGCTGAAAATTAAGGGACTTGCCAAAAATAGCACAACTTGCTAAAAATAGAATGCAAAAGCAAGGGCAAGCAGAGGCATGGAAAAACGCCTAAGTATGAGAATGAAAGTGGCTACCTCCAAAGGTGCCCTCAAATGAAGGTGAGCTAGTCAAAATGTGCCCACCATGGAAAAGTGTTTGGAAAATTATTCTAAGGCATTGGAAATCAAAGCATGCCCTCTCAAATGCGCCCATGGTGAAAATAGGAGAAGACCCATGTAAATGCGCCCATCTAGTGGAAGCTTTGAAAATTTCTAAGTGTTTAAAATAAAAGCATGGCATGTTAAATGCACCCTCACATGAAACCTCACTATGCTAAATGCGCCCACCTTGATGAGTCCCTCAAAATGCCTAAGGCATGGAAAATAAAAGTTGAGGGTGCTAAATGCGCCCAAGTTGAAGCAAAGATGTTGAAAATGCCTAAGGCATGAAATAGAAGTAGACCCCATCAAATGCGCCCTTGTACTAAAAGTGGTTGGGCCGAAATATTTCTAAGGCATGAGAATGAAGCATGACACCTAAAATGCGCCCTCAAGGCAAGCAAGAAGACTTTGAAAATTGTCCAAGTCACAAAATGAAAGCAGGCCATGTGAAATGCGCCCAGGGAGATAAAGAGGAAATAGAGCCTTGAAATTCGTCTAAGGCATGAAATGAAAGTGCCACCTCTAGTTTGCGCCCAAGTCAAGGTGGGAAGTGACTTCAAAAGTTTCTAAGGAAAAAATGAAAGCAGGCCATGTGAAATGCGCCCAGGGAGATAAAGAGGAAATAAAGCCTTGAAATTCGTCTAAGGCATGAAATGAAAGTGCCACCTCTAGTTTGCGCCCATCAAGTAAAAGCTACATCTCCAGTATGCGCCCAAGAGGAGTGAAGAGGGAAAATATAAGTTGCTAGTCCAAAATGCGCCCTCAAGATAAAAGTAAACACATTAAAATACGCCCATGATGGAGGAATAGGCTGAAAACGCCTAAGTGTTAAAAGGTAATAGCTCTACATCTAAAACGCGCCCAAGGAAGTGATGGAGATTTCGCCTAAGTCAAAATAAAAGCTAACACACAAAATTGCGCCTAGCTTGTTGGGATGATGTGTGGATAATTTTCTAAGGCAAATGAAAGCCAACACATAGAAATGCGCCCAAGGTTGCTGAAAGCTTAAAAACGCCTAAGTATGAAATGAGATGAAGACCCATGAAATGCGCCCATCATGAGCAAGGGTGAATGAAATTTTCTAAAGTCAAAATAGAAGCTACACACTTCAAGTGCGCCCAGCCTGTGAGTGATTTGAAAACCCTCTAAGACATGGAAATTAAAAAAAAATATACCAAGGGAAATATGCCAACGAAGAAAATGTTAGAAATATTTTCTAAGTGAGATAAATATTTCACTGGAGAAAATACGCCTTGATATGAATTGAAGATAATTTTCCAAAGGCATTTAAATGAAGTGGGCTAAATAATGAAAATATTTTAAAGGGGAGAATAAACATTGATAAATATTATTTTCCCATGTCGGGCGGAAAGTTAAATGGACCCCTTTAAAATGCACCCATGAGTTGACAGAGTTGAAAATTTTATTTCCTAAGGGAAATTTTAATATTTTCAGAGGGAATTCGTTTTGCCTAGATTATTTTCCCAACGGAAATTAAATCTCAAAGGATGAATTATTTTGAGCAGACAAGTGGTTTAAAATCGCCCAGAGTTGAACATTTTAAAGAGAGAAAATTTAAAATGTCTAAGGCAAGTTTCATGAAATTGAAGATTTAAATGACAGACATTTTAACAGGTTGGAAATGAATTTACAACTCCCACGAATTTTTCGAGTTGAATTTAATTAAACATTGCGAGGATTTTAAAATGGAATTTTCAATCAAGTCAAGTGTTTTTCTCGCGAGTTGTTTAAATCACCAAAAGTTAACTGGTAGACTAGAGGAAAATATTCGAATTTTTGCAAGGAAAGAATCTTCATTAATGGCAACTGCCATAATGACTGACTGACGACTAGCCCACTACTACGCTTGAATTAGAAGATTCCGAGTGAAGAGAGTGGCGAATTAATGAAGGTGCTAAAAATAGCTCCAGCACTACTTAGCAGGATTCTTCATGAAGAGTTATTTAAACAACTTCATTTCTTTCATTTCTTCACACGTTTCGAAGAGCTTGGAGTTGCTGAAGTGAAGAATTTTGTGAGAGGTTGAAATCTTTGAAGTTGCTGAAAGTGAGCTTTTTTTATTTTCTAAGTGCGAAGTTGCTGGAGAATTTTTTTTATTTCCAAGTTGCTGAGAGTTTTCTTTTCGAAAAGCTGCTGAGAGTGTGTTGCTGCAATTTTTGAAATTGTGTGCTGGAGAGCTGAAGATTTTATTTCCAAGTTGTTGGAGTCGCTGCAGATTTCCGAAGTGGTAGATTTCTTTTCTCTGGAGATCTTTATTTTCAAACTGCTGAAAATCGAAGTGCTGAGGAAGCTGATTGCTGCTGGAGTTGAGAAGAAATTTGAAATTTCATATTGTAGCGATCTCTTTATTTCTTCTAAATTGCTGAAGTTGACAGGCTGAAGTCAAGAATTCAAATTGTTTATGCTGAAAGTTATTAGTTTGTTGTGATTTTCTTCGCCAGTCAGAAGTGAAGTTGCTGAAAGCTTCTTCCTAAGCTCAGAGTTGTTATACAGTTTGAGATGGCCGGAGCAAAGGATGTTGCAGGAACAAGCAGAGCCGTAGGCAGAGCTGCAAATACTGAAGCGGGCAAGGCTAGCTCATCTCGGCAGGCAATGATCAAAAGGCTCGCCAAGCTATTTCTTCCAAAATCGGCAATTACTTCGAAGTTGGTGGGATTAAATGACACCAACCTCGGTTCATTTAATCTCAATGCACTCAAGTCAAGGATGTACGGGCTGGGGGGCCATCAACCGTCAGTCACAGCACATAACATCATGAAAAGCGGGATCTACGCAGCTGTTGGTTTTCCACCAGCAATTCAGTGCCAAGAGCTAATCATGGAGTGCGCGAATTACTACAAGCCGGAGCGTAGAACCATTGTCTCTCCAAATGGCAAATTGCTTGCCAACTTCACGCCAGATGCTATTGGAGAGGCATTTGGGATTCCTACTTCCGAGAGGATGCTGCACAGATCAAAGGAAAGAGCAGATAAAATGTACTCCTCTTTCGAAAGGGTTGCTGCGGTCATCAACAGAGTCTGGATGTAGAAGCCAAAGCCACCCCGCACTAAACTCCCGAAGCAGATAATTGCCAAAGACGTGAAACAAGAGTACTGCGACTTGATGATGATGCTTAGTTGAATAAATGGGAGTGCGCAGGCCTACATCTTTGAGCCTTGGATGTTCTACTTCATCGAGATCATCTTGGAGGGGAAGGAGTGTGTTGATTGGGCTAGGATGATTAGTGATAACATAGATGAACAGTTCAAGAGCCTGAGGAGGACAAAAACCTTTTACATGAGCTCGTATGTGATATATATATGCTGGCAAGAATGACCAAGGATCGAGGAATCACATACAAGGAACCAATAGGTAGTGCACCTGACCAGTTTAAGATCCATGAGGCATGCATGCAGTTACATTTGACCAACCCTGCCAGCTACAAGAGGGCTAATGATGCATTCAAAATGCATATCACGAGGACCCTTCAATAGAGAACGCAACAGAGAATATCAAAGGAGGCACAGGCATTGATAGAGGAGTACGGATATTGGCTCATCCAATTTCCGAAATTCACTTACATTAGGTTGCAGGGGTTCACTTCGTATCCATACCGGCTACTGAGGTACCCCACTGCTCACATAGTAATGATGGAAGTATCTAGGCAGTTGATCGCCTATGATAGGATTCAGAAGAAGATGAAGAAGGGTGGGCTTGACTTTCCTATCGCCATGGGAAATTCCATCGAGGTGTGTCCCTCCTTGCAGGCAGCTAGAGAGGCGGAGGATGAGCTGCAATTCTTTCATCTCTCGTATCACATGGGCAGGCAGGATTTCGATCCTTACAGAAACATCCGAATGATACAAAACGTTGAGTACCGACACAAGGCCCACATTGAGGACTTTTGGGCAAATGCTGTTGATGAAGTTGAAATAAGGAAGAGGATGTTTACTAGGCCTCCCCTCAAGTTGATTAGGGAGTGTGAGCTCATTTCGGTTCCTGACCAGGTGGAGGAAGATGTCAATGTTATACAGCCTGATTATGAGTCAGTGAGAGATACTCCGGTCCCGCCACTTGATTGATCTGAGCCCGAGATCATGGACTTGGACATGCTCTCTATACCGGTGATGACTTTCACGAGGGCTTGGGTCGATAGACACGTATATAGACTCAAGAGCAGGTCAATGACTCTCACTTATGACTTGATGGGTGATCAAAGGCCACTAACAGTGAGAAGAGGAAAACAGATTGCCCAAGCTGCGGAGGCACGAGAGGAAACGCCGACCCAGCCGATACCGTTGAGGATGGAACAAGCATCACCTGTGCACTCACAAACTCAATCTTCGAGTTTGAGGGAAATCTCACTATTTGTCGATTAGAGGGCAAGGTTGAATGAGGAGCGAGAACTGGAGGAATTTGACTAGCCCAACATCCGAGAGTCAAATAGTATAAGTGTCCGTGCATCCAAGGGTGGCCGACAAGAAGAGGAAGAGGAAACAATGGCCGACACCTGTTTCCAGCAGATGTTGGATACAGCGTTGGAGGAGGAAGGATACACAGAACAAGGGACCCAGGGGTCTGGGGATACTCAGCTCTTGGAGACAGATGAACCCGAGCAGAACAGTGTAAGAAGAGAGGAAGTATACGAGGTGGAAGCAACAGAGGAGTAGCCCCTCGTCACCTGCAATCCACAACAAACAGTGCCGGATTGGCTCACAGATAGAATGAGAAGAGAGCCTGAGGATGATACAGATCCAACCATCGAGATGGAGGAGTTCCTTAGAAGGATTAGTGCACCTCCAGAAAAGAAGAGAGCCAGGAAATTTTCGAAGATTTCGACTGACGAGTCAGGTTCTCGCACACTCTAGGTTGCTGTCCCAAGGGAGGAGTATGATCGAGCCGAGGAGAGGCCCGAAAACTATGTGATCACCACCGTAGAGTTGGGTCGTCCTATGGGAGCCCAAATTGTTGAGGAGTTTGATAACTCCTATTAGGCGTTGAGAGACCAATTGCTCTGTACGAAGGGGAAATATAAGAAGTTAAAGAAGAAGCACAAAACCTTGATTGGATATGTGCAAAGTCTAGTGCGTCTAGGTGAATAGGCAGACCCAGCGGTAGAACTCCCACCAGAGCTCCCGAGGGAGTCAGTTATTGGTTTAGAGGATTTAAAGAAGATGGAGACGAAGGCATACAAATGGGTCAGCCATGTTCGGGCTGATACAGAGAAATTTATGGAGGACCTCGCCGATGCTTATCAGTAGGCCTCGAATATTTTGGCGTGCATGGATATGGTAGATCAAGCCTAGGGCGATACTTGTATCTATCGGACGAAGACTGTTCTTCGTCTAGGGGCTTTGATGCATATACCTCTACAAACCTTGGTGGATGGAGGTGTGATTCAAGATGGTGACAGGTATGATTTCACCAGTTGGTACTCCTTGGTGGTCACAGGCCGTGGGTTTCATGATGCGGCAAAGGCAAATTCGGCCAGAATTAGGAAGGCAATGGGCAACATCTTGGAGGGAGTCCTTAACACACTGGAGGCCATATTCGCCAGAAGGTTAGCTCCAGAGGAAATAACTGCTAATGGCTTGAGAGACAAATTGGCTCCATTATTCTCAGCTACAAGGTCCCTGGTTCAAGATGATTTTGAGAATGTCTCCACTTTCTCTAGTATAATTCAGAATACTCAGGATGCCTTGGTGGCATGGAGAAAGTCTTACACTCGGCACGGGCAGACGATAGCAGTCTTGGAATTTCAGCTAAACCATATTCCACCAATTTCGGTTCAGGAGGTTGAGGCAATATTAGCCCGACCGATCGAGTTTGCAGTTTGAGAATAGGATAGTGGGAACGCTCTGCTTGATGAGAATCTTCTGGAAGAAGATAGTGGGCATTAATTGCTCGTAATGGGGAGTGGAGAATCTTTTGTGCATTTATTACCCACTCCCCTCAGTGGCGGTTTTTAGGGCGGAAACCCTAATTAGGGCATAGGTGGCTCGATCTGAGCCCTTTATTGTAATTGAATCTGAGCCGTCCACTGAAATGGGCTAGCTATAAAAGGGGCATCCCCCCTCATTTGTAATCTATTAGAGATAGAATTAGAATCAGATTGAGAATTGAATCAGAGCTAAAGAGTAGAAGGCATTTAGTTAGAAGTTAACTTAGTTTGAAGAGGAAAGAAAAACTTTCCCTTTGAAAGTTTTTGTGAAAGGTTGTTGTTGAAGGCTCTCATAATATAAAGATTCTTCATTGATTGGTGATTTCATCTTTCATTGTGGGTAGTTGACAGGGCTTTTTCGTCTTTCCAATTCTAGTAGGTAGAGTAAAATAGACTTTCATTTCATGCAAGTAGTCGTTAGCTGTGGAGTGTGGTATTTAATTTGAGCAAGTCTTCTTTCGTCCATACCACTAGCAGGCTTGCTGACGGTAAACTCGCCTTGCGTGGTCAACTGGAGTAATAGTACTTAACTTCGATTGTGATTTGTGTGTCCACTTGCATCGTTGTGATGGGGTGCATATGTTGAATCATAATTTGAATATCTTAAATCATCCTTTGAAGATTGCATTGACTTTGTGGAGGTTGTCCGGAGGGAGGCAAAGCAAAGCCCGGTTCGAAGATTGTTTAGGTTGATCCCCACATTCCACTCTCTTTTAGAAGTAAATTGTAGAGTCTCTCCCCTTTATCTCTTTTAAATTTAGCATTTTCGGGTTAGTTTAGAAATCAGAGCATCACAGCTAAATTTTTCATTTGCTTCACGAAGTGGAACAATTACGTAAGTCCCCTTGGAATAACCAGCATATTCACATCAACCAATTGAGTCTATTCGCACTAAAGGAACCTTGGAGTTGAACGCATGAACTTTCATGCAATCTTAGCATGCGGGACACTTTGATCAAGAGAGAATAGAGTGACTGTTGGACATTTTATTCTGTGTTGGTGTCATCATAAAAAGCACGTCAACATGGCTATTTTTAGCAGTTCAGCCTTCGGAGGCTATTTTCAGGGTTTAAACGTATGATTCTCCAATGCATGACTGGAGAATGGATTTGGGTTTTCCAAGACCTTCGCCGCGATATAACATGCAAACCGAGATGAGGATTTTCAGTGGTTCAGCCTTCAGAGGCTATTTTTAGGGTTTGCATGCAGTGATTTTCAGCGCATGTCAGGATATTCTATATGGGTTTTGCGAGAGCTTCGCAGTGGTACGACATGCAAACGGGATGAGTTAGTTTTAAGAGACTTACTATTTTTAGCCAGTGCCAGCACGTTGACCAATTTTCTGGGTTTTTCTGGCTTTTTTGAGATCCCACGGGCACTGTGACATTCAAACTCATCCGACATCAGACTGACCACTTTCCGGACACTTACTATAAATAGCAGCTTCAGCCCAGCGGTTACCCAGCACTTCAGTCCAGCAAGCAGAGTGACAAACAGTAGAAATCAAGAGGATCGGGAGCAGTCTGGAGCGCATGCAAGTCAGATTGAGGCTTCCCCTGCTATGTCTAAAAATAGATGGAACAAATTACAGAGATGTCAAAACGAAGCACGCCACCGGGACTAGCATCTTTCAGGCTGCCTACTGGCAAAATTTGAGCACGATCTGAATAGTTACTATTTTTAGTAAGTCATCTCATGGCTATAAATAGCACGTACTGTGCCAGAGACAAGTGTGAACAGGTTAATCACAACATCAAGAACAAGTGGAACGAATTTCGAAGCAAACGGAGATACAAGGATTGATCAATTTTAGGGTTACTAAAAATAGCAAATGGCTAAAAATAACAAACCAGCGTGGGCAGAGGATATAAACAAGGTAGCAAAGTCAATGGAGGCACAACCACGCCAGCCCCAGCTCAAAACAGGGTGAAATGCAAGGAAACCCTAATTTCTCCAAGTTTGCTAAAAATAGAAAGCTAAGGCATGGCTAGGGCGTTGAAAATGTATAAGTGATAACTGGCATAGAGACACATGAAGTACGTCTAGAAGGAATAAAGGGGTGTAAAATTTGCTAAGGGTGGAATTTCCTTCACACACCCTAAAATGCGCCTTCAAAGATAAAATGGAAGTGGCATATGCTAAATGCGCTCAAGATTTCCTTGAGCAGGGGTCAAATGCACCCACATGAGGCAAAGACATGGTAGAATTCACTAAGGCATGGAAATTCCTTGAGGACCCCTCAAATGCGCCCAAGGATGGAAGCACACTAGACTAAATGCGCCCAGGGGAGGTGAAAGGTCATTGGATGATGGCGCTTTCCTTCACATAGTTGAAATGCGCCCAAAACAAGAAGCCCACCATGTGAAATGCGCCCAAAACAAGAAGCCCACCATGTGAAATGCGCTCAAGGAAGGTGAAGAGTCACCATGGGCGTGGGAATCCCTTCACTACCCCTCATTTGCGCCTTCAAGTTCCTCCTCCCCATAGCAAATGCGCCCAAGATGGCAAGGTAAAGGGTAAAATGTGAAAAGTGTTGAGGAAATGCGCTAGACTTGGGGAAATTCCTCTCCACACCCTCAAATGCGCCCAAGGATGGAAGCAACATAGGCTAAATGCGCCCAAAGTGTTTTCCTCTTCCACATGCTATATGCGCCAAAGGGTAAAGGTGAAGCTAGGGGTGGCGTGATTTTGAAAATGCTAAGGCTAGATAATTTTCCCCCTCCACATGTGGTATGTGCCTAGAGGCAAAGATTGATACAAGGTGAAGTACTCCCTTCATGGGTAATCTAAAGTGAATTTTCTAGATAAATTTCCTAAGGCAAGAAATTGCTAAGGCGTAGAAAAGGGATATAACGTGGAAGCCCACATGCTCAAATGCGCCCCTCAAGGGTGAGATAAAATTTAAATTTAAAATAATTTCCTAAGGCATTTTCTAAGGGGAAAATGAAAAATACGCCTACAGGTGATGCTAAAATTTCTAGAGAGAAAATTCTTTAGAGGGGAAATTCTTTAGGAAGAAATCAAAGAAAATGCCAAGGTAAAGAAACTTGAGGTTGCAAGTGTGGAAGACGTTCGGAGTGAAGAGGAATAAACCTTAGCCATTTTATTATTTTTAATTAATAAAAATTAAAAGTACCCCTTCATCCGGATACACATGAAAACGATGGATTCTGAAAAGATTTTTCTTCTGGGTATTGAACGTTGTCGATTGCAAGATGGTTTGAACTTGTTCCACGCCTTGCTTGCATTGTTTCGGTGGATATTTTTGCTCGGTGTATATTTTGATAAAATTCCCAAGGCAAATTTGACGAATTTCTCTAAAGGCAAACAAGCAAAATGGATGAGATGTTTCACTGGAAGGTTGAACTGGATAATTTTGCCAAAGCTAAAATGATGTTAAATGACTTAGCCATATGAATTCAAAATTGTTCAACAGAGTGAGTGACTTAATATTTTAAAGGATCAAATATGATGAGGCAGGCCTGTGTAGAGATGATGAAATTCATAATTCTAGAAGCTTGAGATTCTGATGCTTCGAGTGACAAGTGTTGCGACTGGAAAAGAGAGGGAAAATGAATTCGAAAATGTGCTAAGTATAGCCTTTGTTGGATTTCGACCTGGCTATAATATTCTGAGTCCTCTTCATCCTCCTCACAAGTTGCTGAATGTAGAGCATTTTCTGAAGTTGAAGTGCGAGTTGCAGAGAAATAAAAATAGTCTCAAGCTGCTGGAAGAGTTCAAATTTGTGAAGGAAGGCTTGAGATTGCTAAGAAAGTTCGAAGTTGCTGAAGCTGCTGAAGCACGATTCTCTTTTTGAAGAAGTCTCAGATTGCTGGGAGGTGCGAACTTCTTAGTCTCCAATTGCTGAAAGTGAAAGGTACTATTTGATGTGCTAAGGCTGCAGTTGCTGGAGGCACGAATTTGTGAGGAGATTTCACTTGCTTGCTGAGGTACGAGATTAAATTTAGACATTTGTGAAGTGCTGCAGTTCAAGTTCACAAGCTTGCTGAAAAACGCATTTAGGAGAAGCAAGCAAGTTGCTGAAAGTACATTTTAGAGGAGAAAAACGAATTTGAGAGAAGTCTCAAGAGCGGCTGCAAATACATAAATTTCACAGTTAAAGTGAACAAGAGTGTTGAGGTTTGCAGCTGAAAGTGACAAATCGTTGCAGCCTTTTAATTCAAAAATCTGCTGACACCCTCAACGTTGATTATTTTATTATTTTAAAATCTTGTTTTCTAACTCTCTTGCCTTTTTGCAGAATGGTTGAATCAAGCAGAAGAGCTGCGGGCAGAAACAACCACCAAATCCAGACAAGCAGTGATCAAGAAATTGAGCAAGTCCTTCTTGCCGGAAACAAAGTTTTCATCAAAGTTGGGCAAGCTGGCTGACACAAATTTAGGCTCGTTCAACCTGGAGGCATTCAGAAGAAGGATAATGGGGACTGGAGGCTATCACCCATTGGTGACTTCACACAATATTGTTAGGAGCGGATTGTATGCAGCCGCTAGTTTTCCGCCAGCTATCCAGTGTCCAGAACTCATCATGGAATGTGCCCACCACTACAACACAGAGCAGAGAACGATCACTTCGCCAGATGGCAAGATATTGGCCAACCTGACACCTGAAGCAATCGGGGAAGTGTTCGGGATTCCAGTTCATGAGAAGATGATCTATAAAACGAAAGAAAGGGCTGAAAGAATGTATTCATCCACAACGGACCAGTGTGCTGATTTGATAAACACTAGGTGGATGATCAAGCCCAAGCCAACTCGTACAAAACTACCCAAATAGATAATCTCGGAGGATTTGAGGCAGGAGTTTGGTGATCTGATTATGATGTTGAGCAGAGTTGGAGGATGCCCCCAAGCGTTCATCTTTGAACCTTGGATGTTCTACTATGTCAACTTGGTACTAGAGGGCAATGATTACATGGATTGGGCACTGTTGATCAGTGACAGCGTTCACGAGTAGCTCCGTGGTGTGAGGAGAGTGAAAACGTTCTACATGGGCTCTTATATTGTCTATATGCTGGCTCGCATGACAAAGTATAGGGGGATCTCTTATAAGGAACCAATTGGGTGTGGTTCCCATCAATTTAAGATACATGAGGCTTGTCCACAATTGCATTTGACAAGCACAACTAACTACAAAAGGGTCAATGACGCCTTCACTATGCATATAACGAGGACCTTGCAGCAAAGGACCCATCACAGAATATCCAGGGAAGCACAAGAGATGATTGAGAAATTCGGATGTTGGTTTATCCAATTTCCAAAGTTCACCTACATAAGGCTGCAAGGATTCTCTTCCTATCCTTATAGATTGCCCCGGTATCCCACCAACATAATAGTGATGCTGGAAGTATCTGTAATGTCCCCGTTTTTAGCACTACACTTTTCAGTGATTGATGGCCTTTTCCCGATGCGTTGTTGACAGGTTAGAGGCAGAATTAGGGTTTTCGACTGTTTGGTGGGTTCTCTTGAAGATTCAGGGTTTTGCTTGTTGGAGTTTGGTTGTTGGGATTCTGGATTCCTTCTGGGTTTTCAAAGAGCTTCGCAATGGTTTCGCCTGCACTTTGATCCGAGCAACTTTTCGAATTTACTATTTTTAGTAAATTCTATTTTTAGCAGTGGTCCGGTCAGCATCAGCTCAGCCAACCTTTCTCTTCTGGCAGTTCATTGGGTAATTCCGATTTTTGGCTTAAGGGGTTCATTTTGGAGAAATAAGTTATTTTAAGTCAATAATGTTTTATTTTATAAAAATAACCCCTTGTCCTAGTAATATGACTTAAAAGTTGTTTTAAAGAAGGGGACTTGAAGGGTGGTCATCACATGATGATTTATTTTGATCTTTCTAAAGTCTAAATGCTCAAGTGAAATTGGACGCCTATTTTATGAAGAAATGATTTTAAATAAAGTCAAATTTAGCCTTGGAAAAGGGGTCGTCCAAACTTGGAGGGAAAAGAAGTCAAATTCAAAAGGGAATTAGGGCGCATCTTCTAGAAGTTTCTGGAGAGCCTTCTCAAGTCTATATAAGGAGGCAGTTGCTCTTCTTTTCTTATCTTATGTTTTATGATATTGTTATGCTGCCGGAATGGCTTTGGGACTGCTTCGAGGAATGAATGCCTCCTAGCCTTGGCTCGACTTTGTGCTTGAGAGATAGCTCCTAGTAGAGAAGTTTGCTTATTGTTGAGAGTTTTTATAGTGAGGTTTGCTTTGTAGCTAGAGTTTGTTGTAGTTCAGATTATTGCATTTTATGTCATTTTCTGGAGTTGCTGATAACAAGGCTGAATTTGTAGTTTCACTCATAAATCCGAAAATAAAAATACAGTCGTTCTGGGTATTGATTCATTGAGTTTCCTTGATAGGGGCGACCCTTCTTGCAAAGATTCAGCTTTTAATATTGTGTGTTTATTTTTTAAAAGCAAAATCGCCTCTCTCTATTGGCCGTACCATTTTGGTTTGCCTGGCAAGTGTTTAGAAAAAAGAATACTTTGATTTGTTAGCTGTTTCTTGGTCTAGTCCTCATTGCCATCATTATAGCTTTCTATTGCAACAGGTCTCATGTCATTCTGGCAAGTATCGAGTGAGTTGTGAGTATTTTGGTGAGTTCTAGGGTTGCTGATTGCTTCATTTCAGTTGCTGGTCTGTTATATCAGTCATAGATAAATGCAGATTTGTGAGGGGTTTGAGTCCAGAGAGGTTTGTCAAGAATTGAGGAAGTCTTACAAATTATTGCAGCATTGAAGAACTTGGATTACTAGGCTTTGGCAAGATTTCTAACATATTGTAAGCTGGCGGTAGTACTGACAACAATTCTTAATCTTGCTTTATCATGAATGTGTAATGCTCATCTTTACATTTTGTAATCGCATTTGTATTTCCTTTATCTCCGCCCTATGGTCACCTCATTTCCGTAATGGATTGAGTAGCACATGCTTGGTGTTGAGCTTGCTTTCAGTTATTAGATGATAGGGACCCTCTGACCACATGCTCGTCGTCCACCGACGCATTTCTTGGTTAGAGTTCTTGTATCGGCATTTTATTTAAGATCCTCTGACCATATGCTCGCCATCTCTTGGCGCCATTCTTTGTTAGAGTTCCTTCCAGCTCTGTTTCAGCGTTCAGATCCTTTGACCAATGCTCACACCTTGCCCACATCGGGATCCTGGTGTACATTCTGGTTAGAGTTGCTTCAGCATCGTTTTGGTTTAGAGCTAACCCTAATGACTGTGAGTTGCTCTGCTTATTGTAATAAAAAAAAAAAAAAATGGCTTGGTTTACTTCAGTATCTAGGCAACTTATTGCCTACGATAAGATTCAAAAGAAGAAGAAGAAAGGTGGACTCGGATTCTCAATTACCATGGGGAATTCAGATGAAATCTGCCCATCGCTGCAAGCAGCTAGGGAGGCAAAAAATGAGCTCCAGTTCTTCCACCTTTCCTACCACACCAGTAAACACCATTACGATCCCCACAGGAACATCAGATGGATATTGTCAGAAGAGTTCAGACACAAGGCACAGATCGAAGACTTTTGGGCCAGTGCAGTGGATGAGATCGAGATCAGGAAGAGAATGTTCTCTCAGATACCGTTGGTAATGATCAGAGAGTGCAAGATTGTCCCAGTACCGGATTAGATTGAAGAAGACATAAACGTAGTACAGACTGACTACGAGACAGTGAGAGATACGCCTCTACCACTCCCAGATTGGTCTGAGCCAGAGATCACCAACTTGGATACGCTCTGTATCCCAGTTTTAATCTTCACACGAAGTTGGGTAGAGAGGCATGTCAACCGACTTAAGGGACGATCAATTCCCCTTACCTATAATTTGATGGGAGATCACAGATCACCAGCAGTTAGGCAGTATTGGCCAGGTTCATTAGATTTGCAACCGGTGAGAAGGAGAAGGGAAACGCCCTTCTGGACGATGACCTTCTGGAAGGAGACGACGTGCATTGATGGCGGATAGTGGTTCATTGATGGGGAGTGGAGGGCGCATTCATTGCCCCACTCCTCTCAGTGGCGGTTTTTAGGGCTAAAACCCTAATCAGGGCTTAGGTGGCTCAATTTGAGCCTTCCATTGTATTTCAATATAAGCCGTCCACTGGACTGGGCTAGATATAAAAGGGGTGTCCCCCCTCATTTGTAATATAGTTAGATATAGATCAAAGCTAGACAGAATCAAAGATAGAGTTGAGCTAGATAGAAGTTAAAGTAGAGCTAGGAGTTAGCTTAGTTTGGAAAGGAAAGAAAGACTTTCCCTTTGAAAGTTTTTGCAAAAGATTGTTGTGTAAGACTCTCATAATATAAGGATTTCATTGATTGGTGACTTCATTTTGCATTGTGGGCAGTTGACAAGATCTTTTCGTCTTTCCAATTCGAATAGAGTAGAGTAAAGTAGATTTTGTTTTCATGCAAGTAGTGTTAATTGTGGAATGTGACGTTGGTTTGAGCAAATCTTCCCGTATCCATACCACTAGCGGGCTTGCTGACGGTAAGTTTGCCCCTGCGTGGTCAACTGGAATCCCAACACCTAATTTCGGTTGTGATTAGTGTGCCCACTTGCTTCGTCGTGAAGGGATGTGCAGGTTGAATCTCAATTTGAACATCTTATCCATCCTTTGAAGATTGCACCAGCTTTGTCAGAGTTGTCCGAAGGGGAGATGAAACAAAGTTTGTTTTAGAGATTGTTAAAGCTAGTCTTTGCATTCCACCCTTAGAGATAGATTGTAGAATTCCTATCCCTATCTCCTTTAAATTCAGTATTTCCCGGTCCGTTCAAATACCAAAGCATCATAGCCAAAACCCTTCATTTGCTTGAGTAAAAAAAAATCGAACAATTACGTAAGTCCCCTTGGAATACCCAGCATATTCACATCAACCAATTGAGTCTATTCGCGATAAAAGGAACCTTGGAGTTGAACGCATGAACTTTCACGCAATCTTAGCATGCGGGATACTTTGATCAAGAGAGAATAGAGTGACCATTGAACATTTTATTCTGTGTTGGTGTTGTCATAAAAAACACGTGAACAATACCCTTTTTTCATTTTTTTTGGAATGTTTATATTCCACAATTGGCACTATTTTTTTCTATCTCAAGCTAGATATGCACAAGTTTGCTTTAAAATTTTGTTTGATCATAAACCTATTGCTACACCTATTTAAGTAGGAATCAAATTGGATCCTAAACCATCATGTGAAAAGGCCATTTTGTAATAACCCCCACAGGGCATTAGCGCAAATCCACAAATTTTTTGCAATCACTCAAAATTTAACCCTTTTAAATCATCATGTTCCCAATGTGGGCAAGGTTTTCATATAAAGATTAGAACAAGGACAATAGAATTAGTTGAAAAATATTGGTGGCTAGCCATCCAATTTACAATGTACGCAAATCATACAATCAATCAAGCCAAAATGGCTGATAGTGAATGCAAATTTTGATCAAGTCAAATTGGCTGAATACAAGCAGAATTGTATCAATACCAAAACGGAAGACTGATTCATCTGATTCTGATAAATGACTTGTAAAGTGGAAAATGTATTGAAAATTAAAGAGGATCTAGCGGATGTACTAACTAGGATCTCTTACAATGAGAGAAACATGGATTCAATGGTAAACTGTCTAGGATCTTCGGAAATTCAAAGAAGCAATGATTTCTCTTAAATAACCACATTTAGGAAAACTTACCAAAGAAATAAACAACATTTTAGAAGGAAGGCATTTTGTCAAACAGTTGGTATGAAACTGAAAGCACATAAATTACTACTTGGAATGAGAAGATGAAACCTTTGAATGATGTAATACATTGATAAGTCAACACCCCATTGCTGTTCTGCTTAATAACCATTGAAATCTTTCCAATATGCTGATGAAGACTGAGATTAATCTAATCTGGTATGCATCTCTGACAAAATATGTGATAAATAATACCAACAATATGGAGCTGCAGGTCTGGAAAACAGCTTCTAGGAGATTGCAGCCCAAGGACTAGGTTGAAATTGTATAGCCGATGTGGTGGAAACCAAAGGCTAAGATAAATGCCTGAGTTAGTATGGTAAAAAGGTGAAACCATTCCATTAGTCTGCGGGAAAAATTATGAAAATTAAGCTAAGAGTCATAGTGAACTTATGTTTGAGAAGGGGACATGACACAATTCTATCATGTATAAACATTTAGCAAGGAATTTTTTCACTATAAAGTAGGTATTACATCCAGATTTATGTAAGACCCTTATATGGATCATTGCAAAATGGTTAAAAGAACATTAAAAGTGTATTAAAGGTATAATTAGTTATTCTTTTTATTCCTCCTGCACCAAAAATAAAAATGTATTTTTCTATTGTGATACTAACTATGCTGGTTATCCTATCAATAGGAAATACACCTCTGGCCATGTCTTCAAAATATGGTGCTGGTGTTATCATATGGATGGAGTAATACTTAAAAAGCAACCTATTGTGGCTCAATGTAGAAGTGTAATAGAACTGGCAAAGCAATCAATGTGGCTTACAAGGTTATTGATGAGCTTCATATGGATACTAGTGAAAGTACCACTTTATTATGAGATAGCCAAAAGTTGTATTGCTCTTTCCAAAGGCTCATGTTCAACATCAAAGAGCAAAGCATGTTGAAGTTTATGTGCACTTCATTCAAGGAAACATTTTCAAAAGTGAAATTACTCTCTAGTCTATTAATCTAATTATCAGGTTGTAGATATATCGTGATTGTGGTGGCTTGGGCTTGGATCACAACAACTAGTAAGCGAAAACTTTATGCATTGCTTCTATTACAATGCTCGGCTGCAAGAAGTTTCCTTTGAGGGGGTGTTCATGACAATGACACCTCCTAGTGGCTAACTCTGCATGTAAGGCATAAGGGTACTTGTAAGACCTATGGGCATTGGATAAGACCTAACGACACATGTAAGACCTACACATATTGTATGTAAGACTTGGCATTTTACATGATTTATATGTAAGTCCTATGGGCACAATTTATCTCTTCCTCTATGTAAGACTAGAAAATAAGCTTTGGAATTTCACAAAGTCTAAAATTGAATGTAAGACTACAAACTTCAATCACTAATTGAAATTGGAATTGTAGGTTTTAGGATCAGAAATTCAATAAGCAGAAATGCAGCACATAATACAATGAACACAACAAGATACCTTGGGAAAACCCTCCTCGAGGGAGAAAAACCCAACAAATATATCGCTTATATATTGAAGTAATAAGAGCAGAAATCTGCTTACAACTCAGGCACAACACAATGCCGAATTTGATACAATTGGTAATAGCACCTCTCCTAGATGCGAAGATACAAATTGAATATGTTTCTCCTTGAAATTGAAATGCTGTATCAAGATGATGATCTGCTGCTCAAGTGCAAACTTCTTCTAGGAATGCGAATATGATGAAATGAACTTGATGATGAAATGAGAGATCATCACCTTGTATTTATACAAAACAAAGTGACTCTTCAAGAAGGTTGACGACCCTTTAGAAATAATAAATTGCATGAGTCGGCCAGAATAATAAATATTATTCATTTAATAAAGTGAAGTACTTCTTCACTTAAATCGGACCACAATAAATTGAATAGCCTTTGGCTATCATTTAATTTATTTCTTTTATTTAATGCAGCCGCTGAAAGTAATAGGCCTGACGTTGTAACATCAACACTCCCTCTCAGCTAGAGAGGATTACTTCCTGATACACAAGGTCATGAATCTCTCAATATGACACTCACAATGGCTACACCCATATGTGAGAAGAGAACACATCACGAAATCACTTAACGTGATGTTGTCCATCATGGCTACTCCCATGCATGGAAAGAACATGTGCACATGTGCCCATCATGGAGTCACTCGACGTGATGTCGTCATCTCATCATGACTTTCACCATGGCTACTCTCAGAGGGTGAATAAGCACAAGTACAAAAAGATCATCACAGACTCTCTCATGTGATGTTGTCATAGAATCACTCAACATGACATCCACCATGGCTACTCCCAAAGGGTGGAAACAAGGGCTTTCACCTCAAATTTCTCTCACAGAGAAGAATGCATTAGAGCAAATCACAGAAGATCACTGAAGCTGAATCTCCCTCTCAGCTAGGGCTTCATTCTCCACAATACCAAGCTTGTCTCGGAAGTAAACAAACTTTACTCTGGAGAGAGGTTTCGTGAGAATGTTTGTCATCTACTCATCAGTGCTAATATACTTCAACTCGATTGCTTTCCTCAATACCATATCTCTGATATAGTGGTATTTGATCTCAACATGTTTGGTTCTGTCATGAAACACTGGATTGACAAAAATCTTCACACAACTTTGATTGTCACAATGAATGACAGTCGGCTCCAATGATTGTCCAAACAATCCTGCAAGGAGCATCCGAAGCCACATTGCTTCTTGGGCTGCCACACATGCTACAATGTACTCAGCCTCTGCGGTGCTCAGTGCCACTGAAGACTGCTTCCTGCTACATTAGGAGATCATCGCAGACCCCAAACTGAAACAACATCCAGAGGTGCTCTTCCGATCAGCAACACACCCTGCCCAATTAGAATCAATATAACCATGTAGCTTCAAGTCCACACCAGAAAAATATCTCAAGCCATACCCAATTGTGCCACGCAAATATCTTAGGATATGCTTTGCTGCAACTAGGTGTATTTGCCTTGGTTCACACATGAACTGACTAAGTGCATTTACTACATAGCAAATATCTGTTCTAGTATTGACTAGATACATCAATGATCCAATCAACTACCTGTACATAGTAGGATCCACCAGATCTGAACTAGCTACAGCCTCCTTTAACTTTTGAAAATTTGTTTCCATAGGTGTAGACATGGATTTTCAATCCATCATACCAAATCTCTTCAAGATGTCTATTGTATACTTCTCTTGACTTAGAATGATCTCATTAGGCCTTTGCCATACGTCTAAACCAAGGAACTAATGCATGTACTTAAGATCTTTCATTTCAAATTCAGAAGCCAACTCCTTCTTGCATTTGATAATGAGGTGCTCTTCTCTAGTAAGAAATAGATCATCAACATAGAGGACCAAGATTAGTGCTTCGCCATCAATTACCTTGAAGTACAGGTTTGAATCAGCATCATTCTTGGAGAAGCCCAAGCTCAGCAGGTATTGATCAATCCTCTCATACCAAGCTCGAGGAGCCTGCTTAAGGCCATACAAAGCCTTCTTCAATTTGCAAACATGAGACTCTTTCCCATGAACTTCAAAGCCATTAGGTTGCTCAATGTATACTTCTTTTTTAATTACACCATTTAGAAATGCTGTCTTCACGTCCATCTGGTGCAAGTTCCATCCTTTAGTTGCTGCAATGGCAATGTTAGTCCTGATGGAAGTATAATGAGCAACTGGAGCAAAGGTTTCCTCATAGTCTATTCTCTCTTTCTGAGAGAATCCTCTAGCCACAAATCTAGCCTTATACTTCTCAATGCTTCCATCAGCCGTATGCTTGATTTTGAAAAGATACTTAGAAGATACAACAAATTTGCTTTCTGGTCTAGGTACAATGTCCCAAACATCGTTCTTGAGGATAGATTGATATTCTTCAGCCATAACATCTCTTCATACTTGCTGACTTGAAGCTTCCTCAACACTAGAAGGCTCAGATTCAATCATTTGACTCATCAATGAAACATAGCTTGAAAACTTTTGAGGTCTTTTTCTTTCTCTAAATGTTCCTCTAGGGGCTACAAACTTTTCTGCCTCTTGCATTGTTTGTCTAGCCCATAGAGGTCTCTTTCGACCAATAACAATGTTTGTAGGCCCATCAGTAGGTTCCAAAGGCTCATTTGGATCATCATCTTCTTTAGAATCAATAGCCTCCCTCTGAATATCAGGAGTATAGTCAACTTCCATGTCCTGAGGAGACTCTTGGTCTTCATTGTCTATCTCCATGTGAAAGCCTTTAGATCTCTTGAATGCAACATCTTCTTCAAATGCAACATCCCTGATGATCTCTATCAGTTTCTGACTTGAAATGTATATCCTGTAGGCTTTTGAAGACTCACTGTAGCCCACAAATATTCCCTTCTTGCCAGATGGTTCCAACTTTGCCCTTTTATCTTTAGGGACATGAACATACACAGGACAACCAAATATTCTCAAAATGGTTGACTTCACGCTTCCCACCTGTGAAAGCTTCTTCAGGAGTCATGTTCTCCAAGATGTGATGAGGGCTTTGATTCAGAACATACACAACTGTCCTAGAGGCTTCAGCCCAAAGGAAGATTTGCAAATCCTGATCATGAATCATGGCCTTAGCTACTTCTACAATAGATCTGTTCTTCCTTTCTGCTACACCGTTTTGTTGTGGATTGTAGGGAACACAAAACTCCCTCTTAATTCCTACTTCAACACAAAAGTTACGAAAGCTTCCAGAGATGTATTCTCCTCCATTGTCAGATCTCAGAACTATGATCCTCTTCTCGGACAAGTTCTCTACTTGAGCTTTAAATTCCTTGAATCTCTCAAGTACTTCCTCGAATTCTTTAGTCTTTAAGAAATAAATCCAAGTCTTTCTAGAGTAGTCATCGATGAAAATTATATAATACAAGAAAGCACTTGTTGTGACCTTTTCACACATCACCCCATTCAAGATGGGAACCCCCTAATTTTTGCTCCATTTTGGTCTTTTGGCTTTGGTTTTGGATTGTTTTGCGTCTCTCTCTCTCTTTGATCTTTCTGTTCTTTCGGGGATGTTCCATCATTTGACCTAGTTGAAATTTTGGCTAAGTTTGTGAAATTAGGGTTTTTATTCTTTAGGCTTATTTGAGGTCAAATCAAGTTGGCAAATCGAAATTTGAGCTTGGTACTACAATCAGGAAGCTCCAGGCAGGCCCCCATTAAATTTTCAGTGAATTCAAACAACTTACTATTTTTAGTAAGTGCTTAATTTGACGCCTTTTCCTCAAGATTTTGGAATTTTGACTGCTCCATCACATTCAGGTAACTTTAAGGTGCTTGCACGCAAAATTTGAATAGATTCTAATAACTTGCTATTTTTAGCAATTCGGGTTTTAGGAGCCATTTTTAGGGTTTGCATGTGTGCTTTTTCAATGCATGTTTGGAGGATCTTTCTGGGTTTCGCAAGACCTTCGCAATGATATAACATGCAAGCCAGGGTGATAAGTTTCAGCGGTTCAGGCTTCAAAGGGCTATTTTTAGGGTTTGCATGTAATGTCCCTGTTTTGGAGGTAGAAATGATTTAATTAATTTAATTAATTAAGTTGTCCAAATTAATAGTTTTTCTTGTGGATAACTTAGTTGATTATTTTAATTAAAAGTATTAAGCTAATTATTTATAAAGTTATCAAATAAATTAAAATTAAAAGGTAACTTTATATTTAATTAATTTAATAAAGTGACTTAAACTAAATATTAAATCATAAAGTCACTTAAGTGAAATAATATTATATTTTTCTAGAAGTTTCTATTTGAGGCCGACCTCTTGGGAGGAAAAGAATAAATAGACATGAGGAGCTCATTTCCTATCATCTAGATTTGATGTTTCTTGTTGATAAGCATTGTGGAGCGAGGGCTTCTGCAGTCTAGTGTCTTTGGGAACGATAACTCCCATCGATAGCATAACTGAGGGAGTGAAATATCTCTTGAATGGTTGCATTGTTGGAGGTGATAAATCAGTCATCTCAGCTGGGCAAACTTTGTGGCCATTGGCCAATTTTTGGTTAAATCGATTAGAGTCATTGGAGCATTTACATTGTGATACATTGTCAATCATTTTGGTATTATTGATTGGCATCTCATGTGCATTTCGATGGAGGTATAAGGTCTGATAATTTCTGACAGCAAACTGGAGTAATTATCAGTCATCATTGCAGCATTAAGGAAGCCACGATTTTGGCTTATATCTTCCTTTGTGGCATCGATTTTCATTGGAGGTTGCAGCTTTCAATGTGCAAGGGTTGGGAGATAATATCAAGGGACGAATTGATGATGATTGGTGATCAAAGCAATGAGTACGAAGGTCTGATATATCAGTAGCAGGGGCGACTCAAGACCTAGGGTGATTTTATCAAAGGAGCTTCCAAAAATTTCAAATAAAATTCTGAGGCATTGTCAGGAGGTTTGGAGGCTAGGCGCTAAAGATTGGAGGTTAAAGACATTGCAAACAAGGAGAATCGAATTTTTCAAGCAAGCAGCCATTAATTTCCAGGTTCTCCAATATTTAGTATTGTCATACAATATATCATTTACCTTTGTACCATTGTATGTCAAAAGCATATCATTGTAAGGAGTAGTTGCATTGCCTTAGTGAATAGTATGGCTGATACAAGTTGTAATCAGACTGTAATAACTTCTTCCAGACCTGATCATTTATGATGCTATGTATGAAAGTCAAGTATACTGGCATTCACATTGTTACTATTGAAAGGAGGTTGCATTTCAATAAAGATATCAGCATTTGGAGGTTATATATGATTGCCTTATACATTTGTATCAGTTAATTAAATGTTTGCCAAGTGTTTGGCAAATTGCCAATAGGCTGTAGATGTTATTATCAGCATTGTAGTTGCATACCAACTGTTTGACAAAAATACCAGTTGGCTGTAGGCGCATGTTTTACACTTAGAAGTCATTGATATGCATTATAGATGATATATAGAAGTCATTCATGCCTTTGGATGTAATTTATGCATAGAAGTGTTGAATTTCAAGCATTGGAAGCACTCAATAATCATTTTTCAAAGAACATATCAGACTGATAACTCAGACCAGCAAGCTGGGAGTTTGCATGTGAAGTGTTTGTCAATATTCCTTGAAGGTTAGAGCTGCAATTTTATGTCAGAACTTGCAAGGGATATTACAGTTAGTAACCGTTGCACCAAAAGCCTGGACTGGTAGTGAACGACACCTTCCCGCTTTAAGGGGGCAACTACAGGACAGGCCTCGCCGACGAGGAGCCCGGACACGTGGCTGGGACAAACCGCGCAGATAGACCTACGTCACCTTCCGCTAGGGGCCCACTCGAGGACATCACAGCCCACCACGCTCCGCGGGTCTCGACCTCAAGACCTCCGACTTTGATACCGAGTTAGTAACCGTTCCACCAAAAGCCCGGACTGGTAGTGAACGACACCTTCCCGCGTTAAGGGGGCAACCCCAAGACAGGCCTCGCCGATAAGGAGCCTAGACACGTGGCTGGGACAAACCGCGCGGATAGACCTACGTCACCTTCCGCTAGGGGCCCACTCAGGGACATCACATTGCATGCAAATTTTCTCAATGCATGTCAGGATATTCCTCATGGGTTTTTCAAAAGCTTCACAACGACGTGACATGCAAACAAAGTTGATCATTTTTCAGGGACTTACTATCTTTAGCCAGTGTCCGCATGTGGACTAGTTTTCTGTGTTTTTTGAGATCCCTTGGGCACTGTAACATGCAAACTCATCCGGTAGCTGATTAGTCACTTTTCGGGTGTTTCCTTTTTTTAGCAGGTTCACTCCAACAGCTCCCCAACACTTCAGATTCACAAATAAAGCAACATGCATTAGAAATCAAGTCAAACGGAGGTCATTTGAGGCACATACAAGTCATATTAGGGTTTCCTACTTTGGTGCCTAAAAAGAGGGGTAAAAAGCCAGAATTTTGAAAAACGAAGGTATCCCATCACGATCAGCATCCTTCGGGCAATCTACTAGTAAAATTTGGACGCAATCCGAGCACTTACTATTTATAGTTAGTGACCTCCAGAACGGAGCTATAAATAGCAGGTCGGCACGAGGGGCAGGTGTAAACAGGTTCACCAAGCAACGAGGATCACATGGTGAAAATTCAGGCCAAACAGAGTTGTCAAAGTTAGGAAATCACGGACTTGCTAAAAAAAGAAAGCTGGGGTGGACTAGCTGCAAAATAGGCTAAGTGTTCAGGCATGAGCAAAGTTGGAAATCAGAAGCTCCCCCCTCAAAATGCGCCCACCTTGAAGTAGAGGACTTGTAAAAAGTCTAAGGCGTGAGAAATCAAAGCTTCACCATCAAAAAGCGCCCTCAAGGAAGATGGAAGTAAGCACATCAAAATGCGCCCTCAAGTGAAAGCTAACCCCATGAAATGCGTCCAAGGGGGTGATGGAGTTTCAAATTCTCTAAGGCATGGAAATCAAAGTTAGAAGGCTAAAATGCGCTCTTAAATGGAAGTAGGCTATGAAAAATGCGCCCAAGCCTAAGGGATATCAAGCAAAAAATGCTATGGCATGAAAATGAGAGTAGGCTCCCTTGAATGCGCCCTTGTGTTAGAAGTCTGGAGAATTTTTCTAAGGCATGAAAATGAAAGCACACACCTCCAAATGCGCCCAAGGTGGTAGAGGAGTTGAAAAAAGTTTGTAAGTCATAAAATGAGAGCTCCCCTCCCAAAATGCGCCCTCAAAGACATGGAGGCCTAAAAAGTTCTTAAGTATAAGAAACATGATACTAGAGGTGATGAAATGCGCCCTTAAAGGAAGTAGGGATGCAAATATCTCTAAGTCTTGGAAACTTGAAGCAAAGGCCCTCATATGCGCCCAGGGCGGGATGATAGAAGGAGGTGTTAAGAAATATTTTAAGGCAAGTTGAAATGAGAGAACACCCCTCTAAATGCGCCCTTGAATGAAGCATGAAGTTTAAATTTTTTCTAAGTCATGAAATAGAAGAAGGCCTTCCTAAATGCGCCCTCAAGGTGATAAAGTTTCTAAGGCATCAAAGATGAAAGCTCAAAGGTGGAAATGCGCCCAAGGTGGCAAGGTAGCCAAAGATTGAAAATTTTGCTAAGGCATATGAAACATGAACCTCAAGCCCTTTAAATGCACCCAAGTTGAGGGGAGGTATCATGAAAATTGGCTAAGTATAAGAAAATGAAAGCTCATGGGCTGAAATGTGCCCTTGAGGGAAGTGAAGATGAGAAGCAAGAAGTTTTAAAGTTTCTAAGTAAAGGAAAATGGAAGCTCATAGGCTGCAATGCACCCCTGAGGGAAGTGGAGATGAAAAAGTTTCTAATTATGAGGGAAATGAAACCTCACTAGGAGAAATGCGCCCATGATAAGGAGGAATTGAGAATTCTTCAAAGGGCAAGACAGGGTATGAGATGAGTTTGAAAATTCTTCAAAGGTAGGATAAAGTAAAAATAAAGGAGCCACCTAGTGAATGCGCCCAAAGATTGGAAAAGTTAAAATAAACATTGGTGGGGAATATTTTTTTCAAGGGTGAAAAAAATTAAATGTACCCCCTTCATGTGCACCCTTGAGCAACAGAGTAAATTTTTTTTTTTCTTAGGGGGTCTTTGAACATTTTCTAAGGGAGGTATATGCCTAGGATTGTGATTTCAAAAATGGAAGCCAACCTTGGGATGATGGTGGGCATTAATTGCTCATGGTGGTTTTTGTAGAGGAGTGGAGAATCTTCTGTTCATTTATTACCCCCACTCCTCTCTGTGGCGGTTTTTAGGGCAAAACTCTAATTAGGGCATGTGTGGCTCAATCTGAGCCCTTCATTGTAATCAAATCTAAGCCGTCCGTTGAACTGGGCCAACTATAAAAGGGGCATCTCCCCTCATTTGTAAATTATTAGATTAGAATAGCAGAAGATAGAGAGATCGCTAGGAGATAGAGCTTAGAAGTAGCATAGCATAGATTGCATGGTTTAGATTGAAGAGGAAAGAAAGTTTTCCCATTTGAGGACTTTGTAAGAAGTTGTTGTGAACACTCTCATAATACAAAGATTTATCATTGCTTGGTGGTTCTATTTTTTGTTGTGAGTAGCTAGCAAGGCTTTTTCATCTCTCCGATTCACTTAGGGTCTTAAAGTAGCTTAAAGTTGAGTAGACTTTATTTCATGCAAGTTGTAAAGACCCCATCCTTGGGTAATTAAATTTTTTTCTAACATTTCATTCCAAACATATAAAAGTAACAAGTAACAAAGATATTGCAATAAAATTCTTCCTTTCTTTATTGATAAATACATGCAAGTTACAATATATATTTCCACATGAATTCCATTTTCATTGTAAATATAAATCAGAGTACAAAAGTAAAACAAATTACATACATAGCTCGTAAGCTTTTGCACAAATAGTAGTAAGACGGTCCAGGTTCCCTTCCTTTCAAATCTTGGTGTATCCGTCGCCTGCGGTGGAGGAGAAACATCACTCAGGCGTTTTTCCGCCAACCATGGACTGTTAATGCGGTCCCCCGCACGATAGATGGCCCTCCCCTCGAACAAAGAGATTGGTAAAGTAACCGACTGCGACAACCCAACTGAGCATAGTGTTGTGTCCTATACATCTAGAACTTGCTATTTCACAATCCCGAACTAGCATGATGGATCACAATGAACTGACAGTGTAGTCTTGACTATCTCACATCTAAGTGGATGTCGTACCTTCCACTTCTTTGGCCAAAGTATTCTCATTCAGTACTTCGAATGAAGGTCATCTATCATATACACTACTTAGGGCTGATTTGACTTAAGGCTATCTTACACGACGCGTAGGTTTTAGTCCTTCACTAGATTGTCAATCATCCCAGACTATCCTACCTCAATCTAATCTAAGACAACTAATATAGGTTCAAGTCCTTCACTGGATTATCAATCATCCCAGACCAACCTACGACATTCTATCTTACTAGAAATAATCCAGCTTGACAATTAATTCATTCTTTCTCTCCTATTTCGGAAATCTTTATCCTAGGAGTTCCTTAGCCTATCTCAGTTAATCTAAAACTCTAAGCTGCTTTGAATATACTTGACCTCTGTCCTTATTTCGTTCCTAGAATATAGTAACTAGTTTACCCTTATTCTCCATATACGGAGATCATACACAACATTGCAATACTCATTCAAAATGCATATAAATCCTTCCCTTTTATCTTTTTCCATTATTTCCCTTTAATATAAGATAAGTAAACATTTTCTCTTTCAATGCATTGCTTTAAATATTCATCAAAATAGTTCTTTCCTACTAGAGCTAATTGAAAGCAGCAATCACAAGACCAAAAAGGAAACAACACTTCAATAAAAGTTATAAACTAAGGAGGTTTCATGCCTAATTTGAAAGCTTCTCCTTCCAAAATTGTCCTTCCAGTCCCTCTTTCAGACAAGCTTCCAGAATTATAGGGACTTCACACTGAAAATGGCTTCTCAATGATAGTACTTCACTCTAAAATGAACTTGCTAAGTCTCCTTTCTCAATTATGAATCCACCACTAATTTCTTACTCAACTATAACTCACAATGAGTTCACTCTCAGCTTAACTTGGGATTTTCACTGTTAAGGCAGTTGCTGGAAAAACTCACTGTATTTTTCTACCCAGCAAAACAGAAAACACTAACAAAATAATAAAAGGGATATGAAAGCTCAATGAGAATTCAAAAATTCGGATTGTTCAAGTGATACCAAACAAAGAATGGCTGCAATCTATTTATAGACCCGAAATTGCAACAAACTCCACCATTGAGGGTATGTAAAATGACAGGACTACATCTTAGAATGTTTCAAAAATGAAATGTGGCAGCTATTTGATACTTACTCAGCAAAACAGAGATGATTTGACCTATTTTTTTTGAAGAATGTTTCCACTCTCACATGGTAAATTTGAGAGATAGCCACCTATAGGCGTATTCACCAAAAATGCCCCCAAAAATGGCGGTTTATTCTCAACAGAAAATGTCAAGGTAAAACGCGACCTTCTGGCTTTTGTTCCGCCCCTTCCTCTTCGCGTTTCCAGTTGGAGATCGTGCAGGTCGCGCCCTGTTCTCATGGTGTGAGGAGTTGCGCGCGAATCAACACTTCCATTCACCATTTCCGCCATTTTATAGTTCGCGTTTCTTCCCGTGAAGGAATCCGCGATTTTCAGTTATTAAAAACTTTTGATTTAAATCTTTTAAAGACTATAGTCTATATTTTAAATTTCCCCAATAATACTTCCCACGTATTTCTCCAATGGTCTATGAATTTCGAAATACTTTTATTTCTTATGGTAAATGCAATTAATTACCAAATGACTATATAAGTCTATTTATTTATTTACTCATGGTAAATACGTTTTATTTGCCAAATGACTTAGAAGTCAAATTCATTTATTTTCCAAGATAATATTTATTTAAAATATAAATAAGATGTTATATTTATATCTCCATAAATTCATTTTAATAATACTAACTCTAATTAAAAGAATTAAATCTTTTAATTTTTACACTAAGAGTTTTAAATATATTAGCTAAATACATTTATATATTTCTTTATATAAATATTTTATAGTTCTTTTAAATATTAACATATAAATATTTAAATACCCGAGTATTTAAAATATATTTATATTTAACAAATATAAATATATATACATATACATATTTAATTGTCCAGGACATATATTGCGAGCTAGTCAGCGTACGTTCAAAATATATATCTCAGTATATGTGTATATATAAATTCCAAGCAATTATTTAATATACCACATTTATCAGACGTACGCATATAAACATATGTATAGTATAATCCTCTATGTACACGCATACGTAAGTATATCATATCGATACATCCGTATGACCAGTCCATTAGCCAATTACGCTTGTATTAATATGTTTGTACTTACAGATACGTATATATTCTATACATGTGTTATACGCTTACTTCCGACGTTCACATCCAAACATGATACCACCATGGTGATCATAATCTCACAACCAAGCACAAAGATAAACTTCACACACAAAAACAGTCAAGACCTCTACTTGCAAGACATACAAGCTATGGATGACTTACCTTATACTCATACAAAACTGACTTAGTTTACTCAGTCTAGGGTGAGTGTGTGTATGCTCAATTGATTTACCTTACCGGTTACCCGACCAAGCCCCTCTCCCGAGTGATATTTCCCCTCCGCCTGGAGGAATGGCTCATGTTCCTGCAACCATAGACATACAATCTCGACAGTTACTTGCTCTCAACATCAACAGTATACAAAACATCTTAAGTTAGAATATTCACAATTCAATACTATGCATGCTACATTCATCAAGGATAACATCGATAGAAGTATCAATCAGATGAAACGATCATTTAAATAGAACTCATTCATTTCGATAACAAAAACATGTTTTATTCATCACAAAGATCCAAACATTACAATCAATTGCCCTATGCAATAGTAGCTATACAATCGGGGTGTAACATAGTTGGTAGTTGTGGAATGTGGTGTTTAATTTGAGCAAGCTTCACTTATCCATACCACTAGCGGGCTCACTAATGATGGGTTCGCCTTTCGTGGTCAATTGGAACATTGTGAACTTAACTTCAATTGTGGTTTATATGTTGATATGCGTCATTGTGACGGTCTTTGCATGGTGAATCGTAGTTTGAATATTTCTCGTTATCCCTTTGAAGATTGCACTGGTTCTGCAGAAGTTGTCCGAAGTGAGGCAAAGTAGAGCTTGGTTCGAAGTTTGCAAGAATTGATTTTTGCGTTCCGCATTTAGAGTAGATGGTAGCATCTCTAATCCTTGTACCTCTTTAAATTCCACACTTTCTGGTTAGCTTAGGAAACCCGAGCGTCACTGACAAATCTCTCGAAATTTGAGAATCCTTTTCTTCTGAATGAGCAACTCACGTAAGTCCCTTTGAAATAACCAGCAAATCACATTGAGCCAATTGAGACTATCCCTTGCATAAGGAACCTTGGAGTTGAATGTATGATCTTTCTGGCAATCTTAGTATGTATAATACTTTGATCAAGAGAGGATAGAGTATTCGTTGGAAACTTGATTTTGTGTTGGTGCGGTCATAAAACACCCGTCAACACCAGTCAAAGAAACAACAAATATTTGACCACACAAATCAGAATGAACAAGATCTAGAATGCATTTGGATCTACTTTCACTACTATGAAAGGGTCCTTTAGTATTCTTAGCCAATGCGCATCCTCGACAAGTACCTTCATGCTCCTGGCTGAGTTTAGGAATGCCGGTGACCATTTTCTCCATGGTTGGAAGCTCTTGGAAGTGAATGTGAGCAAGTCTTCTATGCCAAAGCTCACAGGAATTTGATGTATCATGCAACAAAGCCTGTAGTGGACGAGTGGAAAGTCTGTAGAGACATTCTTGCCGAACACCAATCACTCGGGTTGACTTGATGCTAGAGTTCTTTGGCCATGCAAGAACTTTACCTTCGGAGAATGTAACTTGATATCCCTTGTCCTCCAAGGCTGAAATAGAGATAAGGTTCTGCTTGATGCCTGGTACAAATAGTACATCACTCAACTGCAAGGAGATGTCGAAATCTAATTGAAGAGTGGAGGTCCCAACACCTTTCACTGAATAACATGCATCATCTCCAATTATGACTTGAACACTTGTATCTCTCATCACCAAATCTGAAAGATGTTCTCTAAATCGAGTAATGTGATGAGAGGCACCACTATCAATCAACCAAGTGTTGCTATCTGCTGGAACATTGCTTGATAAGGCAGAATAGAATAGAAATTTACTTGAATCCTTTAAAGGAGAGATCTCACCCACATCTGCAATTGAAGCATGCTGATTTGGTCTAGTTGGGCAATCCTTTGCATAGTGACCAAACTTGTCACATCTGAAGCACTGTATGTGGGAAAGATTCTTCTTCTTCTTAGATGCAGGAGCACCATCAAATCTTCTATCTTTATTCCTCTTGAAGTAGCCTTTCTTTCCTTCTCTTCCTCTCTTCTTCGAAGATTGAGCGACAAGTACATGAATCTCCTCATTGGTAGAACTTTGCCCATTGCCTCTTGCTGCTAATCTCGATTCCTTTTGAATGCAATCTGCCCTCAAGCGATCAAAATTAGGTAGCTTTGATCTCGCACTAATGCCTTGGATATATGCTTCCCAAGATTTAGGAAGACCATTAAGAGCCAACATGGCCAAATCCTTATCATCAACCATATGCCCAATGGTAGAGAGCTGATCTCTCAATTCAGTGATCTTCATGAAGGACATGATAGAATCTCCTTTCGCCATCTTGACATGATGAAGCTGTTTCTTCAAGGCAAGAGCTTTGCTTGTGTTATTGAACTCATACATTTCCTCCAAGGTTTTGAACTTTGCCCATTGCCTCTTGCTGCTAATCTCGATTCCTTTTGAATGCAATCTGCCCTCAAGCGATCAAAATTAGGTAGCTTTGATCTCGCACTAATGCCTTAGATATATGCTTCCCAAGATTTAGGAAGACCATTAAGAGCCAACATGGCCAAATCCTTATCATCAACCATATGCCCAATGGTAGAGAGCTGATCTCTCAATTCAGTGATCTTCATGAAGGACATGATAGAATCTCCTTTCGCCATCTTGACATGATGAAGCTGTTTCTTCAAGGCAAGAGCTTTGCTTGTGTTATTGAACTCATACATTTCCTCCAAGGTTTTGAACATTTCCCTTGCTGTCTTCAACTTGGAGATAATTGGCACAAAGAGTTCCTTCACGGAATCAACCAAAATATTTTTCGGCTTAGTGCCATTCTTCTTCCATTGTGGCTTCTCATTTTTATCAGAAGGTTCGGGAACTTCGCCCTCCACGAACTCAGCAAGCTCACTTTCTTCCAATGCAAGCATCACTTTAAACTTCCAAGAGGTGAAGTTGGAAGCACCTTCAAGCCTATCTTCGATCTTGAGCCCGTTCACCATTTTGAAGGTGAGATAGATGCAAGAAGATGAGAACAAGAGTGGATGAGAGCGTTGCTTATATAAATCTGATCACGATCTTCTTTAAAACCGCTGTGATACCGTGTTGGTTTTAGGATTAGAAATTCAATAAGCAGAAATGCAGCACATAATACAATGAACACAACAAGATACCCTGGGAAAATCCTCCTTCTCGAGGGAGAAAAACTCAACAAATACATCGCTTATATATTGAAGTAATAAGAGCAGAAATCTGCTTACAACTCAGGCACAACACAATGCCAAATTTGATACAATGAATAATAGCACCTCTCCTAGATGCGAAGATACAAACTGAATATGTTTCTTTTTGAAATCGAAATGCTGTATCAAGATGATGATTTGCTGCTCAAGTGCGAACTTCTTCTAGGAATGCGAATATGATGAAATGAATTTGATGATCAAATGAGAGATCATCACCTTGTATTTATACATAACAAAGTGACTCTTCAAGAAGGTTGGCCACCCTTTAGAAATAATAAATTGCACGAGTCGGCCAGAATAATAAATATTATTCATTTAATGAAGTGAAGCGCTTCTTCACTTAAATCGGACCACAATAAATTAAATAGCCTTTGGCTATCATTTAATTTATTTCTTTTATTTAATGCAGCCGCTGGAAGTAATAGGCCCGACGCTGTAACATCAACATGATTCAACTACAATCTTTCAACATAAATTTGTGTAATGTGCACCCTATATTTTTTGTTTGTTTGTTTGCTGCTTCTAATACGTGTTTGCAGTTTTTTGAGGTTTTACAAATAGATAAATCACAACAGCAACAACTAATACCAATTTTTGTGAATAAAGAGCAATAACATCAATTATTCAAGTACACCACAAACTGAAATCTTTCCAGAATAATTGCAGAAGTTGAACAGTCATTACAATAGAGTCTAAATATCATATAAATGACTATATATCATTTAATATTGCATTCTTAACATACCAATTAACTGCTGTTACAAACTGGACTGAAACTGCAGTTCAACCAGCAACCTGGTACTTGATAAATAGCTTGAAATCGCCTCAAAACCCTGCTGTCTCATCCTCAATGTGGTTGCTGAGTGTTCCTCTAGTTAAGGCACCCCGAAAACCTCCAGGAAGATGTACGGCCTGACTGGGAGGGGTATGGCCAGCAAAAAGAATGTTTTTTGAAAACTGAAAATGGTGCCTCCAATCTGCTGTTCGTTCCTCTTCAATATGCTCACAAATTTCTGATTTGAGACCCCTTGAAAACTCAATGAAATCTGATCAATGGAGCTCTGAATAACTCTGAATGAAGTTGCCTGTAAAAAATCCACCAGGATTGATCTTCCACAATCAAAGTGCATGATGCCTATAAGGGTTTTCATCCTTACAAAGCAGCTGGTTCAACCTGTGTGTTCTCAAAATATTTTCCAAACATATTCTTCATATGAAATCCAAAAAGCATTTTTGTATCTTCCTCCAAAACCCCACGCCCCTCCTTGGAGAAATAAATACTTTATTTAATTTTAGATTCCCCCTTATGTCTCCCACCTGGGCATCCCATTTAATGAGGCTAAAATATTTACCTTTCTAAAACTTTTCCTTATGTCTCCTCAAAATTCACCTTTTGAAAAAAATTAAATAATGTAAAGTTAAATATTTAATTTAACTTTATAATATTAACGTTATTTTAAAAATAAAATCCCAAGCCATAAAAATTCACCAAATAAACATTAGATACCATAACCGATCATCTCAAGGAAAGATCAACATGAAAATACCAAGTTGGCACTGAGGAGGTGGCTTACTAAAAATAGTAAGTATTGGGCCCAATGCCCAAAAATGCTCTGGAGAGTGTCAGGAAGATACTCCAATAATCTCAAATAGGTCACCAAGAGCTGAGGAGTCCCCTAACCAACCATATTAGCCTACGAGAACTTGAGGAATAGGCTAATCCAATAATCACTGACATAGCTTAGGAAGGGGACATTACAGTCCTCCCTTCCCAAAATTGCTCGACCCCAAGCAATTGCATCTCTGGATGCTGAAGTATTTGTTCACTCTCCCATGTACCTTCAATTGGTAGGTTCTTCCACTTAACCAAATATTCTTTAATTGAATGCTTCAGTAGAGTATGTTCCCTGACATCAATGATCGCCTCAAGAATCAAGACCAACTTCCCCTCCTCATCCAATGACGACGATTCCAAGGAAGGAATCACATTGTGAGCCAATGCCTTTTTGAGGTGAGACACATGAAATACATTATGTACTCTACTATTGGTTGGCAACTCCAACTCATAAGCCACTTCTCCAATTCACTTGGAGATTTTGAAAGGTTTGTAGAACCGTGGCTTAAGCTTTTCCGATCCACTTTTCCTGAGTGTGAACTGTCTATGGGACTGTAATCTCAAGTAGACCATGTTGCCCATCTCAAAATTGCGCTATGTACAATGTTGATCAACATACATCTTTTGTTGATTTTGGGCTTGCTGCAAATTTTCCTTCAAAGATTTCATTATATCATGACTCTCCTATCACAAATCCTTGGCCTTCGGTACCTTATTGTCCCCAAAAAGAAGAGCAATGAAACTCAGAGCCTCATATCCATACAGTGCCATAAATGGTGACATCTTGATAGGCATATGGTAAGTGGAGTTGTAATAGTACTCCCCAAGGTGCAACCATTTAACCCATGCCTTTTGTTGCCTTGATAATACCTATAAGGCCAAAAAAAATGCTTTTGGAGTGTTTAACCAACGTATGCCAATCTGTATGATGGAAAGCTAACGATGCTAGGGACATTGTACGCCATACTAGGAATGCCATGCATTGTAGAACCAACTCCTCTGTACACTACAAAATTTAGTACACCATACCCTGGAAATGAGATGTTGTAAATGAGGACGCCATACATTGCAATTTTGATGATGTCATATGCTACAATTTTGATAATGTCGTACACTTTGCTGAGGATGCATGGTGGGAAGATACCGATGCCATATGGATATAGGCTGAACAATTTTTGAATGAGGGCATATGTTGAAGACTACCGTGCAATGAGAAGCTGTTCTCGATACATTGTAGAAATGTCGATGATGAGAAAATGATGCCGTTATATAGTGTAGAAGGTGGGGATTCCATATAGTGAGGGATGAATGTTGTACTTTGAGAATTTTCTTTTGAGGCCGCCATATTATATAAACCTTCTGATGTTGTACCTTTTCTCGTTGAATGATGATAGAATGGTGTGGCAGTAGTGTGGGGGGCTTTGGTGAATGGACATACAAAACATTCAAGAAGTTTGGAGAACAATTGTATGATGCAGGCAAGTGACCTCTTTGTAGATGGTGAATTCCGGTGAATGCCGTATGACATGATGAGACAGATGTTGTGTGATGAATGAACTGTCTCCCACAAGTTGTACGACATGAAGGGATGGATGCCTCGCATTGAGTGAACTATCTCTCACAAGTCATACGATGTCAGGAATGTTTGGATTCCTTCGTTGATGGTGCCATATAGTGTGTGAAGGTCGAGTGATATTTTAAATGAATGATTGGAGTGGAAGCCTTACAATGTGAAGAATGACTGGGCACTTGTTATAGTTTATTCCCTTCGCCGAGTGAAGCTTCACTTTATATCGCCATCGTACTTTGTAAAGGGGTTTAGGAACTTGCAATACTATGTAGCTTGGCTGTACGACATAATCTAACCATTTAATATAGTCAGATTGTGTAATCAGGATTTTTATGTGATTGGGGCTTTTAATATTTTCTCCTTAAATCGTTGAATGATATTTTTGCTTCTTACTTTCCATAGTTTCTTTATTTTCTGTTATTTTCCCTTTTTTTGTAAATTTTTTGTGAAGTTGATTTGGCTTGACCAATATTTGTACGCTCCATGTTAAATATTTTTCTTTTAATACTTTGAGATGTGTCGTCTGTTATTTGGCATTTTTCTACAATAGTGGATACCTCTGGTAAAGCTATCATCTTTTGCAAGCCATGAATTGCATCTCACACATAAACTGCCCAACTTTATAAAATCATTTTTCATCAGTTTCTCTTCATTGAGAGTCATAGCTTCGAGGAAATTACAAGTCGATGGAAATACCTCATAGTCCTCCATTTGCTAGTGAAATAGGCCACAAAGAGAATTTGTTTCATCCTTTGAGCATGACTGTAATTCCAAAATCCCTTCGTCATTTGAATTTATCGTACCTCAATCATGCTTCTTTGTCCATTCTTCTTCGGAGTCCAATTTGATGAATCAAAGGAAGCCGCTTCCTCACTTACGGCTTGGTTCTTTAAATCATCTAAATATTTATGACCCTTGTTCTCAATGGTGATTGTATTCTTTTTCCAATTGTGATTGGCTTTAGCTACTACCAGCCAACCCTGAACTAACAATGCGTCGTATGCTTTCTTCCTTCATGAAATGACCACAAAGTTCGCTTGGGTTCCAATAATTACCTTTCGTCCCATTAAAACTCAAGGTACCTTAATACCTTGTTGATATGCAACCATTAGTTGAAAAGTTGGCGGACAAATGGTCAGCTTGCCAAGACTTGTTCAAGTGTCTTCTTGAAGTATGTTCATGCCAGACCCGCCATCAACAATTGTATTGGTGGAATTCCTTCCAAGGATCTCCATATTGACCACCGTTGGTTTCTTTGTCTTGTTAATTGTTAATAATATTGGATCAATCACATGGTCACCCGATAGCGGAGGTTTTGTTATTGGTTCTTCATTCTCACCAGATTCCAATTGGTTTGTAGCATGCACCCTCTCATTCTCCCCCAATACAATAACATTTTGAAGTTCTAGAATACTTTGTAATAAATCCACTACTTTAACTGGTACAGTAGCTTGAAGTACTTGCCATGCAATATTTTTCTCGGATTGTAATTGATTTGTATCGTACTTGCGTTTGCATTTGTGTGGCATCGTTCGTTATCCATAACATTGTTGAAGCCCTTGCTTCATGAAGCCTTACTTTTTTTGTGTGTGGGTCTGGGTACACAACCTTCTTTGCTTAGGCAAGAGTAATGGCTGATACTTCATTATGCCTTACATCAATCATGTTGACACTAGCCTTTTGCTTCAGACATCCGGTGTCTTCATGGTTTCTAGTTTCACACCATTTGCCCAATAATTGCACTTTGTCTTTCTTGTCTTGGCAATCTCTCGCAAAGTGTCGCCATTCGCTACATTGTCAACATTGTATGATAGGGCATCCTTTGGGGTCATATTGTATTTGGCTTTGTCCTCTTTCATTTTGATAACCGCTAGGAGATGCATGTTATGGTTTCAATGGAGTGGACTCCCTTGCTTGTGTAAAGAGTCTTGTGTGCTCTTGGTCTTCAAATTGGATGGGGACTCCTTTATTGAATGACCTATAACGTGGCAAATCTCACAAAACATCTTTTTAGGACAATTACCTTTTGTGTGCCCCTCAATTTTGCACTTAGTAATCATTGTTCTTTAGTTTCTTTCTCTTCCTTCAATTCTTTCATCATTCAAAGCATGTCCCTCTGGAGTGCTTGTATCGTTCTTGATTCATCATTGCTATCATCATCTGAACTTCCATCTTCCTTTGTTTTTCTTTTTTTTGCGTGAGGACATTTTATCTTCACTTTCTATGCCCATCACTCGATTATAAGCATTAGCATAGGAGGAAGGGGGTATGACTTCCTTTTTCTCCTTAATGAAGGGATTAACCCTTCGATAAACCACCTTTTCTTCAATCCATCTGCTGGCTAGTTTTCCAGCGGCACTAACAATTCTTTGAGCCTACGATTGTAAGCTTGTGTGTTTTCATGCTTTCCTTGTTTGGTATTGTAGATCTCCGCTACAATTTCGTTATCGTTTCCTAGGAGTTTGAATTCCTCTTGGAATACTCTTTTCAATGCATCCCATGTAGCTTTGTGTGCTATGTACAGTTTGTATAACGGTCTATGGCTATGCCTTTGAGAGTTGTTGGAAATGTCCTCAGGAAATAGGTTTTATCATCCTGACCATTTGCTACCCATATTGTCTAGCATGTCTTGTAATGTCTCATAGGATCCTCCGACCTATTCCTTGTGAATTTTGGAAGTTTCTACCTTTCTATATTCGGACTTGCAGGGGGAGTCACTATCTTGCTTCCCAATTGCACCCTTTGTGATAATAACCTGATTGGAGAGTCTTGATTTGTACGTTCCAGTGCTTTCCTTGCACTCATGGACACATCGAAATCCTTCACTTGTCCCTCTTTAGTGTTTGTCCCCCTCAGGTTGCCTTCGAGGTCCTTTCTATGCTCCCATTCATCTTGGTGTTATTGGCTCCAATCTTCCAAAATTCGGTTCTTTTGTAAGTATCAGGTCTTCAATATGACGTATGGGGTTTTCGTACATCTTTGTTAGACCATCAGTAGGTTCTCCCTTGCCATCCCCTTTGGCCGACTTTGATAGTGTTGGCGTTTCAATTAGCACCTTTAGAGTGCTTATTGGAAACGGACAACTATTGCAAGTGTGTTAGTACATGCTCTTCGGATTATAGAGAGGAAGATCTCTCTTTGCTGATTATTTCTATGTAAAAAAGGGGGCGTATTAAGATTCCTATCTTTTTTACTTAGCGGTAGGACACAAGGGTGCATAAACACAATGCGCCGTAGCTAAGCTTTTCCTTTGGTTTCCGCAGATTTTCAACTACGACTAACTAGCTTCTAGATTATCCTACCTCCTCAAGATAAACAAAGCATGAGGGCGTAGGAGCGAAATGGATGGGTTGGATTACTTGAACCCTCTGTCTCAGTGGAATATGGCCGAGGCTTTGAACTCTCAGATATATACCTGTTGACGTGTGGTTTATGACGACACCAACACAGAATAAAATGTCCAACGGTCACTCTATTCTCTCTTGATCAAAGTATTCCGCATGCTAAGATTGCGTGAAAGTTCATGCGTTCAACTCCAAGGTTCCTTTTATTGCGAATAGACTCAGTTGGCTGATGTGAATATGCTGGGTATTCCAAGGGGACTTACATAATTGTTCGATTTTTGCCAAGCAGATGAAGGGTTTTGACTATGATGCTCTGGTATTTGAACTGACTGGGAAATACTGAATTTAAAGGGATAAAGGGGATAGGAGTTCTATGATCTGTTTCTAAGGGGGTGGAATGCGAGGAAAGACTTTGGCGATCTTCAAACCAAACTTTGTTTCGTCTCCCCTTCGGACAACTATGACAAAGTTGGTGCAATCTTCAAAGGATGGATGCGATGTTCAGATTATGGCCTAACATGTACACTCCGTCACAACGATGCAAGTGAACACGTGAGTCACAACCGAAGTTAGGTATTGATGTTCCAGTTGACCACGTAGGGTAGACTTACCGTTAGCAAGCCCGCTAGTGGTATGGATAAAGGAAGACTTGCCCAAACCAACGCCACACTCCACAATTAACAACTACTTGCATAAAACAAAGTCTACTTTACTCTAATCTACTTGAATTGGAAAGACGAAAAGATCTCATCAACTACTCACAATGCAAAATAGAATCACCAATCAATGAAAATCCTTATTTTATGAGTCTTACACAACAATCTTTTACAAAAACCTTCAAAGGGAAAGTCTTTCTTTCCTTTCCAAACTAAGCTAAATCCTAGCTCTACTCTTTAACTTCTATCTAGCTCAACTCTATCTCTGGTTTCTGTCTAATCCTGATATATTACAAATGAGGGGGGATACCCCTTTTATATCTAGCCTAGTCCAGTGGACGACTTGGATTCAAATACAATAGAAGGCCTAGATTGAGCCACCTAAGCCCTGATTAGGGTTCTAGCCCTAAAAACCGTCATTGAGAGGAGTGGGGTAATGAATGCGCTGAAGATTCTCCACTCCTCATCAATGAACCACTATCTGCCATCAATGCACATCATCCCCTTCCAGAAGATCATCATCCAGAAGGGCGTTTCCTTTCTCCTTCTCGCTGGCTGCAAACCTGATGAACCTGGCCAACACTGCCTCAACCTCCTGATCTGAAATGGGAGGAATGTGATCTAACTGAAATTCCAAAACTGTAACTGTTTGCCCATGCCGGGCACAAGATTTCTTCCAAGCAACAAGGCCGTCCTGGGTGTTCTGTATAATGTTGGAGAACGTAGAAGTGTTCTCGAAGTCATCCTGTGTGAAGGTCTTCACCTCAGAAAAGAATGGTATTAGTCTGTTCTTCAAACCATTTGCAGTCACCTCTTCAGAAGTCAATCTCCTGGCAAAGATTGCCTCTAATGTATTAAGGACTCCATCCGATATATTCGTCATGGCCTTTATGACCCTAACAGAATCCGTCTGTGATGCATCGTAGAATCCTCGCCCTGTGACCACTGAAGAGTACCATCTGGCGAAGTCATATCTATCCCCCTGCTGAATCACACCTCCCTCAACCAAAACCTGTAGAGGTATGCTCATCAAAGCCCCTAAACGGAGAACAACTCTCGTCTGATAGATACGAGCCTCACCCCAAGCATGGTTAACTGCATCCATCCTTGCCATAATATCGGAGGCTTGCCTATAGGCATGTGCAAGATCCTCCATAAACTTTCTTGTTTCGGCCTGGACGTTTGCAACCCACTTGTCTGCCTGTTGTGCAATCCTTTTCAAATCTTCTAACCCATTGATTGATTCCCTGGAAAATTCAGCTAGAAGCTCAATTGCCGGATTTTCTTGCCCTCAAGGACGGGACAAGTGCTGCACGTAGCCAATCAGTGTCTTGTGCTCTACCTACAATTTCTTGTATTTGCCCTCAACATAGGACAATCTATCCTTGAGTGCTCGATAGGAATTATCTCACTCCTCAACCACTTGTGCTCCAGTAGGGCGGCCAAGTTCCATAGTTGTAATCACATAATTTTCTGGAATGGCCTCGTCCCAATCACACTCTACCCGAGGCATCGCCATATGCAAAGTTCGAGAGCCATCCTCATCTGTTGATATTTTGGAGAACTTCCTGGCCTTCTTCTTCGTTGGAGGTGCACTAATCCTCTGTAACAATCCCTCCATCTCAGCTGCAGGATCAGTCTCATCTATAGGGTCACGTCTCATCCTATCCATTCTGGCACCGCTTGTTGCATATCTGATATCACAAAAGGCTGCTCAACCTCGGCTTCTATCTCATGAACTTCTCCCCTACCATCGTTTTGACGAGGCTCATCATCATCAATAGGCTCAGTATCTCTTGAGCTCTGGGCATCCTGATCTGAAGTAGCATCATCCTCGAGAGCTGCCTCAATCTCCTGCTGAAACTGAGTATCAGTGGCCGTTCCCTCATCCGCCTCTTGCTGATTTTCTTCCCAGGGCATGTTGATGCTTTGGCCCACTGACTCTCTACGAGGTGGCTGACTTGCTACTTGCATTGCCTTTTCTGCCTGCAATCTTTCTCTCTGATCCGCAAATAGTGACACCTCCTGTAAACTTGGAGAATGTGCCCAAGATGGTGTATGCAAGGACTCCTCAACTCTCAAAGGCTCTGGTTGAACTGGTTCCTTCCCTCTTGGCTCTAGAGTTTGATCCACCTGCCTTCTCTGTCTAGCTGCTGGCGACCTGTGGTCTCCCATCAAATTATATGTAAGGGGAATTGATCTTCCCTTAAGTCGGCTGGCATGCCTCTCTACCCAACTCCGTGTGAATGTTAAGACTGGGATACAGAGCATATCCAAGTCCGTAATCTCTGACTTTGACCAATCTGGGAGCGGTAGAGGCGTATCCCTTACTGTCTCGTAATCAGCCTGTACAACATTTATGTCCTCTTCAATTTGATCTGGCACTGGGACAATCTCACATTCCCTAATCATCACCAACGGTATCAGAGAGAACATTCTCCTCCTGATCTCGATCTCATCCACTGCACTCGCCCAAAAGTCTTCGATCTGTGCCTTGTGTTTGAACTCTTCTGACAATATCCATCTAATGTTCCTGTGGGGATCGTAGTGGTGCCTACCGGTGTGGCAGGAAAGGTGGAAGAATTGGAGCTCATTTTCTGCCTCCCTAGCTGTTTGTAGTGATGGGCAGATTTGATCTGAATTCCCCATGGTAATTGGGAATCCTAGTCCACCTTTCTTCTTCTTTTGAATCTTATCATAGGCAATAAGTTGCCTAGATATTTCCAGCATCACTATTCTGTTTGTGGGATACCGGGGCAATCTATAAGGATAAGAAGAAAATCCTTGCAGCCTTATGTAGGTAAACTTCGGAAATTGGATAAATCAACACCCGAACTTCTCAATCAACTCTTGTGCTTCCCTAGATATTCTGTGATGGGTCATTTGCTGCAAGGTCCTTGTTATGTGCATAGTGAAGGCGTCATTGACCCTCTTGTAGTTGGTGGTGCTTGTTAGATGCAACTGTGGACAAGCCTCATGTATCTTAAATTGATGGGAACCACACCCGATTGGTTCCTTATAGGAAATTCCCCTATACTTCGTCATGCGAGCCAGCATGTAGACAATGTAGGAGCCCATGTAAAACATTTTTGTTCTCCTCATGCCACGTAGCTGCTCATGTATGTTGTCACTGATCATCATTGCCCAATCCACGTAATCCTTGCCCTCTAGCACCAAGTTGACATAATAAAACATCCAAGGTTCAAAGATGAATGCTTGGAGGCATCCTCCAACTCTACTCAACATCAATATCAAATCACCAAACTCTTGTCTCAAATACTCTGAGATTATCTGTTTGGGTAATTTTGTACGAGTTGGCTTGGGTTTGATCATCCACTTGGTATTTATCAAATCAACACACCTGTCAAATGTGGATGAGTACATCCTCTCAACCCTTTCCCTTGTTTTATAAATCATCTTCTTGTGAACTGGAATCCCGAATGCCTCTCCGATTGCCTCTGGTGTCAGGTTAGCCAATACCTTGCCATCTGGTGAAGTGATCGTCCTTTGCTCTGTGTTATAGCAATTGGCACACTCCATGATTAACTCTGGACACCGGATCGCTGGCGGAAAACTTGCAGTTGCATAGAGTCCACTCCTAACAATATTGTGTGAAGTCACTTATGGGTGATGGCCTCCAGTTCCCATTATCCTTCTCCTGAATGCGTCTAGGTTGAACGGGCCCAAGTTCGTGTCAACCAACTTGCCCAACTTTGAAGAGAATTTTGATTCTGGCAAGAAGGACTTGCTCAATTTATTAATTACTGCTTGTCTCGATGTGTTTGCCTTTGCGGATTCAGTGTGGTTCCCTCTGCCTGCAACTCTTCTGCTTGATTCAACCATTCTGCAAGGAACAAAAGTCATTAGAAAACAAGATGATAAAATAATAAAATAATCACCATTGAGGGTGCTAGCAAATTTTCAAATAAAAAGGCTGCAACGCTTTGTCACTTTCAGCTGCAAACCTCAACACTCTTGTTTACTTCAACGTTTTTTTTTTAGAAGTCTCCCTACTTGCTGCAACACAATGTTTGATGCTTGGGAATGTTTGCCTGCAACAAGTCGCCTTTAGCAGATTTGGAACTTCACTCTTCAAGTTCGCTTTTCTCAACAGTTTAGGACTTCCTTCTCAAATCGTACTTCTTAGTTTTCAGCAACTTGGGACCTTTGCCTGCAGCTTTGTACTTCTTAGTAACTTCACTCTTTTAACCTCAAGTCGCACTTCAGCAATTTGAGAAGCTTCAAGACTTCAAATTCGAACTCTTCAACAACTTCAAGACTTCTCAGCAACTTGGGATTTTCCTCACAAATTCGTATTTCAGCAGCTTCAAACTCCAAACTTTGCTTAGCCATGTCCCAGTCAATTCAACCTCTTGCCAACTCGCACCTCTCAGCAACTTCAAGCTTCGAATTCTTCAACAACTTGAGAATTTTCTTCACAAATGCGTACTTCAGCCCTAGAGAGTGCCTTGCATTCAACAACTTGTGAGAGATATGGAGAGGACTCAGAATATTATAGCTAGGTCGAAACCCAAGAGAGGCTATACTTAGCACATTTTTGAATTCCATTTTCCCCCCTTTTGCGAGACGCAACACTTGTCATTCAGAGCATCGAAATCTTGAGCTTCTAGAATTATGAATTTCATCACTCTTGCATAGGCTTGCTTCATCATATTTGCTTCTTTAAAATATTTAATCAATTACCTCTTTGAACAATTTTAATTTATCTGGCTAAGTCATTTTTATTTCATTCCTGCCTTGGCAAAATTATCCAGTTCAATCCTCCAGCGAAACATTTTAGTAAACTCATTCATTTTAATTGCCTTAGAGGAATTCTTTAAATTCGCCTTAGGAAATTTATCAAAATAGACACCGGGCAAAAATATCCACCGAAATGATGTGAGCAAGGCATGGAACAAGTTTAAACCATCTCGCAATCAAAAACGTTCAATACCCGGAAGAAAATTCCTTTCTGAACTCATTGTTTTCATGTGTATCCAGACGAAGGGGTACTTTTAATTTTTATTATTTTAAAATAATAAAATGGCTAAGGTTTATTCCTTTTTAATTCTGGACTCGTTTCTCGCTTGCAATTCTCCATTTCCCTGCGTTGGCACTTTTCCTTGATTTTCTCCTGAAGAATTTTCCCTTTGTCTGGCTCTGGGCACACTTCACATTTGCCCGAAGAAAGTTTTATCATCACCCCTAGGCGTATTTCTCAACCTTAGAAAATAATTAAAATTTTAAATTGCCCATGTGGGGCACATTTGGGGGTGTGAGCTTCCATTTCATCCATTTTATCTCCCTATGCCTTAGCAATCCCCTTTTGCCTTAGGAAAAATTCCTAGAGAACTCATTTTAAATTACCCATGAGGGGTGCACTTCATCTTATGCATCAACCTTTGCCTTTACCCCTTAGGCATTTTCACGCCTAGAGGCTAACACTTTACCCTTTTCATCACAAGGGCGCATATCACATGTGGAGGAGGAAAATTTTCTTACCCTTAGCATATTTCAAAATTACGCCACCCTTACCTTTACCTTTGCCCTAGGCGCATATAACATGTGGAGGGGAAAACACCTTGGGCGCATTTGATGTGTGCTAGAGGAATTTCCATGCCTTTGTGACTTCTCACCTCCCTTGGGCGCGTTTTGCATGGTGGGCTTCCATTTCCAAGCGCCTTTCATGTGCCAAGAGGGAAACTCTCTTTACCTTAGCGCATTTTCCTTTATCTTCCAACGTTTTACCTCATGTGGCCACCTTGGGCGCATTTGCCATGTGTAGGAGTAACTTGTGGGTGCATATGAGGGGTGGTGAAGGAATTTCCCACGCCTTATTGACCCTTCACCTCCCTTGGGCGCAAATAGGGGTATGAGGAGGAATTATCATGCCTTAGAGGAATTTTCTTGCTAGTCTTCACTTGTGTGGGCGCATTTGACCCCTGCTCAACGAAATTTTGGGCGCATTTCTCCTATGCTGCTTCCAATTCAACCCTTGAGGGTGCATTTAGCCTAGTGTGAAGGAAATTCCACACTTGTCAATTTTTCTTGTCAATTTCTTCATACCTCAGGCGCATTTGACCCATGCTGGAGGAATTTCAACACTTAGAGATTTTTGACCCCCCCTTATTCCTTCTAGGTGCATTCCATGTGTCTTCATGCGAGTTATCACTTATAAGTTTCCAGCGCCCTAGCCATGCCTTGGCTTTCTATTTTTAGCAAATTCAGAGAAATTAGGGTTCCCTTGCATTTCATCTGTTCTGAGCTGGAGTAGGCGTGGCTGTGCTTCCACCTACTTTGCCACCTTGTTTATACCCTCTGTCCACACTGGTATGCTATTTTTAGCCATTTGCTATTTTTTGCAAACCCTAAAAGTTGATCAATTTTTGTATCTCCGTTTGACCTGAAATTCGTTCCAGTTGTTCTCGATGCTATAAGTGACTTGTTCACACTTGCCTCTGGCACAATACATGCTATTCATAGCCATGAGATGACTTACTAAAAATAGTAAGTATTCAAATCGTGCTCAAATTTTGTCAGTAGGCAACTTGAAAGATGCTGATCTCGGTGGTGTGCTTCGCTTTGACATCTTTGCATTTTGTTCCATCTATTTTTAGACATAGCAGGGGAAACCCTAATTTGACTTGTATGCGCTCCAGACTGCTCCCGCTTCCCTTGATTTCTGCTGTTTGTCATTCTGCTTGTTGGACTGAAGTGTTGGGTAACTGCTGGGGTGAAACTACTATTTATAGTAAGTGTTCGGAAAGTGGCTAATCTGATGTCGGATGAGTTTGCATGTTACAGTGCCCGTGGGATCTCAAAAAACCCAGAAAAACCTAGAAAACTGGTCGACATGCTGGCATTGGCTAAAAATAGTAAGTCCCTGAAAACTGACTCATTCCGTTTGCATGCCACACCATTGCGAAGCTCTCGCAAAACCCATATGGAATATCCGAACATGCATTGAAAATCTCTGCATGCAAACCCTAAAAATAGCCCTTGAAGGATGTACCGCTGAAAGTCATGTTGTGACCTTTTTCACACATCACCCTATCCTAGATGGGGACCCCCTAATTTCTGCTCCATTCTGGTCTTTTGGCTTTGGTTAGTGCGTCTCTCTCTCTCTATCTCTGGTCCTTCCGGGAATGTCTCGTCGTTTGACCTGGGTTGAAGTATTGTTCAAGTCTGTGAAATTAGGGTTTTCATCAGTCAGGCTTATTAAAGGTCAAACTGAGTTATAAAATTGAAATTCGAGCTTAGTACAACAGTCAGAAGACTTCCAGCAGGGTCCCACTAAATTTTCACTGTATTCCGACAACTTACTATTTTTAGTAAGTATTCAATTTGAGACTATTTTATCGAGATTTTGGAATTCTGTCAGTTCCACCACAGTCAGGCAGCTTCAGAATGCCTACGCGCGAAATTTGAATGGATTCTGACAACTGGCTATTTTTAGCAGTTAAGCCTTCAGAGGCTATTTTCAGGATTTAGACGAGCAATTCTCCGGTGAGTGACAGGGGAATTGATCTGGGTTTTCCAAGACCTTCACGATGATGTAACATGCAAATCGAGATGGTGACTTTCAGAGTTCAGCCTCCCGAGACTATTTTTAGGGTTTGCATGCAGGAATTTTCAGTGCATGTCCAGATATTCCATGTGGGTTTTGCGAGATCTTCGCAATGATATGACATGCAAATGGATCGGGTCAGTTTTCGAGGACTTACTATTTTTAGCCAGTGCCAAAACTTTGACCAGTTTTCTGGGTTTTTTGAGATCCCACAGGCACTGTGACATGCAAACTCGCCCGACATCCGGATGACCACTTTCCGGACACTTACTATAAATAGCAGTATCATCCCAGCAGCTACCCACCACTCCAGTCCAGCGATCAGGTGCGATCAGGCACGATCAAGGACAATCAGGAACAAATCAGAGCACATGCAAGTCGGATTAGGGTTTCCCCTGCCACGTCTAAAAATAAATGAAGCAAAATGCAGAAATGACAGAACGAAGCACGCCACCGGAATCAGCATCCTTCAGGCTACCTACTGGTAAAATTTGAACACGATCTGAATACTTACTATTTTTAGCAAGTCACCTCATGGCTAAAAATAGCACGTCCTCGCCAAGGAAAAGGTGTGAGCAAGTCTCTTGCAGCATCAAGGGCAACCAGAGCAAATTCCAAAACAAATAGAGATACGAAATTGGTCAATTCTAGGGTTTGCTAAAAATAGCAAATGGCTAAAAATAGCATGTATTGTGCCAGATAAGATGTGAACAGGATGACAGCACCAGATGGAGGCACAACCACACCAGTTCCAGTTCAGAATGGGGTGAAAATCAATGAAACCCTAATTTCTCCGAATTTGCTAAAAATAGAAAGCCAGAATAGGGTTGGGGCGTTGAAAATTTTACAAATATAGCTGACAGGCACACACCTTCATATACGCCCAGGAGGAATGAAAGCTTCAAAATTCTCTAAGTATGAGATTTCCTTGAGCAAGGATGGAACGCGCCCAGGGAAGGTGAAAGGTCACCAAAAATGCATCAAAATTTCCTGAGGCATCCTCAAATGCGCCTAAAATGGAAGTCTACAGGGCTAAATGCGCCAAGAGGAGGTGAAAGGTCAAGCTTGGGCGTGGATTTTCCATCCCACATAGCAAATGCGCCTTCAAGAGGCATAGAAATTCACTAAGGTAGTGAGATTTTCCTCATCACAAGCCAATATGCGCCTAAGGCAAAGAAATTTCCTCCTAGCACTAGCAAATGCGCCCAAAGGAGCTGAAAGGTCACCAAAAATGTGAAAAATTCACTAAGGCAAAGAAGTTTCCCCCTCACACTATGAAATGCGCTCAAGAAAGGAAGTCAACACCCCCATATGCGCCAAAAGGAGGTGAAAGGCCACTAGCTAGGCGTGGGAATTCCCTCTAACACATGAAATGCGCTCAAGGAAAATGGAAGTCCTCTAGCCTATATGCGCCTGAGGGAGGTGAAAGGTCACCACATGAAATGCGCCTAAGGTAACATGGTAACAAGGTAAGGGTAAAGACGTTGAAGGTGAAAGGGAAAAGCGCCAAGGGTAAAGGAAGTTTTCTCCTCAACATGTGAAGTGCGCTTGGAATGGAAGTCTACTATGAAGAATGCGCTAGAAGAAGTTGAAAGGTCACCGAAAATGTGAAAAAATTCACTAAGGCAAAAAGTTTCCTCCTAGCACTAGCAAATGCGCCCAGGGAAGGTCAAGAGTCATGTCTTAGGCGTGGGTTTTCCATCTCACATGAGGAAATGCGCTCAAGGATGAAATAGAAGTCTACTAGCCCATATGCGCCTGAGGGAGATGAAAGGTCAAGTCAAGGCGTGGGAATTCCCTCTCATACTATGAAATTCGCTCAAGGAAAGGAAAGCCCTCTATGAAGAATGCGCTAGAAGGATAAGGGTCACCTTGTGAAAACATGCCTAGAAGGGAATAATACTAAGAGGGGCGTAATTTTATTTTATTCTTCTCCTCTTTACTATGTGAATTGCGCTTGAAGGTGGGAATTTATTGTATGAAATGCGCCTATGGAGTTGAAAAATGAAATAAAAAAATTTGCTAAGCATGAAAATTGCTAAGAAGTGTCTAGGCGTGGAATTGCCTAAGGAATAAAATGAAACTCATGACATGTTCAAATGCGCCCTCTAGAGATAAAATTTTAATTTTCGAAAAACTCCTAAAGTATTTTCTAGAGGGAAAAATAATGAATACGCCTAAAGGATGATGCCAGTTGCCAGAGTTATAAAAATTTTCAAAGGAAAATCCTTCAGGAAAAATCAAGATAATTTGCCAAGGCCGAGAAGTTTGAAATTGTAGGAGTGAAAGACATCCGGAGGACAAGATTGAAAACATTAGCCTTTTTTATTATTTTTAAAAAATAATAAAAATTAAACGTACCCCTTCGTCCGGATACACATGAAGACAATGGATTCCGGGAAGATTTTTCTTCTGGGTATTAAACGTTTGCAATTCGGAAGTGATTCAGAGTTACTCCACGCCTCACTCACGTCGTTTCGATGGATATTTTGCCCGGTACCTATTTTAATAAAATTCCTAAGGCAAAATTGAGAAATTTCTCTAAGGGAAACGAATAAAATGGATGAGAAATTTCGCTAAAGAGTTTGAACTTGATAATTTTGCTAGAATGCCTTAGCCAAACTTTTCGAAATTGTTCAAAGAAGTAAACGATTTAATATTTTAAGAAATCAAACGCAACGAGGCAGGCCTGTGCAAAGGTGATGAATTCATAATTCTAGAAGTTTGAGATTCCGATGCTTCAGACGACAAGTGTTGCGACTGGAAAAGAGAGGAAAATGAATTCGAAATATTTGCTAAGTTTAGCCTCTGCAGGAATTCGACCAAGCTATAAGTTTTGAAGTCCTCTTCATTTTTTCTCTCACAAGTTGCTGAAGAGCTGAAAGTAAGAAGTTCAAATTTGTGAGATGAGCTGGAGGTTGAGGATTTCGATTTGTTTTGGAGAGCTAGAGTTTCCAAATTGCTACAATTGTGAGGAAGTTCGAATTTGTCAAAGTGAAGTTACTGGAGGACTAGAGTTGCTGAAGTCACAAACTTGTTGGAGAAGTGCGACCTACCTTGTCAGAATTTCAAGTTGCTGAGAAGTATGAGTTTCTAAATTGCTACAATTGTGAGGAGGTTTCAAATTTGTTAAAATTAAATTGCTGCAGGCAAACATTTCCAAGTATTGGGCTTTGTGTTGCTGCAACCCAAGGGAAACTTCTAAGAACGTTGAAGTAAACAGGCAATAGTTGAGGTTTGCAGTTGAAAACATCAAGAAGTGTTGCAGCCTTTGTCAATTAAAAGAAAAATCTGCTGACACCCTCAATGATGGTTATTATTTTATTTTAAAAATCTTGTTTGCTGACTATCTTACCCTTTTTACAGAATGGCTGAGTCAAGCAGAAAAGCTGCAGGCAAGAACGTCCACACTGAGTCCAGACAGGCAGTGATCAAGAAATTAAGCAAGTCTTTCCTGCCAGAATCAAAATTCACATCAAAGTTGGGCAGGCTGGCAGACACAAACCTGGGCTCGTTTAACCTGGAGGCGTTCAAAAGAAGGATAATGGGGACTGGAGGCCATCGCCCATCAGTGACTTCACATAGCATTGTCAAAAGTGGGTTATATGCAACTGCAAATTTTCCACCAGCTATCTGATGCCCAGAACTCATTATGGAATGCTCTCACCACTATGATTCAGAGAAGAGGACGATCATTGCGCCAGATGGCAAGGTGCTGGCTAACCTGACACCACAAGCAATCGGAGAGGCATTCGGGATCCCCGCCCACGAAAAAATGATTTACAAAACGAAGGACAGGGCTGACAGAATGTATTCATCCAAAACAGACCGGTGCGCTGATGTGATAAACACTAGGTGGATGGTCAAGCCCAAACCAACTCGCACGAAGTTGCCCAAACAGATAATCTCCAAAGACTTGAAGCAAGAGTTTGGCGACCTGATTATGATGTTGAGTAGAGTTGGAGGGTGTCCCCAAGCGTTCGTCTTCGAACCTTGGATGTTTTACTTTATCAACTTGGTACTGGAGGGCAAGGATTTCATGGATTGGGCACTGTTAATCAGTGATGGTCTACATGAGCAGCTCCGCAATGTGAGGAGGACTAAAACATTTTATATGGGCTCTTACCTCGTCTATATGCTGGCTCGCATGACGAGATATAGGGGGATCTCTTACAAAGAACCAATTGGTTGCGGTTCTCAGCAATTCAAAATATTCGAGGCTTGTCCGCAGTTGCATTTGACAAGCACTACTAATTACAAAAGAGTCAACGACTATGCACATCACGAGGACCTTGCAGCAAAGGACCCATCACAGAATATCGAGGGAAGCACAAGAAATGATTGAGAAATTTGGATGTTGGTTTATCCAATTCCCAAAATTCACTTACATAAGGCTGCAGGGATTCTCTTCCTACCCATACAGGTTGCCCCGATATCCCACGAACAGGGTAGTGATGCTGGAAGTTTCTAGGCAACTGATTGCCTACGATAAGATTCAAAAGAAGAAGAAGAAGGGCGGACTTGGGTTCCCGATTGCTATGGGAAATTCAGACGAAGTATGCCCATCACTGCAGGCAGCAAGGGAGGCAGAGGCGGAGCTCCAGTTCTTTCATCTTTCTTATCATTCCAGCAGACACTACTACGATCCTCATAGAAATATCAGGTGGATATTGACAGAGGAGTTTAGACACAAGGCACAAATAGAAGATTTTTGGGCAAGTGCAGTGGATGAGGTCGAAGTCAAAAAGAGGATGTTTTCCCGGATACCATCGGCAATGATTAGAGATTGCGAGATTATTCCTGTACCAGATCAGATTGAGGAGGACATAAACGTTGTACAGGCTGATTACGATACAGTAAGAAACACGCCCTTGCCACTCCCAGATTGGTCAGAGCCAGAGATCACCGACTTGGATACACTTTGTATCCTAGTCCTGACATTTACACGGAGTTGGATAGAGAGACATGTTAGCCGACTAAAGGGAAGGTCAATTCCCCTTACCTATAATTTGATGGGAGACAGCAGATTGCAGACAACTAATCAGAGGAGACAGAGTAATCCAACTCCAGAGACTAGAGGAAAGGAGCCAGTTCGACCGGAGCCTGTGATAGTTGAGGAATCCTTGCACATGCCGGCTCGAACACATTCTCCGAGCATACAAGAAGTGTCCCTATTTGCTAATCAGAGGGAGAGGTTGCAGGCAGAACAGGCAGTACAAATAGAGAGCCAGCCACTTCGTAGGGAGTCCGTGGGCCAGAGCATCAACATGCCCCGAGAGGATAATCAGCAGGAGAACCGGCAGGAGACCGATGAAGGCACTACCACAGATACTCAGTTTCAGCATGAGATTGAGGTAGCTCTCGAGGATGATGCTACTTCCGATCGAGATGCCCAGAGCTCAGGAGACATTTAGCCCATAGATGATGATGAGCCTCGTCGGAATGAGGGCCATGAAGTAGAGGCCGAGGTAGAGCAGCCTTTCATCATAGTAGACACACGACAGGAGGTGCCAGACTGGCTGAGGGATAGGATGAGGCGTGATCCTGTGGATGAGACTGATCCTGCAGTCGAGATGGAGGAGTTGCTGCGAAGGATCAATGCACCTCCCACGAAGAAGAAGGCTAGGAAGTTTTCCAGAATATCCACAGATGAGGATGGATCCCGAACCTTGCATATGGCAATTCCACGGGAGGAATGTGATAGAGACAAGGCCGTTCCTGAGAACTATATTGTGACAACCATGGAACTAGGCCGCCCTATTGGGGCACAGGTGGTAGAGGAGTGCGATAATTCCTATCGGGCACTCAAGGACAGATTGTCCCATGTTGAGGGCAAGAAAATACTGCAATCGAGCTCCTAGCTGAGTTTTCCAGGGAGTCAATCAGTGGATTAGAAGATTTAAGGAGAATGGCACAGCAGGCAGACACGTGGGTTGCCAGTGTGCGTACAGAGACAAGAAAGTTCATGGAAGATCTTGCACATGCCTATGGGCAAGCTTCCGATATTATGGCTAGAGTGGAGGCAGTTAACCATGCTTGGGGTGAGGCTCGCATCTATCAGACGAGAGTTGTTCTCCGTCTAGGGGCTTTGATGAGCATACCTCAACACACTTTGGTTGAGGGAGGTGTTATCCAGCAGGGAGATAGATACGACTTTGCCAGATGGTATTCTTCAGTAGTCACAGGCCGGGGATTCTATGATGCATCACAAGCAGATTCGGTCAGGGTCAGGAAGGCCATGACGAACATCTTGGATGGAGTTCTCAACACATTGGAGGCAATCTTTGCCAGGAGGTTGACTTCTGAAGAGATAACTGCAGATGGACTAAAGGACAGATTGACGCCATTCTTCTCTGAGGTGAAAACCTTCACTCAGGATGATTTCGAGAACACTGCCACGTTCTCTAGTATCATACAGAACACCCAGGATGCCCTTGTTGCCTGGAAGAAATCATGTGCCCGGCATGGGCAAACAGTTGCAGTTTTAGAGTTTCAGTTGGATCACATTCCTCCTATCTCCGATCAGGAAGTTGAGGAAGTATTAGCCAGGTTCACCAGATTTGCAGCCAGCGAGAAGGAGAAAGGAAACGCTCTTCTGGATGACGATCTGCTGCAGGAGGACGATGTGCATTGATTGCAGGTAGTGGGCCTGCAGAGGAGTGGAGAATATTCTGCACATTCATTGCCCCACTCCTCTCAGTGGCGGTTTTTAGGGCATAAACCCTAATTAGGGCATGGGTGGCTCAATCTGAGCCCTTTATTGTAATCAGATCTGAACCGTCCACTGGACTGGGTTTATTATAAAAGGGGTATCCCCCCTCATTTGTAATCAATTAGAACTAGAATTGAATCAGAGATAGAGTTGAGCTAAAGAATAGAAGGCATATAGCATTTAGCTTAGAAGTTAGCTTAGATTGAGGAGGAAAGGAAGTTTTCCCATTGAGGACTTTGTAAGAAATTGTTGTGAACACTCTCATAATATAAAGATTTATCATTGTTTGGTGGTTCTATCTTCTATTGTGAGTAGCTAGCAAGGCTTGTTCGTCTTTCCAATTCAAGTAGATAGAGTAAAATAGACTTTCAATTCATGCAAGTAGTGTTAATTGTGGAATGCAGCATTGGTTTGAACATATCTCTCTATATCCATACCACTAGCGGGCTTGCTGACGGTAAGTCTGCCCTGCGTGGTCAACTGGAATTTCAGCACTTAACTTCGGTTGTGATTCGCGTGTCCACTTGCTTCGTGGTGAAGGGGTGTGCATGTTGAATCTCGATCTGAATATCTACCTATCCTTTGAAGATTGCATCGGCTTTGTCAGAGTTGTCCGAAGGGGAGACGATACAAAGTTTGGTTTGGAGATTGTTAAAGTTAGTTTTGCCTTCCATCCTTAGAGATAGATTGTAGGATTCCTATCCCTTTCCCTTTAATTCAGTATTTCCCGATCGACCCAAACATCAGAGCAATATCGTCAAAATCATTCATTTGCTTCACTATGATTGAACAACTACGTAAGTCCCCTTGAAATAACCAGCATATACACATCAACCAACTGAGTCTATTCGCGATAAAAGGAACCTTGGAGTTGAACGCATGAACTTTCACGCAATCTTAGCATGCGAAATACTTTGATCAAGAGAGAATAGAGTGACCGTTGGACATTTTATTCTGTGCTGGCGTTGTCATAAAAAGCATGTCAACAAGTCACCATCTCGGTTTGCATGTTATACCATCGCGAAGGTCTTGAAAAACCCAGATCCATTCTCTAGTCATGCATTGGAGAATCGTATGTTTAAACTTTGAAAATGGCCTCCGAAGGCTGAACTGCTAAAAATAGCCAGTTGTTTGAATATGTTCAAATTTCACGTGTAGGCACTCTGAAGTTGCCTAGATGCGCTGAAGTAGTTAGAATCCCGAAATCCTGAGGAAAAGACCTCAAATTAGGTACTTACTAAAAATAGTAAGTTGTCAGATTTCAGTGGGATCTTGCCTTGGGCCTTCCAACTGCACTGCTGCACAGATTTTACCTTGATAACTCCATTCAACCTCAAACAAGCCTAAATGATAGAAACCCTAATTTCGTAGACTTGGCAATCATTTCAACCTAGGTCAAATGACGGGACATCCTCGGAAGGACAAAAGATCAGAGACAGAGAGAACCAAAGCCAAAAGACCAGAATGGAGCAAAAATTAGGGGGTCCCCATCTTGGATGGGGTGATGTGTGAAAAAGGTCACAACAATACCAAGATAAGGTTTGATGCAAGTAAACACTCTATATGGTAGGCTGGATCTGAGACTTACCAAGGAGGAGGAACCCCTGTCCGAGGTATAGGCTTGGAAACAACTTACTAGAAACAACAAAGTACGATGATTCGGCTAACAGGATTCCCGAGGAGGTGACGACACCTGTCCAAAGTGTAGGCTGAAAGACAACTCATTAAACAACATCAAACGATAGTAACTGATAACAAAATATCCAATGAGGTGACGACACCTGTCCGAGGAGGAGATTGAAACAATACACTATTTAGAACAAGACTTTGAAAGAACTCAAATATTTAGATCAAGTAAGCATGCGCCATTTGATTTATTTCTTCAAGCTTCTCCAAAGAATTACAAAGGTTGGGACAACAAAGGCACAAAATCATGCATAATTACGATCAACCAACGAACTCTTATCCAAGAGTGAACAAATATGAACAAGCTAACTCTGGCAACAAAGGCGCAACAATTTTGCCTAGCAAATAAAGGTTCCACAAATAATGAGCCCAAGGCTCTTATTTATAGAGACTCAAAGGAGTATGCAACACCAAAATCTCCTTGAGTTAACAATCAGTTCTTGCCAATTAGCAAGATTTATTCCTATGTCTAAAAGTAGGTGAGCAAGCAATTAACTGGAAATCTACTTCAGTTAACCGAAACTAAACAAAAGTCAAACTGGGAGTCTACCTTAGTTGACTGACACCTAACTAAAGTGAACTAAAATTACATAGTTGTCTCCAAAATAGACATCCACCTTTAAAGGAGATCTGAGATCCAGAAATCGTGGGAGTCAATTAGACATCCTAGATCAGTGGGATATGACATGCATGAACTGTGGAGATCTGAAGTCAACTTGGAAAGGGGCATCAAGTTGACTTCAGTCGTATTTATTGCTATTTTGGAGGGTAGGACGTCCTTCTTGAGGTGTTTGACACCTCATCATCATTGGTCAACGGTGCTTTTGTTCATTTGTTGACTTCTTCATACGAAGGCCGTTACATGTCTGTCAATTGTCAGCTTATCGCTTGTCAGCAACTTGATGTATGCATCTCCTTCATTTTGCTTCCCTTAGGAGGGTTACTCTTTTTCTTTTTGTTTGTGTTTCCACTTTGACGTGGAAGGTAGTGTAGTATTAACCGATGGCGGCTCTGTGTTGGGAATGACTACCTTCCGCGTTCTTTTGCAGCTTTGACATTTTCCGTGATCTTTCTCAACGGAAGAGTGTTGTATGATGAAACCGCGAAGTTTGACCACGATCATTCCAACCATGAGAAATGCACATGAACTTGCTGCATGTGTAAAATTCCAATGGTTACAATCCTCTAAACTAGCCTTGGAAGGCAATTAGATATATGAGGTGAAACCATTATAGAACCTGTGGACTTGTGTCTATGCTTGTCAATCTGTCCAAATTGACCTCTGGGTGTGACCGACGCAGATTGGTGCCAGTTGTTTTCAAAAAATCATGGAGTAAGACCATTTTGGTCTTGTATTCGTCTTGGGAGAACTGTGTTATGAAAACCTTGAAGATTGATTGTGCACATGATGTTGCTCGGACAACTTTTTTTGGAACTGCTAAAAATAGCCTCGCTGGGGGTAATTTTTACGAAAAATTCTTAGACATGGGTTTAATTGAGAATAATTCTCTACACAAACCCAGATCGTCAGAAATTCGAAAAAATGTGTTTTTCTATGACATGCAAGAGCGCTTTGGTGGCAGAGGCAGCGAGACACCAAAAAGTGATTTTTCTCGAAAAAATCCAACACATGGGTTTTGTTCGTGCTTCAGAGCTGAACAAACCCAGTTTGTCTGTTTTTCAAAATTATGACTTTTTCTAGAAACCCTAAAAATAGGGGCAATAGGGCTACTTTTTCTGGAAAAATCTAACATGTGGGTTTTGTAGAAAAAGTTGTGTAGATCATTACCCAATTGGCCAGATCTGTGATTATTTGTCGTTTTCTTAGACATGCAAGATTTTTAGACAGAAATAGAGAAAGTAGACAGAAGGTGAATTGGAAGTTATCGACTGTCAATCTGAAAGAATTATGCCTTTTGAGGCAAACTCTGATAAATAGTCCCTGTGTGCAATAGATCTCCAAAAATGTGAAGAACGGTGAAAATCCCTCTGTCAGATCTTCAAAAATGTTGGAGAGAAAAATATCCGTTCTTGAACTCCTCAACCTGCAAAGAAATAATGAATAATGGATGCCTAGATGCTTTGATATGTCAATTTGGAGTTGCAAGCATCAATTGGACATCCAACTCGTGATTGAGCCTGATTTGGAGTTCAAAAAGGTGATTTCCATTGATTGTGGAGTGTTTAGCCTCTTTTTGCCTTCAAAATTTGCTAACTCAAGTCAACATTTGCTTTCGACTTTCTTAGACGTCCCTTTTTGGAGTTTTAATCATTTTTGCAAGCTGGAGTGCCTCCGTTTGATCTTCGATCTTGGCTGCTCAGTTGATCTTTGACAGTTGCTGACTCATCCGTTGTTGAGATGGGATCAACTTGACGAGATATGCCTAGGAGAGATTAACTCAGAAAACTGAGTTTGAGCCTCCAAAATGAAGGGCGCCTTTCTTCAAGAGGGGAGATTTTGGCTATGCCTTAGTCAATTTTCATTGACTGTTCTTCGTTTTGGCCTTTTTAGACCCTTCGTGCTTTGATTTGACGTTCCCATTGATGGATGAGTCAGATGACTTTGCTTGACGATGCATCGGGTAGCCAACTCAGTCTTGCACAGGATGAGTGACTTCTCAATTGCTGACAGTGAGTTTAGGTGCTTTAAATCTAAGGGCGCCCTTGCTGGCCTTTTGACTGCTTTTATCTACTCTGAGAACTGTCTGCTTTGATCTCCGTCGTTAGATGATTCAGTAATCATATTCTTTCACTGACAATCCCATTGTCGAGATTCGTCGAACCTGAGAAGATCGTTCTAGAGGTTAGTGATCAATCAGACTGCATTTACTCCTCCAAAAGGAAGGGCACCTTTCTCCAAGAGGGGCGCTTTTCCTTTGTCCTTAGCCAATTTCTAGCTTGTCCTTGCAATTGTTCAGTCCTGGCTTTTTCTGCTTGATCTCAACGTGTGATCGTTTGGCGTGTCCAATGGATTATCTTTTAGATTGATCACGTAGCTGGGAGGAAGCTGAAATGATGTCGTGTATGGAGCAGCTGTTTATGGATTCATCTGATGCCTTCAACTGAGGGGCGCCCCTGGCTAGCAAGGGTGCTTTTACCATGAAGCACTCTGATTTGACATATTTATTGCTTGTAGATCCTCCATACTTTGTTGATGATTGGCCATTGATCCCTGAATCAGATGATTTGATTGATGGTTGTGTTGTCGAGACAACATGAACGTGAAGGAGATGAATGATCTGAAGATGGAAAGTGATTTGATTTTCCCTTTGAGATCCAAGGGCGCCTTTCTTCAAGAGGGCCTTTTTGGCATTTGGCAGCTGTTTTGCCTTGGTAGCAAAACGTGCACCTTCCAGAGTTAGCCAAATTTTGGCCTTTTCCGTTTTGAGAATCTCCTTTGTTGAACAACATCATTTTCATCCTTTTCTGCCATAGCTTCTTCGTTGGATTTCTTGAAGCTTAGCCTTCAACACCTGGTACTGGCCAATCTGCCATTAATGGCTGCGGAGCTCCTAACTTTGTTCTTGAAAAATAGAAAAAGACCCACTAGAGTAAAACATATCTTTTGATGATTCTGACTTGATCAGTGTGATCGTGAAGTCGAATAATCCTATCAAAATCATTTTCAATCATTTCCGGGAAAGTCCTATTTTTTAGGGTTTCCTTAAAAATAGGGGTATGAAACCCTAATTTTTAGTTTTTTAGAATCTTGATCATAGGTTCCTTGACAGAAACCCACAAAGACCTTATGTTTGGTTTGACCTAAAACATACTTTTGACGACATTTTTACATTGTTTAGCTCAATTTAAGCAAAATGCCAATTTTTTTATTTTGGGTGCAACATTAAGCTCCGTTTGGTGACCATGTCGGATACCTACGGCATAGGAGAGCCGAGAATCTCAAGTTTTGTAGACTAGTACTTTTATTAGTTGGGCAATGGAGTCAAGACTTATTTCCTAATTCACACAATAATTGAAGTTCACCTATTTATTTGGGCTCACCTATTATTCACCTAAAACAAGACTACCTAAGAAATCACCTAATACATGACAATACTTTACGAAACGGGGAAATACATAACTAGATAACGTTAAAGCAAAAGAAATTATTTTAGCAAAGAACTCACCCCATCCCTGAAGGGACAAAATGTTTCAAGTATTGCTTGCTTCATGGCAGCGCGAAGAGCCTCCCATCGATGCTGCTTCTGCCTGAAAGGCTTTACTTCTCTTTGGATGGGAATTGTAGGAGACAATCCCTCTGGAATGAAGATTCTCAGATATTTGTATATCCAAGCAAAAGTAATCTGACAAAAGTCAGAATATGATGCAAACGGGAAAGTTGATACCCCTGAGGCATTAGTTTTGCTGTTGTTTATCCTTGGGATGTTGAACTCTTCAAACCGATCAATCGAGTTCCAAACTCGATTTCTATAATGTCGTAGGTGATCTTTGTTGATTTGAAAATATCCTTTGACTGGCTCATGGATCAGCTCTAGATCGCTTTTAACACATAGGAGTTTGATTCCCATGTCTTCGACATCTTTGAGGCCTAACAAAAGCACCTCTTTTTTAGCTTCAGTGAATTCTAATTGCACGGATAGGTGCAACTGTCCTTTAGGAGAGATGATCACTTCCCCTATTTATGAAACTGTATTTGAACAACCTCCATTGAACTGTGTTGTCCATGACCTTATGTCCTCTGTCAATATCTTTTTAGAACATGCAATGTTCTGATCTTCAATTTCTATCTTTGGAAGAGTCACATAATTACCGGTACTTGTTGTAGGCTTTGCTCCTGCTGCAACAGATGACTTGAGCACAACCTGCTTCTTTACAACATTGACAATCTAATCTAGTCGTTCTGGATGATCCTGAAGATATTCCAGTTGAGAGATTTGTACCTTGTTCTTCATCATGGAAGCTATGATGTCAAAATTTGCTGAAGAAGGATCTTGAGCAACTGGCATAGCGTTCTTCTGTGAGGACTTGGGATTGTAAGTGGAAGGCACCTCTTCACCCTTTTCGTTTGATCTTCGTCTTTCTTCCTCTTCTTTCCGTGCTTTGAAGTGTTGAACACGTGTAGACACAGGCGTTGAAATTTTTTCATGATTCATTGCAAGAGAATAGTGACGGTAGTCTTCTTCTTCTTGATTAATAACGGGTTCAAAATATCCTGTTGTGGAGTCGCCATTGAAATTGTTCTTTTGTGGTAAGACAACGTTCGAACTTGTTGGTACAAAACTAGAACTGGGAGCAGCTTCAGCATATCCCATGATTTGGGTCATTCTCAAATTCTCAGGACACGTGAATCCGGTATGTGCATCAGTGTCATGGAAACAACAAAATGCTACACTGTGTGCAACTTCAATCATTAGTCTTGATGGAGGTGTTGGAAACCGTGGCTGAAGATTGTCTCTCTTTGGCTGATACGATTGCTGAACTGGAGATCTGATAGAGTCTGCTTTCATCAAGCTGGAAGTGATCATATTGTCCTCCAACTAGATGGCGTTTGCGGGGATAGGAGGTGAAGGAAAGAGGACAAGTGGAGGGAGAAAGGGAGTTTGCAGGGATTTGATGCGGAAGTGAAATATCCGGTTGGGGGTTTTGACCTATTAGAGGTCAGGGGAACTCATGCCTTAGGTCAAGAGTTGAGGTTCAGGGGAGCATGGAAAAGGGTACTGGGGAAATAGATGCCCTAATCCTTTGGCTAGATAAGACTTAGAAATTTTTGGAGCATGGAAAGATGACATCAACATGATGTTAGCAAGTATGGATCAGCATGCAACTTTGAAAATGAATGATGTTAGTACCCTACAATGATGACATGAGCATTGGAATTAGAGTTGGACAGGAAGGTATGCATGGCAGGCCATGTCCGAAACTCTAAAACACTTAGGCAATTCTTCAACTAGTCGGAGGATTGGGATGGTAGGGTTTGGAAGGAAATGGTACTTGGGGATGAGAAAGTTCGACAATTTAGTTTTAAGGACTTAGGAACTTTTTAGGAGAATGATCGAGATGTCGGGGTTGAGGGGAAAGGCATGACAACAAGGGAAAACCTAAAAGTATGCAATTTTGACAAACACAAAGAACATTGAGGAAAACACTAGAAACAACCCATACTTAGACTTTTTAATGGATTTTTTGCATCTCTTGACACTTAGGAGACCCACATAAGATGTCTTCGATTGGCTATCAATAATGGTTAGATTGGTTTAAATGCATACAAGAGTAGAACAAAGAGAGGGACACAACAAAATGGGGTGCCAACACAACAAATGATATGAGATTATATAATATCAAAACTAGAATCTTTCACACACTCCAAAAACTAGAAATTTTTGACACAAACAATAACCAACTTAACTGGAAATTCTGCTTGAAGTTTAACACATTTGTGATCTCTAAATGAAACCAACATGAAGGACTAGAGGGTTTTGTCTTCAAATTCCAAAATACCAAGAGGGTTTTTTCGTCTTCAAGAAAGAAGATGAATAAACATTCAATCTAAAAGAAAAAAAGGGTTTTTATTTTCAAAAAATAGATACTTTCTTCTATACTCAACTTCTTCTTTTAGAACCCTCTTTTTAATTTTAAAATTATTTTCTTGCCTTATTCTAGAAGTGTCTAGAAAATATATTTTCAATATAACATTAAATTGGCTCTCTTTTCTAGAAACACTTTAAAAAAATTATTGCTCCTTTTAATTATATAAAATAAGTTTCCCTTTTTATAAATATTACGTAAGTCACTTGGACAACTTAAGTTATATTAGTAATTTATTTCCCCCACCTTACCCCTTGACGCAAGTGGGACTCCCACCTGCTGCTGCAACACATAAACTTAAACACAATATAGATTTGCAAATAAAAAATCCCTGATTTATTTTATTGTAATGAAACTCTCATACATTCAACTAATTACATAAATATGAAATATTAAAACTGCAGTCAAATTCATGGCCTTCAATGGCCTCTTTCTGACAAATCTGCACACATCGCCTTCATGGCTTCCTCTACAAACAATCACTCCTCACCTCTATGCCCTTCCCATGGGCTGAGATTTTCCCTCCCTGAAATCTACCTCTAAGAAATCTGTTTCAAATCAGCAATCATATTTTTTTTTTTTCACTTCTCTACAATGTTTGGCCTTTCACCTTCTCTTTGGCACCTACCCAAGTTTGCCTGAATTTCTGCCTTTTCATTTGATAAATGTTGCAACCTCAAAAGAGGCTTTTCCCCTTCCATAGGCGTCCCATATTTCTGCTGTAGAATTTCATTAAAAATTATTTTAAACAAGGTGCCTCTTCTCCTTTAGTCACTGGAAATTATATAACCTTTCACCATAATTTCTATCTTTTTTAAAACAATGCCTCTTCATAATTTTGGCATGTAGCAAACATTAAATGAGGAATAAAAACTTGACATTTATCGCATAAACCCCCTTAATACTTTTCCATAATGAAATAGTTAAATCTTGGTGACTTTGCATGTGCGGAATCGGGTGCCGGAAAGACGATTTTTTTTTTTAAAGTTATCCGTTTTGCTTAATTTTTTTCCCAAAGGTGTGTTATGACCCCCTTAGGTCCTCCATAGAAGGATTTCACTCCAGCCTTCCAAAATTATGAAATTTCAAACTTTCTGTAAACCGGCGGCACACTTTCGGCTTTAAAAACACAAATTTTCAGTATTAATTTCTCCCAAACGGTGAAAGATATAACTTCAATTCTTTTTACACATTCTAAATGTTACCTCCAAGAATGCCCTTGCAAAAGGATTCTACTCTAGCTTTTCTGGATTTTTGGGAGTAAATTTTACAAAACTGCCTACGGAGTTTTGAAGTTGTGAACTGACGAAAGTTTGATTCTTGCAATTTTGTGCCGAATTTGAAGTTCTGTGATGCTGAGAGATGCCAATGACCATCAAACCAAATCAAAACTAAAAACTAAACTTGAAAATGTTTTTGGGTGATGTCGATTGCCAGTTCGCCTAGATGCTCCTGCATCACCCCTATAGCCTATAGGAAATAAAATAATAGGCTAGGGGATGTCTAGTTATTTACATTGAAATAGGGAACATGACAATTCCTATCTATGCAGTACTTGAATATATATGGAAGTTTGAACATCAAGTAAACATCAATATTTATTATTGAAACCCTTGGCACATCAATGCCATTATTACTATAGCAAGTTGGACACATATAAATACTGATATAAACAAAAAATGTTTCAATCGGAATCCTCGTGCATACATTGTTTAAAATAACACAAATGAATGGAAGCAATAGCAAAGACCCAACTAAAAAATTTACTGCAATAGTGTGTTGAATAGGGTAAGACTGCCAAGGTATGAGAGAAACAAGCAACACCACAAATGATAATAATTGATGTCATTGGAATCAACATCAGAATTGCACTACAGACTATTACAAGTATAATAATTGCGATGGTTGGAATCAACATCAAAAGTCTACTACAAACTGCTATTATAAATATATTAATTGCTAATATAAAATGCTGTTATAAATATTTATCATAATGATAGGGTACTGTAGTGCCATTGTAGCAGTAGTACAAACAGTATTGTTGTAATATCCCTCAAGGATTTGGCCTTAACTTGCTGATTTGATGCTCAAAGAATATTGTCATACACTTGGCAAACAAATCTATAATTGCTGTTTGTGACTTGTTTTTGAAGTTTCGGTCTTTGATTGATGTTTAATAATGCTGATATGACTTGAAAGAGATAATTTAAATGACTGAAATTGAAGAGAATGCAATACTACAGCTCAATGCATTATGACAAACACTTGTCACGCATACTCAAATTCTCCATTATGACTGAAAATGAAGTGCAAATATACAGCTACAACAATGTGGCATTGATGCAAACAGTTGGCATGCAACTACAAGACTCAATATGACTGAGAATGGAATGCAAAGTGTAGCTACAGCTAAGAGACAATTTAGGAAACACTTAGCATGCAATCTTCTTACGCAATATAAAGCTACAAACACCATACATTTTGTCAAACAAGTCTGACACAACCTCAAACTCCTTCAATTATATATTGTCAAAGTTAATATTCAGCTGATTACAATTATGCCAAAGGCTTCCCCAACAGATCGCTTAATACTAAAGTGATTTACAAGGGCAATGCAATGCTGTATGCCTATATCTATGATGCAAATTTAATGTGCCTAGACAGCGATAGCTTTGAGATTACTAAATGCAGATTAGTGCTTATTTGAATGCAAATCATGACTGAGATGGAACCTGGTAATTGCAGCAATATGAAACCCCTCAACTTTGCTTCCAAGCTGATCGATCTTTTACTTGACAATCTCCAATAGGCTGTGCCTCATGCATCAAATGGCCACAATCATCCTTCCTGTCATATGCGCTCAGAATAATCAATATAATGATGCTCCCAACTTGCCACGAATTCACCTTAATATGCAGTGATTTCTTCTCGCTGAAGCCCACAATTTTTATATATTTTTTATTTGTATCAAATCAATGCAATATGGGCTGCGACCTCTATCAATGAATGCCACGATTTTATAATGCAATGCTGGGATAAATCATCCCTTACCAAGCTTCTTCAAATCAATCAAGACTGAAAGTATTCTTCAATGTAATCTGACAATGCCTTTCTCCAATCGAATCACTTATTCTTTAATACCAAACCGAGAACCATCTTCAATGATTTCTCCAATTCGTTATCTCCAAATTTGGCCAAAGGCCATTAAATTTGGCAAGCTCCTGTAAAATAGACTTCTTGTAACGACCCCACCCTTGGGTAATAATTTTTTTTCAACATTTTCATATAAATAACAAGGAAACATACATAAAGATAAAGTAACAAAAACTTTTCTTTTCTTTTCATTGCAACATTTCATTTAAAGAACCAATTGATACAGCATCATTACTTTTCCTTTTCAAGTAAAACAACAGAGTAAGAATACATACACGTATAAAACATAGCTCGGAGAGCTTTGAGCAAATAGGAATAAGATGGTCCAGGATCTTCCCTTTCAAACCTTGGTGCTTCAGAAGTCTACTGTGGAGGAGAAACATCACTCAGGTGCTTTTCCACCAACCACAGACTTATAATGCGGTCCCCCGCACGTTTATTGTTAAATAAACGGCCCTCCCTTCTACGAAGAGATTGGTTGGGTAACCGGTTCTATTTTAACCAACTGAGCATAGTGCTGTGTCCTACATATTTAAATCCTTGTAATCCCACAATCTCAATCTAGTATGCAAAACTAGACAACAGTGAATTGACAGTGTAATCATCTCACAGTCTAAGTGGATGTAGGTGTATCACACTACTTTGGCCAAAGTGTTCAAACAATAATTCAACTGACGGTCATCTATCACATACACTATGGGTGATCCCACAATAGTGGTTTACAATTTTTGGCAAAACTGGACATTGAAATTATTATTTTTAACTAAATCTTCACATTCGGGCACTTATAGCAGCTAAACCGTGAGGAATTTGAAGATGATGAAAACTAGAGTCTCATCACATTTTGTTTGTAGATTCTAAAAATATTTTTTTCAAAATTTTTGGAATAAGATTGCACTTCTTTTCCATCTCCCACGAAAACTGGTTTTTTTCAGAAAACAACATTTTTAAAAAGTGACGCTCACCGTATACAACATAAATTTTTTTGTATGAAGGATAAAATTATAATTTTTTCAAATTTAGATTTTTAACTATGATATATAGCACTTTCATTTGGTCTCATAGTTTTTTATTGAATATTTTTTCTTTAATAGAGTTTTGAAGTCAAACCAATTGCAATTTAGACATAGGTGGACTGTATACAACATAACTTTTTCTGTATGTATCAAAATTCAGTTTTATCTTTTTTAATGGATCAAAGACATCAATAACCAACATGAACATATTTAAAAAAAAATTATTTTGATAATTTTCTATTTTTCCACATGTGCAAAACAAAGAGCTTGATTTTCGGTGAAAAACCTATGTTTAATAAAACTGAAAAAACACATACATAATAAAACCAAAACATATTAAAATTATATTTGTGGGATAGCTCATTTTGAGGACTAACATAATCATTTGAAATAAATTTTAAATCAATTCTTTTGATCCCCCATAAGGTAAATCAAAAGTGATTTTTTATCAGCATTTTGATAGGTGTAAAGGAGACTCATTTATAGGTATGGTTTAAAACTAGTGAGGTTCTATCTAAGGGGGTTTGATCTAAGGCGGTTTGATCAAACCTTCTTCAATTGAAATCATTAAAATGAAAATTTATAGGCTTAAATCATTATATTTTCTAAAAATATGTGATTTCAGCTAAAATCAGTTCCTCTTAGAAATTGTAAACCAACTTTGTGGGATCACCCCTATGTCAGGTTCAGTTTGACTTGAGGCTATCTTATCCTACGTGTAGGATAAGTCCTTTGATGGGTAGTCATTCACCCCAAACTCCCTACAACAACCTATCTATTTAGAAAATGAAACAACCTACAAGTGTCCCTCAGGTAACTCCTATTGCGGAAATCTTTATCCATAGAGTACTTAGCTTATCTCAGTTAACCTAATAACTTAAGCTTTAGACCATACTTGGTTCTGCTTTTATTTCGGTCCTAATAGATATTAACTAACTTTCTCGTATTCGCCATATATGGAGATCATACAGAATAAGCAACATTCATACAAAAATGTATTTCAATTCATTCCTATTTTTTTTTCACAATAATTCACTATACTTAAAATTCCCTTTTTAAGCAAAGTAAATAAGCAAATTTCCTTTCCCTTATAATTACGTTACATTCAAGACACATCTTTCAGTCATTGCAAACTTATAAACAAAAAACATGAATCATCTTTCACTCAATCAAACAGCTATACCTATTTTCAATCAATGCATAAAAAAAAACACAAAAAACTTTTTTACTTTAATTGTTCAAAAACAAAGAATAAAGAAGATTTTCCCCATGCTTGTTTTCTCAAGCTTTTCCTTCTAGAGATGCTCTTTTGAACGTTCCAGAATCCAACTGACATTAGTTTCTTTGATGATGGCAATTCCCTGTAAATGAATTCCTCTAGTTCTCCTCTAAAAGGTGATTTCTCTACTAAATTCCTACTCAATTATAAATTCCTGAGTTCTCCACTCTAAACTCAGAATTTGGTAATGCTGGTATGAACTTGCTGTATTTTCCAGAATCAACAATACAAAAAATGCAACTTTAGAATGTGATAAAAATAAGAGCTTAGAAATTACTAAACTCAAAATGCTCAAGTGTATTTTTAGTGAAATGCAGGGCATCCTTTTATAAGCCTGCAATGCAACGGATTCCACTAATGGAGGCATGCGAATGGACAACAAAGTGCCTAAAACTAGTCAATATGATACATGGCGAGTTTTCAAGCCCCGAATCATCAAAAATGAGTGTGAATCGACCTCATTATAGCCAGCAATTTAAGACTTCAACTTAAAACTCGTAATTGCCACTTACAGGAAAAACGTCCTTCTTTGGTGCGTAACAGAGAATGACTCATGTTTGCTGCGAATTTGTCAAGGTTAAGCTTGCAACAACACATTCCATCTGGTTGGCGTTTCCTCTTCTCCAGCATTTGAAATTTTCCTCCATTTCTTCCTGCGTTTGAAGCTCTCGCCATTTCACGGGAAAATCTTTCTTAATGTTTCGCTATTTTTAAATGTCCAGCTAATGTGTTTCCATGAAATATTTCCATTATATGAAGTTTGGCGTACTTTCCTCAAAAATGTGTTGCATTTTAAAGTGCTCAAATATTTCAAACAATATAAATCGATTTCCATAGTTTATTTCCCATTATGCAATAAATTGATTAATTCCAATGAATTTATAAAATAAAGTCTTTATTTAACCAAATCATTTTTTATTTATTTCAAATATATATATTGTATTATATTAATACATATATTATTATAGTTTTATTTTACTTCAATATATATATGTATATATATTTAAACATTATAATTTAAATATACTTATATATACATATATATTTATTTTGGTAAAACTATAATATTATATATATATATATATATATAATATTATATGTATATCAGGGAAACCCGGGGACGCGTCCCCCCCTAAAATGCCTCGTCCTGGGTACGAGAGGACGGCAGGGGATCATCCCTCTTTTTTCAAAAAACACAGGAAACGTCCCCGGGATGGGGGGACGCCATTGACCAAATAGGGATGGTTGACTGGTCTTGGGGATGGCCAAGGGACGGCCAGGGGACGCCTGAGCCATCCCCCAGGAGTCCCCCATGTCAAACCATGTATTAAAAATAATAAATTAAAAAAAAAATAAAAATAAAAATATATATATATATATATATATATATATATATAATAGTTTTCAATTTTTTGGTTTATGAGTTGTTCGTTTAAATTATTTTCATATATCTTTCACAATATTTGGAACACTCACAAGATAAATATTTGATGCTCTATTAGAGATATATAAAAATAACAAAAAATTATTCCAAAAGTGTGTAGACTTGAATTTATTTGCTTGCTGTTCACTAACAGGTTTTAGAGACAAAGACTTAGGATTTTGACATTTTTAAACAATTCTCACTTCTTCACAATTGGAAATAAGCTGAATATTAAGGCAATTTGATGCCCAAAACTCCTTGAGTGCAACAATTGTCCCCACATTTAACTGCTCAAATCCATATCAGACAATACACCAGCATTGAATTTACTTCCAATAGTCCACACTCCTAGCAAACTACAATAATTCTGCCTTTAGACGCCTCAACTATTCATTATTGTTCTGTGCCAAGTAATCAATAACCTAGGTGAAACAATCTTCATTGTAATCACAAATGTTCTCCTAAGTTGTGAGTTGGAAATAACCTTATGTAATTTGATATAAGTTTATAAATTTTAACTTGGAGGTTGTATTATGATTCATGTATGTTAATTCTGAATTTCCAATGTGTATTGAGTATTGACAAAGAATGTTGAACACAAATGTTATATGTTAAGGTTCTATAATGTATATTATGCATGCTTTATCCATGTTTTCATATGAATATTTAAAATTTTCCCTATATTTTATATAGCCGTCCCCTGTCATCCCTAAATTTGGCCTAAAAAATCAGAAACTTGGGGACTCGTCCCGTCGTCCTTTGCTGTCCCCGTCTCGGAAACTTGGGGTAACCTTGATGTATATATATATATATATGTCCCCGTCTCGGAAACTTGGGGTAACCTTGATGTATATATATATATATATATATTTACATGTATACATGTATACACATTTACATAATATTTGGTAAATACGTATATTGCGAGCCAGTCAGCATACTTTCAATATACCTATCAATGTATACGTGCATATATGTATATATGTAAATTCCAAGATAATATTATAATAATATTATAATAATATTATATTCACAGGTAATAGGTAGTGTGTATATATATATGTGTATAATCAATTGTACTGTCATGTACACATATGTGTATGTATACTATGTCGACACATACGTATGGCATATCAGTTTGCTGATCATACGTCTGTATCGCCATGTTTATACATATAGATACGTATACATGAGGGGTACATGTGTATACATATACACTCTGCCTATGCACATATAACCAATCATGTTTCTCACCCAAGGTCATAGAACAATAAGTCAGGCTTAAAAGTAACATCACTCATAAAACACAAAGAAGTAACCCAAACTCCTAAAGCCTATGGATGACTTATCAAGACCAACCTATTTGACTCAGTTCCTCCAAACCTTTAGTGAAGTGTGTGTATGCTCAATTGATTTACTTTACCGCTTATCAGACCAAGCCCTTCTCCCAAGTGATGTTTCCCCTCCGCTTGGAGGAATGGTTCTTGTTCTTGCATCCATCGACACAAAACCATGGTAGTTACTTGCTCATAACAATTGCAATATATAAATCAATATTTCAAGTTCAAATAGCAAGACTAATTATCCTCTTTCATGTATTGTTTACCCAAGAATAACATCAATCAGAGAAACATAGAATGAGTCAACCATTAAATGTAAAATATTCTTAAATTGATCACAAGGTTCAACACATTTTATTCGTCTTTATTCTTCCTTACAAACAAAATGCTCTAAGCATATCTAGAATAGTAGCTATACAATTACGTGGTGTAACACTTCCTCCTTAATTGAGATGATTTTTGCAACAATAACTCAGCTGCTGCAAAGTAATTCCTCTTTGAATTTGATTGCAACAATAAACCAGCTGCTGCAATGAAGATGTGATAATAAACCAGATATCACAAATATTCAGCTAGGGCAATAATACAATAGCTATTGCACCTGTCAAATTCTCCAATGAAGCACAAGTAGAAACCCTGGATGGATTTCTCAACTTTAGGTAGGGTTGATCTTTCACAACTGAAACCGGTACCTTAGAGTCTTCAAACCTTCAGGCAAAACAAGCCTCAACTTATACCAAGAAGGTACGAGAAAATAGAAAATAATCCAAGACATGATCAAAATGGCTTGCCTTCAGCTCCTTATAAAGAATTCTCATTCACCTCCAAGAAGCTTCTAGAATAAAATATTATTTTATTCTTTTAAGTGACTTATTATTTTATTATTTTATTTTAAGTCACTTAAGTCACTTTATTATTAAATTAATTAAATAATAAGTCATCCCTTTTGATATTATATTTTATTGAAATAACTTAATAAATAATTAATTTAATATACCTCCAATTTGGGGACATGACAATTGTAGTGGTACTATAGTGGCAGTACTGTAGCAATCTAAAAACTGAAAAATAAGTTGCAATATTCTCTGCAGAACTGTGATTCTTAGATGAAACTACTTCAAAGATGTAATGTCCCCGATTTAGCCCTACGCTCTACAATTGGATTTAGCCTATTTCCAAAAAATCGTAGGCTAAGAAGAATGCGAACACTTACTATTTATAGTAATTCATGATACTGTTCAGTTGGCATTCAGATGTGGTTTTGGCAAATTTACTATTTATAGCAATATGCTATTTTTGGTAAGTATATTTATAGCAGTATCACTCTAGCAGCAACTCAATCTTTTGCAGTTCAGTGTGGCCGATTAGTTTGGCTTTCTGTTAAGTTGAAGTGGACTTACTATTTTTGGCAGTGGCTATTTTTAGTAAGTCTAATCTTGGCAGTATCATCATCTGCAGTTCAGCTCAGGTCATCATGCTATTTGTGGTAATCCATCAGTTTCAGTATTGGCTTTGGTTTTGGTTATCTCCTTGGACTAAGTATTATACTTAGTTAATTTCATGTTTTTAAGTTGTACCCCTATGCCTAGGAGTGATAACTTCATGTTGTTTTAAAGAGGGGACATTAAGGGGTCATGTTGAGCATTTAATGATTTATTAAAATGCTTTATTGTTGCAAATAGAAATGGACACCTAAAGGGAAAGGAAATAATGTTCTATTATTTCACAATAAAGTGAATGGTTGAAGGTGGTGTCCTTTGGGAAGTTGAAGTGATTCAACTTTTTGGAATTCAAAGTGTTTCATTTGCCCATTGAAACTTATATATTGCTGCATTGTGGAGAGCTGTAGTGTTTCGACACTCTATTGATTTGTTTCCACTGAGTTTCATAGATCTGATTTTGTTTTAGTTTGTGTTTGTCTTCTTTGTGCTCTCGAGTTTGTTTGCTAATAACACTAAAATGGTACTAAAGAGCATATGCATACAATGAAAGCTTCAAATAATCTAAGCTACTAAAACAACTTGAGTACATTGCTCAATTTAGAGGCCAAATATAATTTCTTCATTACAAAATAACATGCTTACAACATATAGTTTTCATCAGATTTGAAACTAAGTATTTTATAAACCATACTTTAATTTACAACCAAACATCACTGTGAATAGTGACTTGCTACAGTACCCGCCCCCAAAGAAGTGCATACAAATTCTGGAAGACGAACTTCTCCCACCAAAATCCGGATTGGCAAGCCTTCTAGGATAAAGGCGCCCCCCTTTAGGAAAGATAGCAGCCTCTTAGAAGAGGCGTTTCTTTTAATATGTGCTGATTAAAACCCTCAAGAAATGCAGCTGGCTGTAGCTTCCAAAAAACAGTCCCAAAATGCTCCATAAGCGAACAACTCTCGTGCAAATGTGAATGGAGTCTATGGCAGTCCAAACCCCTTTGAAAATGGCTCAAATAAACTACGAACAACAACTTGTGTCTCCAAAAGAAGCCACCAAAAACTGATCAACAACTTTAAGGTGGTGTTTCACACCCTCAAGTAGCTCCGAATGAAGAACCAAGCCCCACCAGGCTCACCCACTACAAGAAATCAGAAAACCCTAGTCTCCTTCTTCCTCCAAAGCAACACTTCCAAGTTTCTTCAAGCTAAAATCATTCATCCATGAAGAGGGTCGAAATTGTCCTTCTATTTATAAGTTTTTGCATTAAAAACCACTATTCATAAAAGTGAGCACTATTCACTTAAGTTATTTCTTTTTTCACTTTATGTATGAATAGTAACTGAAAAATATAAAGTGACCCCTTCCTTTTAAAGACACATGGTCCCTAGGCCGAGGATGGTGAAATAGAAGGTGAGTATCATAAATTTATGCACAAGTATCTTGCCAAACGCAACAATTCATCCTGTCACCATACTTCGAAGACCCATACTGCAAACTGACGACCAAGTGCCCGTCCAAGAAACCCTCTATCCAGAACTATTAGCCTATGAGGGTCAGGAAAATAGGCTAATCCCCCAACTTTGATGCTTGTGCAAAAGGGGACATTACAAGAGCTGATTATGTTATGTTTTGGAAAGCAAAGTTATGTTGCTGGTTTGAAATCCAGAATCCGGCTAAGGGAAAGCATAGCAAATTCTATTCCACTCTTCAGACCTGAAACTATGGTTCTCTAGATGATGGATTGAGAGTGTGCTTCATTCAGAAGTACATATTGAGCTTCAAAGTGGAGAATGGTGGTGTGCTTTCCAAATTTCAAGTTGTTGATATTTACACAACTGAAAGTTGAATTTGTTAGCAGCTTCTTGTATCATTTTATTCTCGTTATGGGCATTCAATAATATCATTGCTAAGGTCATGGCGACCCTTCTTAGCAAATTCTAGATTTTATTTCAAAGTTTATGATTTTTACTAGCAAAATCGCCCTTGCTAGGGCCGTAGCTTCTTGTTTGCATTGGGAATTGTGCCAATAAATTAATGCTGGGTTTTTGGAGCTATTTCTTCATCATGGCATGGGCTCCTAGCCTCCAAAGGTTCATTGCACTTGGTTTCACGCAATTCGGAGGTAAATTGATTAAGATATAAGCATTTAATTGATTTACAGGTTGCTGATTTTAATTATCAGACTTCAAAGAGATCATTTTTTAGCTTCCTTTTCAATGTTTAAGAGCTTTCTAGATTGAGATAATCATTCTTCACATTGTGGCTTTGTCTATCATTGTAATACTCGTAAATTGCAAATTATTGGATTGGAAGGTTATGAATTAGTAGTACTAATCCAACCATATGTTATTGTTGCATTTACTTGTAATTTCTAAAGCTAACATTAAGTACCCTTGGATGGTTTACCTTCAGTGTGGAGAATAAACTTGAATCTCTCATCTTACCCATTGTAAAGTGGAGAATTCCCACGCTTGAGTGGATGCCTGCCGTAGCAGACGAAGTGTTTAAATTGTAATCTTTTCCCCCCACTGTTTGGTGATAGTGAGGAAATTCTCTCATGTCTGGTTATCCGCCTATGTTCTTTCAATTCAGCAATTAGCACTCCGCCATATGCTAGCACCTCGCCTGTTAAAGGATCTTGAGTGCACATTCTTGGTGTTGAGTTTAGACTCTCTCTTTTAGTTGTAATCTTTGTAACTTTGATTCAGTAGATCCTAAGGATCCTCTGACCATATGCCCGCCCCTCCTCTTTAAGTGGTTTTAGGGCGCATTCTTGGTTAGAGTTCTTTCATGCAACGTTTTGGGTTAAGCTAACCTTAACGGGTGCTTGGTTACATTGTATTTGTTATTGAAAATCAAAAAAATTTGAGAGAGTATATTTCAAAAGAACAAAAGGTTTCGTCCTTTGCTCTTGCCTAGAAACTAAGAGGGTTTTTGTCCTTTGAATCTCCATACTCAAGGGTTTCGTCCTTTCAATCTCCATACTTCAAGGGTTTCGTCCTTAGGAGAATTAGATAAACACAAGTGCTCAAGCTATCAGATATAAAAAGGGGTTTTTGATTTCATAAATTGGCTGATAATCCTTTTGAGTGATTGCCTCTCTTTTAGAGACTTCGTTTGATGCTTTTTTTCCCTTTGAAAGTTTCCCTCCAAAAGTGCCCACTAAAAAACATCTAATAAAGTATTACGTAAGGCTTTATTATGTCCGTTTAGATGAACCACTTTATTAAACTAATAATAGCAATATTAAAATATTTAAGTTGTTCTTTCATACTGTTTTAAAATAATATTACTAGGACTAACTTAAAACATTATTATCAAAATACTTCCCTAACTTTATTCCTTAGCCTATAGGAAATAAAGAAATAGGCTACAAATCTCCCAATTATTTTATTTCTAAAAGGGGGGCATAACAATACGAACATTTAGTTTCATAGGGGTGCAACAAAATAGGACATGTAGTGTGTGATATTTTGGACCCATAATGCATTGTGGGTTTTATGAAATCATTAAAGGTTGCATCTTCATAAGAATATCCTATAACACATCTGAAAAAAGCTATACTTTAAAACATAGCTCAAAACAAGTTCAATGATAACATCCATAGTTCCATCTTCATAAAGACATCCTAGAATGCATTTGAATACAGTGACACTTTGAAACATAACTCAAACATACTGCAAAATTTCCATATATTTCTAATGAACATCATAAATAGGAAAATATGTATGCGAAACCTTACAGCTGAATTCTTAGTGTGAAAGAAATGGTTCTAGGAACCTTAAGATATTAGTCCATATAATTGCTTCAAGGCTATGGATTGCAGTTCATGATTAATAAGAATCTCCTTGGTTCCTATATATCTAACCTTAGCTGTGAAAAACAACATTCCATTAAATATGCAGTTTTATTATTTTCTTGATCATGATCAATTAATTTTGGTTGAAAGATTGAAAAGCTATTGTTGCCTAGTGTTCTTATCTTTAAAATTTTAAAATTATGAAGGATCATTGTCCTTGAATTGTTTCAAGCAGCAGATGTTTGTTAAATGGTTGAATTACAGGATCATCTGATACAAAGCTTGGGACAATTGTTTTCATACATGGAGCACCAACACAATCCTTTAGTTATCGAGTTGTGATGGCTCAGGTCTGGTCTTCTTCACTTCTTTACTTGTTTCCATTCTCTCTTTTTCTTCCTGTGTTGTTTAAAATATAGCTTTTGGATATAATAAGAATACATTTGTAAGATATTTACATACATGCATCTCTTGCTGCTAGTTACTATTTGTCATTGCTCATTTCAATTTGCTATAGGCTAGATCTTGTCCCTCCAATGGTATTAAGTAAATACAAGGATCATGTTCTATTCTTACATGTTCACCAATTGTTATCAATAGGTCTCGCTTTATATCACAAAACTTCACCCTCTTTATCTATCTATCTAATTTTCTCCTTAAAACATTTCATGCTTCTTTGAGTATGTCAATTTTATTGTATTTTCAAGCAAATACAATAATTAAGATATACCAATGAATTTGAATACATGAACTTAGCATAATGTTCTAAACAAGTGAGTTCTCTCTTTAGGAAACTTGATCATAAAGTTATGATTGTAGCTGAATGTTAGAGCCATGGGGAATCTTCATTCAAAATTAGAGCTCATTTATATTTAGTAGGTAAAGTGAATGAGGACACTTAGAGAAATAGAACATTTGTTATTGTCTTCATTTTCCAGCAGCTGTCTTGTGATTAATTAGTATGATTCTAGCTTCAACACATTTAGCCACACTTAATAAGGTCCTAATGATTATTTAGCTCTTGGATTTTCGCTAGTGTTGATATTCAAGCTTTTCTACTGTATGTGAATAAAAAAAATAACATCTAGATAGGGATTAAAGATGACCTAAAGTGTATGCCAAATGAAAAAACATTGTCATTAACAAATTTAAATCAATATTTCCCTTAACGAAATCGTTAATCAATTCTCGTGTGAAATGGAGCGAAACTGTGACTATGATAATAAATCTTCATGTAACAGTGGAAACCTTAGGGTTCTAATTTTCATCCTAGTTACATCAAGGGAAAATATCTGGGAATGTTGAAGGAGGACCTGTATCTGCTGTTGTTATTATTGCTGGTTTAGGACCTTCAGGAGCCTGTATTCTGTTGTGTTTGCATAAACTATTCCTACTTGTAAAGGCAAGCCACTTTGGATGTTGCTTACTACTCTATTTGATAAACTAAATACATGAACTGATAATACAAATGACAATGCATACCAGATACATGCGTAAAATATATCTTTATTCGCACATGAAATTATTATAGAAGAAGACCATAGATGGTCAACCAAGGATCAAAGCCGATCTGACTAGATCATCATACTCTTCTTGACGATACACAATGTATTTAAAGGACCTGACGGTTGCCAATAAGAACACAATCATGAACCAACCAACACTTATAACTACTGGAAGCCGACAACCAATTAATACATAGTCGAATAACCAATATTATCAAAGCATAATAATAGACATTGTACACTGACTACAAATGTGATATAGAAAGCATGCCTTTATGAATGAACTAATCTGTCAATTTCTTGTGACCATAGGCAGGATTGGTATAAGGTTCTCTTCCTTGTAAATCTCCTTCACTATTCCTAAAGAAGTGCTATGTGACTCATGATGTGCATCTAATTTTAAAGGTAACTATGCCTTGCTAAGTTGCATACAAAGCTACTACTTAGATGAATAACAACATCAATAAAAACACAACAAACTAAGTTCCTATTGCTATAGAGATCTTGGACGAGGGTGATACAGGACAACATTATGTTTTGAGTAGTGGAAAGGGTGAGAGAAGGTTGGCCTGCTTAGCCAAAGTGGATAAGCATAATAAAAGCATGGATTACAAAGGGAAAAAGCTATCCTTTGATGAGGAAGGCGTGGATTCCTTGGATGAGGAGTACTTCCCCTCGTCCGAGGAGGACTAGGATAATAGCCAGCAAGAGGTGGAAGCAAATGTGGTCGAGGAGGATGACACAAGTGAGGACGAAGAAGGGGATGATGAAAAAAGTGAGGATGAAGAGGGGAAAGATACCGAAATGAATGAAATAAATATTGGTATTGAGGAAGAAGAGGATGGGATGGACTCTGGATAGGAGGAAAATGTTAAAAAGAATAAAGAAATGGTGAGCTTGAAGGATGAAGGGGATTTGGGACCCAAGTCCCTCCAAAATTTTAACCATTAGATTGAGGACGTGCAGGGAAGGGTTAACCTCATTGAATCAAATAGTGAAAGTGAATTCCTAAAAGAGAAGATTACCGAGCTGGATAATGCAATGAGTTGCATTATCTCAATCACCAATGGGATTATGAACCAGGCTATTTTTGGTACTATCACAGGCCAGTCTAAAGTGAGGAGGCTGGAACGAAAGAAGGATAAGAACTAGGATGAAGAGGCTTCAAGGAATGACACATTAGATGACACAGAGAACACCTGGAAGAACAACCTCGAGTTGTTAAAGAAGGACTGGGATCTTATCAATAGTCCAAAGGAGTAGCATTCTCTATTGGGTAGGGTTCTTCTTTGTTGCTTCCCATGGTTTTCTCAAGCCTGCATGTTTGTTTCTTATAGGCCTGCGTGCCACCTTTGGTATTTTGTTTTTTGGCTGGTATGCCTTTCTGTTTCTTGCTGTTTGGACTGGGTGGCCAATAGGCCTTTGTTTTATGCTTGGACTGGTTGGCCTATAGGCCTTTGTTTTTTGCTTGGACTCTGTATTTGGGATCAGGGCCCTTACCCTGCTTTTCTAATAAAAAACAAACTCAGTTCCAATTTAATCAATGAAATTACAAACATAGGTGGACCAGATTGAACAACAATTTCTCCAAAATAAGTGCAGCATCCACTATCAGCTTAAATTTCTGGGCTCAAAGCACTTATTTATTGGTAACAAATGCCAATCTTTGGTACTTGGAAATAATCTTATTATATCCCAAATAGTGAACTTTACAGTGTAACACTTAAAGGCTTCTGGAAAGTTGGAAAGAAAGAAAATTTAGTGCAAGTCTATTCTTTACAACTAATAGAAGTGAAACCATCTAAAAAAAGGCACTCCTCTTTCACTGAATATATAAAACATTTGGAAAAGATACAAAAAAGATGCTGAAATCTCAAGGCCCAAGGGCAATTTAATTTGCACGCATAGGCAATGGCATGAGATCTCCATTCTTTAAAATTATTTTTTGCTTTCAAGACCAATTATTTTCATTATGGTGCCACCTTTTCTATGAAATATGGCTGAATTATATAAATGGTGTGCTCAATGGTAAATTTTGCCAAGTGAATTGACCATAGTGGTACTTCTAGGTGTCTTCACTGACTTTTTGCTAGTGGACAGAAGTTTTAGATGGCTAAGCTGTCACTAATGTATGCTGGTTGGTATTTCATGTTGCTAGACCAAGCTAGACACATGCCACAACTACCTCCACCACCTTTTTGCCATGCTGGAAATTTCATGTTGCAAAGCGATTCTAAAAGCATCTCGAGCAAAAGTCTTAAGTCATGTTGCCACTTTTTAAAACATAGGTGAAGATTTCATACACAAACCAGGTGGAACCTTTATGCACTTGAGCCAAGGCAGAAAAATTAGCCACTTAAGCCAATTTAAAGATCTAATGTTGAACTTTCAAGTGGTTGAACCGTTATGAAAGTGTGCTTGGCAGAAATCTGATGCGGCTTTGTGATGTAAAAAGTGTGCTCAGGTGGGCTTTTGGATTGGCCATGTCACTTTAGTCTTGCAAGCTGAAAATTTGATATAGTTATGCCATCTTTGGCATGCACAGCTGGGGTTTTCGCCCTTTAACTAGTATCAGGCAAACTTCATTCTGTTTTGGCCCATTTACATGTACCAAGCTGAACTTTGGGGTGATGATGCCAAGTGGAGTTTTTCAAGGAGTAGGCCATCTTTGTGAGACGGAAATACATGTGGCTTTTCCACCTCAAATGTGTTCTTATTTGGATATGTGCCATGGAAAAACTTCTTAATGACTTTGTCACTTTCCATTTTGGAAGATCTCTCATCTCTGATTTATCCTTTGCCAATTTTGAATTAAGTGACGGAAATGGATGTGACTCAACCATCTTTCTACCTCTTTTTCCTCTCCAATGCTGTTCATAACCCATTCAAATCTCTCCCTTGCTTGACTTGAACAGCTGCAACCTCTATTGACATGTAAAGGTTGTTAGTTTGAAGAATAAAACTATGACGCAAACAACCTTAGAAGCTGATTGGGAAAACACCAGTTGAATTTGTTTCAAACACAATGACTATGTTCTTGATGGTAAGCAAAAACATAAGTATGAATATTGAGATTCGTAGGGGTACAACAAACTTGGTGTCCTTTTGAAATTTTGTGATGTTCGCTAGCTTGTGGTCAACCTTGGTGAAACTAAGGTTATTATCTTCAACACTACCAAGGATGCTCTTTCCAAGTATCATTTCTTCTACAAAGGAGACCATGTGGAAATGACAACTACCTATGCCTATTTGGGAGTGTAGTCCATTTGCCCATTTCTTTCTTTGTGACTTGCCATCTAGTCTTGTCTTTGCAAGGGATACACCTCATTTTTTTGTTTTGGAGCACTGATTCTTTCTAAAATATTTCTAATATATCCTTTGAAGATGTGCCCCTTTGATCCAATGATTAGGCCCATAGTGCTTTACAGTTTAGAGGTTTGGGCCCTAGCTTGAGATCTGGTGATTGGTTTCAGGTTGAGAGTTATAGACAATTATGCTTTGATGTATGATTTGGTGCAAATGGGTGGTTCCTCAATGTATTGTCCATCAAAATTTGTGGCCCAACTCATTCGCCTTGAAGAGCATATTTAGGTTCACTTGGTACATACACAAGTTTAGATCTATGGGTCATTTAGATTTGACCTCTGGGCGTTATCCTTATTTGGCACATTATTTCTCAAAGGGGATTGCTCTTTGTTTTTTTTTGAGGTTAGTTGCTCTTCCTATATATTCTCATTTCTTTGGACAAGCTACCTCCTTTTAGGCACTCTCGAGGTGACCCTCATTGCCTTCTTTCCTAGGAAGTGCTTGATAAATTTTCTAGAGAGGATACCTAACGTTGGTACATCTAGGTGACTTGGACCCTTCTCTACATCCTCTTAGCACCAAGTTGGCTTTCTATGTTGAGCACTTCTTGCAAGTTGTAGATAGGACCATTATTTGGCCCAACTATCTTCAACATTCTTGTTTTGATGGTTTGTGGACCCCCTTTGGCCAGTTGAGTGTACTTCTACTAGCTACAAGTTGATTTTGACAACCATATTTTGCAAAGTGAAAGGGTATTAAGCCTTTGTTCTCTCCATGAGGTAGAGACCGAGGGACATTTTATTTTCCAATTTCTTACCTCCCATTGTTTGTATATAGACATTGGGTTTTCTATATCTACTTTCCTTTGCTATGTTGATAAGATATGATTGGCCCTTTCTCTTTGTGAGGTTGCTACTTTTAGGAGTATGACGTTATGTGGGGGTCCAAGAGCTATTAGATTAATTAATTCTTTATCTTAGCACTTCACAGATGCATAAGGCATTAGGTACTTGCTGGATATTGTTGATTCACTACTATTAGGTCTCATCCTTGTGGTCTAGTACTACTAGGGCTCCTCAACAATTTAGCTCTCATTCTAAGAGTTGCCATTTTGCCTCCCTTTGACATTCAGGGGTTCTTTAACACTCTTTACTCATAATGCAACTCTTGGTGGCAAGCTCACAATAGTAGTTTCATCTTTCCTACTTACAATTTTTAACATTGGATCTTAGGAGAGGTTATAGGGGGAATCAATTGTATCCTAGTACTGTCCAATCTTTCTCCCTTAGCCTTGGACTCTCCATGACAAGCATTCTCAAATTTTGTATTGCTACTCCCATAATGATAGATGTTAATGTTGTTGGATCTTTCAATGCGTGCCAAGATATTGACACAAGTATTTGTTTGCAGCCTTGATTCCTAATAGGCCCGATGAGTAGTTTAGAGCATCAGTTAATAAACACAAAACATTAATAAATACTAATGCGCCGATTCCTAACTCAGCAGCAATTATATAAAGCAGCGATGGTTATTCAAAGCGTAGCGATTCATCTAATATCATTTAGTAAGGCATCAGTTAACTTCATTCCAAGGTCAGTAACTAAACTAAGTGACACGTCCCCAGCCAAAAGGTGTAAGAAAAGAATGTCTTTTGATTAAATGTGAGTATTAAAAGAGAATCATTCTAAAAGCAGATAGGCATCGTATGGTATAGAACTGCAGATAAGGGATTAGGGAATAAGGAAGAGATCGACCAAGCAGAAGTCAACATTATTTATTTCTGACTTTTCTGAATTATATCAGTTAATATCATTTGTCTGTGGGCTGCCATTAATATATTGGTGGTAGATTATTGATTAAGAAATAAAGTGAGATATTTGCTGGCAACAAGGATTCAGTTTGTGTTGTAAGTTGATATATTTGTGATAGAATAATTAAAGGATAGAATAAGGGGTTAATAAGATCAAGGAGTTTATGCTTATTATGGTTCATATTCTATGATAGCATAATCATAATCTATTATGTATTGCTGATATAATTATCTGCAAATCTGGATGTAATTAAATTACTATGTGCATATTTGCACCATGATGGATAAGAAGAAGGAATGCATTCTGAACAGAAGATCATTTAATTCTCTGAAAATCTGATCATCGATCAAGGAACAAAGAAAATAATATATAAACATATTTTGATCAATCAGGGAATGAAGTGAAGAATGTATAAGTATATGCTGAGCAGAGAAACAGCGAATCGTTTATAGAAGATTATCTTATGATTTATGTGGATTGTGGGCCTAAAATCAAGATTTGTCTTGTTAGAAGCATTTAAGTGGTAAGTTACAGCTCTAACTACATTGAGCTTGGGAATTCTAGGACAAGATTTAGGGTTATCTCAAAAAGAGACATTACAAATTTTTTTTTAAAAAAAACTTGAAAAATCTTCAAAAAAATTATTGAAAATTTGAAAAAAAGGAAAGGTTCACTAATCTTTGATGGTTAGATCTTCTTTGTGTAGCTATTTCTCCCTTGTTGCTGTAGGTTTAACTCCTTTGTAGCTCTCACCTTCGAAAAAAAAGACAAAACCTTCAACATCCAACAATGGCAGCTTGGAGGTAAAAAATGGTGTTTCTGGTCTTTTGTGTTTGTGAAATGACTTCTTTTAGGACAACCAAGGCAACATATGTCTATTTTTTGGTTTATAATTTTTTTTTTTGGTTTTATTAACTTTTTGAGGGCCCAAGTCCACGGGTCCTCTTGGGTGCACCTGGGTACGGCCCGGATATGCCAAGCAGAACCCAAGGCGTACCTGAGGGCGTACCCGCAACTTACCCGGACCCGAACTGAACCTGACTGGGTATGGGGGCCATTTAGCCAAACCCGACAACTTAGTTGCTAATGACTCACTCAAACACCACCCATGCAACTGCAAACACTATTTGTATACATACCAACACAACCAAACTGATCTTGCTGATCTTTGTGACTGCTGCAACACTGAAAATCATTGGTAAACATGTTAGAACAGCAAGGAAATCACTCAAAAATTCTTAACCAACATGCCCAACACATATGAGCTAGTAAACCACATCAAAATCACTCCAAAACATCCACTAAACACACCCAAACACACTGTAAGAATATTATATCAGATTGATAAATAAGATCAGACATGAACATGTTTGAAACAAAGATATAATGTTGCTGGTATAGCACGTACAACAAGTACAAATTTCATAAAAAGCTCACCAAAATCACCAATGTTCACCTTTTAATGGATTGGCTCTTCAAACCTCAAACATCCTTTTGGAACATGAGAAAATCTTTAACAAAATCGCATCAGTAAAATTAATAATCAAAACTTCTTCAAAATACATCAAACATCTCCATTATCAACAACAAATTGGAAAAAGACTTAGCATTCAGCACAATGGTGATTTCTAGATGAAATCACTAAATCAGTTAGGAGGGTTTTTGTCTCCAAAATTGGATTCACCAAAGGGTTTTCGTCCTTAGGAAAATAGGGGGAACTCACTTTCTTCCACCAAAGCAATTGAAATGAATAACTAGTATCCCTTATTCTCCAGACCCAACCTCCTTTTATAACTTTTTTAGAGCTATTTTAGGAAAAACCGTTTTTTTCTTTTCACTGCTTTGTCAAAAATGTTATTTTTGTTTGTTGCTTTAAAAAAAACTCTTTTTCTTGTTGTTTTTCTAAAAAATCCATTTTTTTGTCTTTTCCATTGCATTTTCCGATTTTTTTTCCCTTAATAAAATAAAGTGACTTTTCTAAGATTTTTTAATTAAATCACTTTTAGTTCTCCTTTTCAATGTCACTTTTAATAAAAATTTTAAGTCGCTTGTACCCCATGCTTAGTGCTAACACTTTCAGGCCCTCTTTTAAAAACACTTTATGACGTAGGCCACCCTTCTTTAAAATAAATAAATTAATAAACATAAGTTGCCTTTATAATATAAAGTCACCTTAAGACAACTTAAATTATTTATTTATTTATTTTTATCTACACATCCCAAGGTCTGAGGAAGGTTGACACCTCTAAAGCTATTGGAAATCTCCAAGAATTGTGGAATGCTTCCAAAATGTCAAAATTGCATCTAGAAAGAACCATTGGACTCCTCTTGGTCCCTTGAACTCATTACCATTGTCAAATTTCCTTTTTGAATAAGTTGGCATTGTCCAAAAATCTGTCCTCTTCAAGAATGTTGGAATGGACCGAAAGAGGGACATTACACCTTTGTATTACTAGATTAGTTGAATATAAAACGAATTTAGAGATGCTTTGTCACATAAGAGAAATCTATCTTCGACATCCTAGCTCATTAGAAAAAACCAAATAAAAGCTTAGCCCTTTTTCACTTTATTAAAATATATTTTACTAGTGTTTGAATATACTTGGATGAGGATTTATATTCCTCCTTTCTAATGTGGAAGAAGATAACACTTTTAAATAATAGTTGAGTTTTGTCATGAAGTGAGTTATAAGCTTGCTAGATGAAATAATGTATCAATGTTAGTTTAATTCCTAAAGGCTATAAACATTGTAATTTTTTGTAAAGACTTGTAAAAAAGTGTTGTACATTTAAAAGGATATTTTTCCCTAAGAATTAGTCATTGTTTCCTATTCATTTTGTAGGTTTTGTTAATGGCTAGAATTAGTAGTTTAGGAAAGGTTCTTTACATGAAGTTATTGAGTTAGAGATTGATCTTGTTACAGTAAAAATAGTGTGCATGCACAAACACACATATTTTCTTTTGGGTAATGTTAAAAAGATCAATACATTAGAAATAAATAGGCTCGGGGCTGAGATGTCCCAAGTTTCAAAAATTTTGAACTCCAATACATCATTAAAGCTTTCCAGTGATATTGAGTCTAAGTGTTCTTAAAAGCTAAATTACTTACAAAGTTAAGATCTTTGCACATTGTTCACTCACTTGTCCTACTTGAATGATTTACAGAGTAAATAGTAGTAACAAACTTACAAAACATAAATGAATACCAATCATGTTTCAAAAGATAACACTTTATTCTCATTCATCACAGATATGTAATACGTACATCAAAAGCATAACAACGGTCCCCGACTATGAACAACAAGTACATATAAATAGTAGACTAATGTTGGTTAAGACCATAGTTGAAAAAATCGGACTTGGCAATAACTCGGCAAGTCCAAAATTTTTAAAAACTCGGGACTCGGCAAAAACTCGGGGAAAAACTCGGCAAAGTTATCGAACATTTGAAAATACACAATTTTTAATATTAGTTATTTATTATTATTGTATATGTATTTTTAATATAAGTTAAAAAAAATATTCATTATTATTAATATCAAACTTCAGTAATAACTTATTAATATTAATATCAGTGAATAACATTATTATTAATATCAGTAATAACTTATCAATATTAACAATATTTATATTATTAATATTAGTAAATAACAATATTAATATTATTATGTTATTTATAATTTATTATTATTAATATGAGTAATAATTTAGTAATAACTTATTAATATCAGTAAATAACAATATTATATGTAATATCAATTAAACAAATAAAAAAAGAAGTAATATCAATGTAATATAAATTAAAATTAAAAACAATGTTATATCAATTACATTAAAAACATTAATATCAATGTAATATCAATTAAAAACATTAACAATATTATTTAAAAACATTAACAATATTATTAAAATTTAATATCAGTATTATAAATTATAAACTGTATATGTTTTTTTAATTTTTTTGATGTTTAATATCTATAAAAAAAACAGCGAACCCTTAACCCCTCCGCTAGATTTACAAGTGTAAATTAGAAATCTAAACAACAAGTCGCGTGCCCTCGTCGCAAAAATGTAGTCATGTTTTTCGTTGCAAACCCACAAATCCTGTCACCGTGCCCTAGTCGCGAAAATGCAATCACGTTTTTCATTGCAACCCACAAATCCTTGTTGGCGTCTTCAAAATCGCGTCCCAGAATGAATAAAAAATTGTGTTTCACCTTTTTTCAGATTATAAACAACTAATGCCACGTTTTGTAGGAAAAAATCACGGGTTTTAATAAAAAAATTGCTGTGCGTTTTTCCATTAACACAGGCGCGAGTATATAGGTGAGTTACTTGCCGCTAGACATAGCATGCGAGTAACCGCGCTTTTTGCGATTTATTCGCAATTTTTTCATCTATGGTTAAGACTATCAACTCTTGGTAACTACTAACCGACTATAACAATTGGTTGGGACTAACATGTAATTACAAGACAACTATTTATTTATTACTTAGTCAACTAAAACATATTCACTAGACTTTCAATCGACTACATCTGCCCCCCCCAAAAGAAAGTCGTCTTCCAAACGACACAACAACAAAATTGGGGATTGTACATACAACGAGAATTGATCACTGAGAAGAGGGAAGATGAGAAGACATCCCTAGATGTCTTGAGGACGTTGGTGTGGATGTCGCCAAGTGCTGCTGGCGAAGACGTTGGAGCCTTTGGTTAGCCACCAATTGTTGCTCTTCGATAGTTTTGACCAGGTGAACATCCTCCATTAGTTGTTTCTTTGTCTTCTCTAGCTCCTGTAGCTTAGTCATTGTCTTCTCCGCCTCTTGTACCGTCACCTGTAAATCTTCGTCCCTCAGCTAGATGAGCATCTCTCTTAGCCAACTGTCTATCTCTCTCCACTACCATTTGCGCCAGGGTTGTGACCTGAGCACGCTCTACCATTGTCACTTGAACCATCTGCTCATGTGACTTTCGGATATGATCGGCCAATCTCACTTCTTGCATCACAAATGCCATAGACTAAGATCCTAGATGTATCTTTGCATTGTACCAAGAAGATCATCCTCACCAAGTTTGGTGATTTCAATGATAATGCCTTTCAATCCACCCTCGTTAGAGTCCTCATCAGAAGGATCGACCATGGGTAGCACCTGCATTGTCAATGATGGTTCTGTTGTAATTTTAGGTGCATTCTCCCCTCTAGGCGGAGTTGTTTGTATATGACCATGGCTAATTGTTGACCAAGTTCTTCAGCCATAAGCCCTGGCGATGAAGGGAACACTAGAGACCCTACTGGAATCCCCAATCGCTGTAGCCACTGGTCTATTATATGCGCTTCTTTGGCCAGATTTGTCTCCTTGATCAATACATGGTCTCCAAGTAGGTTGCTCTTGACTGGCAGCCCTAGTAATGCACCTGACAGTGCTGGTGATGCCTTTTTTGGACTTGGAAGTGCACATGGTGGTGTTGGTGTTGGGCTTGGCGGTGTGTTGGGCAGTGGGCTTGGTGGTGTTGGCGATGGGCTTGGTGGTGTTGGCGGTGGGCTTGGCGATGCTAGTGATGGCCCTGGTAGCACTAGTGAGGCAACTGGCGGCGCTTGTTACACCCCGATTGTATAGCTACTATTGCATAGGGCAAATGAGTGTATTGTGTGAATCTTTGATATGAATAAAACATGTTTTGTTATCAAAATGAATGTTCTCTATTTAAATGACTGTCTCATTTGGTTGGTACTTCTATTGATGTTATGTTGCATGCAAAGTATTGAATTGAGAATATTCTAACTTAGACGTTTTGTATACTGTTGATGTTATGAACAAGTAACTGCCGAGATTGTATGTCTGTGGATGCAGGAACAGGAACTATTCCTCCAGGCAGAGGGGAGACATCACTCGGGAGAGGGGCTTGGTCGAGTAACCGGTAAAGTTGATCAAGCTGAGCATACACACACTTCACTGAGGGTTTTGGGAACAGAGTCAGATTGAGTTGTCATGATAAGTCATCTTTAGGCTTAGGAGTTTCTGATTACTTCTTTATGCTTTATGAGTGGTGTTCCTTGATTGACTGACTTACTGTTCTGAGAACCTTGAATGTGAAATGTGAATTGATAAGTTACCGATGCCTGGAATTTACAGTTAAATGTATATATACGTGTTTGTGCAATTACGTCTTTTAGAGGTGCTCTGACTGGCCTATAATAACGTAATTGGAGATTTGAAAATAAACATGTATAGATATATTTAAGTGTAAACTGAGTAAGTTATTAATATGTTTAATAATATATTTAATATCAATATTATTATAGTTTTACCGATAATATATTAATATATCTAATATAATATTCGAATATTATATAGATATATTTATATATTTAAATAAAGGTAAATTAAAAACTATATTAATATTATATTGAATATAATACAAAATATATTAATACATTTTAATGTGAATATTAAAATGACTAAACCTTTGGAAAGTTTGATATAGACTTATAATCTTTGGTAATTATTTATTTACCTTTGAAAAATAATGGCATAATCTTTGGTAATTACTTTGCATTACCATACAAAGGAAATTCGAAATATTCAAATTTGGAAAATACATTGAAAGTATTGAAAGGTAAGGAATTTCGAAATTTAAAATTCCATTGGAAATTTATAAAAATTAATGAAGGAAATGAAAGTTTAAACTATAGACTTTTAACAAATATTTGAAAATCGCGGATTTCTTCCCGTGAAGAAATCGCGCGACTGTATGAGCTGAGAATGGTGGGAAATGACAGCATTTGAAGCCCGCGCCCAGTTCGCACCTTAAAGACTTGGTTGCAGATGTTAAGATGCCACCATTGTGGACGCGTGGGTGAAAGGAAGATAAAAACGACTGCGAAAAACCCTTGACATTTTCAAAACTGTAACTAAGAACGCCATTTGTGCTGCAGTCCACCATTTTTGAAGGCATGAGTAATGTTTTAACCTGTACGTGGTTGCTTCACGAAATTCAGAAGTGATAAGTTGAAACATTCCTGGAAAATATGTTGAATCATCAACTCTTTTGCTGTGTGTCTAGTTATTCGATTGCCACTGCAGATTTTGACATTTTCAAAGGAAGAGGTGTCAAATTCTCATGCCTATAAGGTAGGAAACATGAGAATTCGAAACCTATAAATAGGTTCACTCTCATTGTTGAAAACACTCATTCTCTCGCTCTCCTTTGCATTGGAAATTTCGAATTTCATACTGTGGTATTTTCTGTGTTAAATTTCCACTTTGCTGTTGAATTCTGTGAGAGCTTTATCCACCATCACTGTTGTTGCATTTTCAGTAGGCTGTAAACCATCATTACTATTTTGTGAGATAGATTGTGAGAGCCATTTACCATTTTGTGAAAGCCATTTGCAATTTGAGACTGTATTGCTGAGAGCAACTTTTCCTCATACCAAATTGCATTTACCTGAAAGTAGTATTTGTTCAAGCTGAGAGAAGGCTGCGAAGGACGGTGGAGCAAGAACTGAAGCTACCGATCGAGCTCATACGCAAAAGGAAATCAGGCATGAGGAATATCTTTGTAGAAATTCTGTCATTGACTTTTAAAATGAGTTATTAGTTTGCTTGATTATGCCTTGCATTATGCTGTAGTATGAAAGGAAAATCATTAGGAAGCCTCTATGTTTCTAAGAGCTTGTTGAATTGGGAATAGCTTAAATTTCATTAGAAAAGGCTTGTGGAATTGGAAATAGCTTAAGAGCTTGTTGAATTGGGAATAGCTTAAATTTCATTAGAAAAGGCTTATTGAATTAAGAAATAGCTTAAGAGCTTGATGAATTGGAAATAGCTTAAAAGCTTGTTGAAATGAATTAGTTTGAATTCATAGGAGAATTTGAAAAGGAATAACATAAAAAGGGAAATGTTTGATTACTTCTTAGTAGAAGTACCTTATGTTTTGTATTACTTGAATATTGCTTGAACTCCTTAAATAAAGGAAAGGGACTAGTTATTTAAATACTAGGACGAGGGTGGATTCAGTACCAAGGTAGTCTAAAAGCTTTAGAGTTAAATAGGTTAACTAGAGAAAGCTATGTACTCCATGGATAAAGATTTCCATGTTAGGAAGTACCAGAGGGACCCCTTGTTGACTGTACTCCATTCCCTGTTTAAATAATTGAGATAGGATAGTCTGGGATGATTGACTATCCAGTGAAGGACTAAAACCTACGCGTAGTGTAAGATAGCCTTAAGTCAAATCAGCCCTGAGTAGTGTATATGATAGATGACCTTCATTCGAAGTACTGAATGAGAATACTTTGGCCAAAGTAGTGGAAGGTACAACATCCACTTAGATGTGAGATAGTTGAGACTACACTGTTAGTTCATTGTGATCCATCATGCTAGTTCGGGATTGTGAAATAGCAAGTTCTAGATGTATAGGACACAACACTATGCTCAGTTGGGTTGTCGCAGCCGGTTACTTTACCAATCTCTTCGTTCGAAGGGAGGGCCATTTATCGAATGATAGATGTGCGGGGGACCGCATTAACAGTCCGTGGTTGGCGGAAAAGCGCCTGAGTGATGTTTCTCCTCCACCGCAGGCGACGGATACACCAAGATTTGAAAGGAAGGGAACCTGGACCATCTTACTACTATTTGTGCAAAAGCTTACGAGCTATGTATGTAATTTATTTTAGTTTTGTACTCTGATTTATATTTTCAATGAAAATGGAATTCATGTGGAAATATATATTGTAACTTGCATGTATTTATCAATAAAGAAAGGAAGAATTTTATTGCAATTTCTTAGTTACTTGTTACTTTTATATGTTTGGAATGAAATGTTAGAAATTTTTTAATTACCCAAGGATGGGGTCGTTACAGCGCTAGTGGTGAAATTGGTGGTGGTGGTAGTGCCACTGGTGGCGCCACTCTTGTAGTTGTCTCATTCACTTGTATGGCCTTGTCTATGTCCATCTCTGACAGTGATTGGGCAATGACTGCTAGCGATACCTCCTCTCCCCTTCGTACGATTAGCCATTGTAATTGTATTCACCGTACTCTCCAATGCTTGTGTTGCACAATTTCCTTTTGCAACTTGTTGGCGTAAGAAATAACACCTATGGAGTGTAAGTTTGTACGAACAACTATGCACATTGCGTAATGAGTTCTCTTCAAATTAGGAGGGGAAGCTCCCTCGTTGTGCTGGAATGCATGGAAAAGAAAAGTAAACTAAATCCTATCTTTTTGTTCTCAGCTGGTAGAGGCACAAGGTTAAGAAAACCTAGAACATTGCAGCTAAGGATTTTCTGGTTTCGCAGATCATATAACTACAACTAAGCTAACTTCTTTAAATCTATCCAGTTTCCTCAAGAAAACAGAGCGTGAAGAAATGGAGCAGGAATGGTTTTTATACGATAAACTGGGTACAGATTTGCAACATGAAGGCAAGGTGGGCACAACTATTTGCTCAACTTGAATAGGCTTATTGATAACAAAACACAAAAGATAGCCATCTAGGACAGCAAATTGCATAGGCGAGACAAGCGTACAATCTACAATCGAACTAGCCACTATATCTAACTAAGGCAAGCATTCACCATAATAATTGCATGGAACCCAAGTGGCATAACAATTCATTATCAAAACAAACGCTCATGAACAGATATAAAAAGACAATATTACAGGCAAGGTGGGCACAACATATATTAATCTCTCCTGCAAAAGTTCTTTGAACAGATACAATAATAGCAATACTACAGGCAAGGTAGGTGCAACATGTATGCTATCAAGCAAAAGTTAATTACAAATGAGCTGAATGCTCTTATTTATAGACATCAAGGTGTAGGCAACCCTAAGATCACCTTGAGTCAACTACAGTCCTGCAATACATGCAAGATCTTATTTCTAAACCCTAATTGAATGAAACTATACAGTTAACTGGCAAGCTACCATCAGTTAACTGATAAAAGCAATGCTAACTGGACCATGTGCAACATGCACGTCCTTATTGAAAGAAAAGCTAATTGATAACTTAACATCAGTTAACAAAGACTAACTAAGAGTCCCTCCTCCTGCGAAGATATCTCCAAGAATGAGATAGGTGTGCCTGATGTAAACAAGAAAACTCGGGAACTGAAGTTGAGTTAACTGCTGCTTATGACTCATCCTCGTAAACAACTGCAGGGTCTAACTGAAAGTCTACTCCAAGTTTATCATCTCCTCCAGGATTTTATCGATAGTATCATCACTTGGCACTCTGACTCTGTCCACGATGATTAACTATCTGTCTAACTCTTTGTCTCCATCCTGGATTTCCCTCTGACTGTCTCTAACCTCTATGGTCACCTTCTTGAAACTGATAGTCAACATTGAGAACTCCTCCATTTTAGACGCCTCTGGCTCTCCACCTAGGTTACCACGAACTAGCTCTTCGAACTCAACCTGAACTGCCTCTAACTCGGCGTATGTACCATCCTCATGCCGATAATGACATGGGATCTGAGTGATGTACTCGTTGATGAAACGAAGAGCTGCAACAAATTTTTCCTGAATCATGCCCATCTTAGCAGAAATCCTGTCATATGTCTCCACCCTGCAAAGATACAACTCTCTCCAAGTGAAGACCTTTTGATTTCCATCTGCTTCAATGGCATCATAGGCTCCCGCAAGTTGTGATATCAAAATCAGATCCTTCGTCTTACGCTCGGCTATGAAAATCTTGAGCTCTTGAATCTTCTGGTGAAGACTATGTGTATCAATCCTCAACTGATACAACTCTGTGAGGAGGTGTCGACCAACAATGATGAAGTCCTCAATCTAGGTATCTAGCAGCTTTCCTCGATTAACCAAGTGGTGAATACTTTGCTGATTTGTGGCGATCTCTCGAAGTTGTGGGAGTAAAGGTGCTTGCCCCTCGCTACCATAAAGCAAACTCGAGATGTACATGCGGAGTTGCCTGATTTTAGCCTTGAGAACTGCCTTATCCTCACCATCTTTCATGACGCGTTCCTCTAGATTAATCGTGATGACCCTTAACAGGATCACGTCGGTGTGTCGAGTACTCTTACCTAGATTAGTTTTGACGAAGGTAAAGTATCCAACATCAACTTCATCTAAGTACTTGCTTTCTGGAGGTGTAGCAACCTCTATGATGATCTCTGCCTCAGGATTCTTCTCAATGTTAATCTACTTTCTGGTCCTCTTATTCAACCTATTCTGATAGGGTTCACCGAACTTAGATAAGTCATACGAAGGCATATGTCTCTCTCTTCCCAATGACCTCTCGAGCCAAGATGAATAAGGAATGCTATCCTCTCGAGGTGGAGCTGCTTCTACTGTATCAGCTGCTGGTGGATCCACTGGTATGAAGGTCTCATGTATTGGAGACTCAAGCTCCGAATCAATGTCTGTAGGAGACAATTGTGGTGAGAAAGGTGGACCTGGAGATGATGAACCGGCCTCAGCCTGAATTACTGGTTCTGATGAAATAATTGGCTTTGGAAGTACTGGCTTTGCAACTGGAAGTGCTGGGTCTTTCTCAACTTGTTTCCTTTTGGTGATGCTCTTCCCTTTTGAATTAACCCCAATCTTAACCCCTTCAGGCGGCTTCATGATAACCTTAACTCGAGGCCTCGCCCTAGAAGTAGAAGGCAAAGAAGAAACCACCACGGCTGGCGGCTCTGTAACTGGGATCACCCTTCGCTTCCGCTTACTCTCAAGGAAGTACATGGTTATTTTGATAACTGACCTGGACAAGTCTTTCACTGAAGTGTTCACTGGGACATACCAATCAGGTTGGTGAAGTGGCTGGCGAGCAACTTGGTCTTTAAAGAATGAATGAAGGAGTATCTCGCCATCATCATCAGACAAGCCTTCCACATCCTCTAACAAGAAATCAACAATTTGTGGAATAGTAAGCCTACAATAATGACGTCGACGCACCTCAAAGTCATCCTCACAATTGACCCAGAAGTCCTCAAGCGCTGCCGAATGTGAAACATTTCGCTCCAACCTTGCTGAATAATGACCCAACGGATCATAGGTACGCTTCTGAGGAAAACACTCGATCCGGAGTTTCTCTAACTCGTGCGCCATTAACTTGCAATTGGTAGCTGTTTTGCACTTATAAATACCCAACTCAAAAGGAAAGGTGAAAGCTGGCTTATGTCGATTGCAAAGAAAAGTGTGAACCTCATGTGGATGTCTCATGAACTCCATGAAAAGAACCTTGTCCGATGGGTACCTCGGTAGCATCAGAGGCTCTCTTGTATATCCATATACACAAATATATGTGAAAGTAGGGAATTGGATGAACCAATCTGCCCAACTCTCCATTGCTGATTGTGCCTCTGCAGAAATCCTCACATGCATCTTGTTATCCAAATCTTTGACTGTCCTCATAAGAAAGTGATCATTCACCGCTATAAAGTCTTGTTCAACTTTCAAAAACTCCAACTGAGGGTAGTATTCGTGCACTCATTGAACACCTAGAACTCCATTGGTCTTCAATAGTTTAAAGTTGCCTTGAAATGCAACCAAGTAAACCAAAAAGGTCACCATGTGGAATTCGTGCATCTTTAGGAACTTTGTAATCTGCTGGTGAAGACACTCGCTGATAAACATGGCCCAGTCAAAGGTCTCTTTTTTATCAATAACTCGTGAGACGAGGTAGAACATCCATTGTCGAAACACGCTTGCGTCTTCAAAACCTGCTAACCGGTTGAGGAAAGTTATCAAAATAGCGATCTCATCTTTGAAATCACCACGCCCAATTTTCCTTGGCATGTTGGTTTTTTGAACTTTCAACCATCGCTGAGCTACTTTCTTCTGCGATCTGTCCTTGTCATCCTCCCATATTCCGTCACAATTTGAAATGGATACAGCAAAATGATCTGAGCGTGGAGGAATAGAAAAGCATTTTTCTACATCCCTCGGTTTAAGGCTACAAACAACCCTTCCATTTGTTGACCTGATTTGTCTGGTAGACGAGTCATAATACTTGACACAAGTAAGTACGAACTCGAGATCAAAGACTGAGATGGGAATGGATGCTGCTGTAAGTATCCCTGAACGCTCAAGATTCCTGATTGTAGTACTGCTGATACCCTCCAATGAGTTTAGATTGATGATGGGAAAAACATGACTTAATTCAGTATCGGTAGTTTTCAGAAAGTTATGAAGAAAGACCTGTTTGGCCTTATAGTCTATGGTGCATTTTGAAAAACTAGACTTTTGACTGTAAAGTCGGGTATGTTTGTAGAACCTCGGAAAAAGCTGAAAAAGCTCGGGGATAGGCTAAAAATAGCAAGTGGAAGTGAATTTTTCTAAAAAAAATCTGAGATATGGGTTTTGTGCATAATCAAATTCTAATGCAACCCCAAAATGTCAGAATTGCGAAAAAATGGGATTTAGGCTTGCATGCAAAAGGTTTTCGATTGAGATTTGAATTGGCAGTTAGGGGCAATTTTTCCTGCAAAAATTTGGAACATGGGTTTTGTGTAGAAATGAATCCTGAAACAACCCAGATCAACAGATTTGCGAAAAAACGTGATTTAGGCCCACATGCAAAGAGAATTCTTGAAAAAAGCACGGTGCTCTAGAAAAGAGGTAGTGGGGTCCGGGCTGGGGCAATTTTCACAAAATAATCTAAGACATTGGTATTGTTGTTGATGCTAACATACTTGAACCCAGGTGATGCTTTTCTGAAAAATCTGCCATTTTCTTTGACATGCGAAGAAAATCTAAGACGAGAATAGAGGAAAATAAGACTAAAGAATAGAAGTTTTATTTGTTTGTTTTCTCTCTTCTATAAAAATTCGCCTATGCTTGAAGTAGAACTGAAAAAACCTGCATGCAAATAAAACGAAGTTTGAAATAATCTTCTCTCGAACAATTTGAACCCGTAGCTATGAAGAACACTGAAATTTGACACCTGTAGCACCTTCAGATCAATTTTATGCTCAAGAAAAGATGTTTCTTGTCAACTTTGATGAAGAATAATGGACGCCATTAGCAAAATATATAGAAGAATATCTTCTAAGGTGTGTGAAATGCATGCTAAGTGTTGGAAATGGTGCTTGAAGTACAACTGTACCTTCAAAACTCATGCATGGCCTATATTTGGCTTCAAACTCAGTTAACTGGATGTACCATAAACACTAATTAGGGCGCCACTTTGAAAAATTCAGTTAACTGATACATGCAAACTAATTTTAGCCAGTTATGACTAAAAATAGGTTTACCAGAAGGCGACTTGAAAAGAGTTCAACTGAAGATCTAAATTTAGTAAACTGAAAACTCTCCTCATGCGCACTTCTATTTTTGAATATAAAATTCAACCTTTGACTTTAGGCGTCCTTCTATACTTAAGACATTTTTTTGAAAATTTGAATCTAAAAACCTCAAATGAAGCTCACCTTCGATCACTGATTCTGATTGACTGTTGCGTCAGATCAACTGGTTGACAGTTTCGTTGAAGAGCAGGACCAAATCTAACAAGAAGATTCCTTGAGGTGATAATCCAAAATTCATCAATCTGAGGCCTCAAAAAGATGGGCGTCCCTGGCCTCCAGGGGCGCTTTTTGACCTCAATGTTAGAATATTTTCAAGCATTTTCATCATTTTCACTAATAACTTGACCTCATTTCACTTGAAGTACTTGGCAAAACTTCAGAACGTGCTGACTAGTTCACTGCGGACCAGGTTGAATTTTGAGCAAGGGCTCCTGGAGAGCACTTCGTATAAAAACATCATCTGACCTTCCTAAATCATGGGCGCCCCTGGCCTCCAAGGGCGCTTTTCCCAACCAGTGAGCCATTTTTGCAACTAGCTAAAAACTACTGATCTTTCGGCTGTAAGCTGCCAAGACATCTTCTGACCCGACTGAGACAAGCAACGGAAAGTTGGAGCTGACACGGACAAGACGAGCATCTGAAATCATCAAACTGACTCCTTTAAAGGTTTCAAAACCTTGGGCAACCCTAGCCTCCAGGGGCACTTTTGTCCTTTTTGAACAGTTTTTGATCAAGTTTGACCACTGATGATGGCAACACGGCAACTCAGATTCACCTGTTGACAAATGCGTTGCGGAGCTGGACCAAAAATGGAAACAAACTTCCTAGGTGTCACTCGATCAAAAGACTCCATCTGAAGCCTCAAAAAGATGGGCGCCTCTTGCCTGCAGGGGTGCTTTTTGACCTCAGAGTTAGTCAATTTTGCATTTCCCTCGTTCTGCATTGAGTCTCTGGTTTTAGGCGATCCACTCCTTCGTTGGACTGGCTAGCTGGCTCATTGCGAAGCTATCAGGAATCTGGAGAAGTCATCTTGGAAGAGATAAGTCACAAAAAGTTGATTAAAGCCTCCATAATGATAGGCGCCCCTAGCTCAGAGTTGTGCTTTTTTCATTCCAGACTTAGTCAATTTTACAGTATCTTCACCTCGTTGAAAAAACCCTCCGAGACGAAGTAACTTTTTGGACGAAACTTGCCATAGAAACATCACCAAAGCGTTTTGAGCTTAGTTGTCGACACCTGGTACCTGGCCATCTGCCAATGATGAGTTTAGAAAACCTAACTTCTCACTTGAAAAAATGAAAACTACCCACCAGGCTTAAACTGAGTTTTAATTGAATCCGACTTCACCATTGTGACCATGAAGCAAAATAAGCCAATCAAAACAAATTTCAGCCAATTCCGACAAGTTTCAATTTTTAGGGTTTTTGACCTAAAAATAGGGGTCCAAAAACCCTAATTTTCAATTTTTTCAAATTTTGCTAGTATCTTCGTGGCATGACACTGATTCAAAGCCCATACTTGAATTGCCCATAAATTATGTTTTGACATCATTTTAACAAGGTTTAGACCATTTTAAGCAAAATGCCTTAATGAAGCAAAAAATTTGGTTTGGGTACAACACAACCCGATATGAACACTGGATCATATGTCATACAGTGCCTTGCAACACCGTTTGTATGTCCTTAGCCTCTATCTACCGTACAGACAACTCTAGTGTATGTCTTTAGCTAGCCGTTGCGCATTGAACTACATGATTACCTCAACATCCTCACTTTTGCATCGTACGACTTGACTTCTCCTTCCGCTGTACCTTGTCTATTTGAATTCGACTCACCACACTCTCCGTACGGTTAAACCCTTACACCATATGACCAAGTACCATTCGATGATGGTTTGTATTCATTGAAATTGTTGTACGATCACCCTACTTCTAGTTTGTATGGCTATCACTTGCCGCATTGGTCTCTACCAATATCATCGTTCCATTTCTAGTTATGGTTTTCCTTGGTTGCAATTAACCACCCTCTCTTGAGAAGTGCATCGTATGCCTTCTTCTGCAATGGGATGACGAAAAAGTTTAGTAGAAATTGTTGTGTGCCGATTGTCACCTTTTGTGCCATCAGTGTACCCAATGGTTTGATACCATGTTGATCGACGCCTACCAAGTGACATGTTGTGGCTAGAGAGTTGGTTTCTCGAGACACTTTCGGGCCTTCTTTGGTAGTACGTTCGCTCCTCCATTGACGATGGTGTCTGTGAGCTTCCTTCCCATGATTTCCATTTGTACGATGGCTAGCTTCCTCTTGATATTCACTGTGAGTAACATTGGATCGGGGGTTTGTTCACCTTCTGGTAGCGGTATTGTTATGTTTGTGCTTGGACTCCCCTATCGAATTTGGTTTTCACCGACTATGTTCGTAATTGCCACTCTCAGTTGTGGCACTATCTGTAGAAGATCTGTTACTTTGATAGGTACGGTTGAATGGAACATTTGTTGTATGATATTCTTCTCCGACTCTAACTACAATGATGTACTTGTTGCTTCATTGGAGGTTTTCCTTTCTTGGGCCATCACTTGTTCTACTTCCTTTTTAGCCTCTTGAAGTCTTTCCTTCTTCGTATGAGGATCTAGATAATCTTCTTCTTCGTTTGTGCTTTGGTAATTGTCAAAACCTCCTTGTCCTCCACTTACAACATGTTTATACCTTTTTGCTTCGGGTAGTTGGTGCCTTCGTGGTTACCTAGTCCACACCACTCACATAACATTCCTCCTTTGCTTTGATTGTTCTAGAATTCTCTGGTGAAATGACCTCATTCTTGCACTTCCAACATTGGATCATGGGTCTTCCTTTAGAGTCGTACTGGATTCGGCTTATCGGCCCACTGTTGTTGTACCAATCATTATTTACTCTTTTGTTGTGGTACTCGTTAGGAGATGCATTATTGTTATTATTTTGTGGTTTAGGAGTGGTCAAAGGGGTTGACTGTTCCCCCTGGATGAAGAGTACTTGTGTGCTTCTTGTCTTTAAATTGTATAAGAAATCCTAAGGAATGTCCTAGTACTTGACAGATGTCACAATCACAACCAACACTAAGCCAACTGATTAATGTTAGCTCCAAAATAATAAGCAAATTGGAAAAACACTCAACACCAAGAATGTGCCCTAAAACCCGATGTGGGTGAGGGGCTAGCATATGGTGGACGAAAATGCTTAATAACTGAAAAGTAAGTTATAGCTGAAAGTAATGAGGTGGTGAACCAGCCATGAACAATTTCCACACTTCCACTTATTCAGTGGGGGGAAGAAAGAAACAAAGCAAACTAATTCATCTACTGCAGCAGGCATCCACTTGTGAGTGGGAATTCACCACTTTTTATTGGGTATAAATGAGAGATTATTAAGTTCTTTTTCCACACTGGCGGTAAACCATGCAGGGGTTACAAATATGAGAAATTAAGTACAAGTAAGCAGTAAAGGATGACTGAAACAGTACTACTATTTTCTGTCTTACAATGCAAAGAACTATTGCAATTTACAAGTGATTACAATTAGAATTGAAGCACAAGAAATAGAAGATCTCTTTCTCTAGAATCTCTTAATTATTGAAGTCATGAATTGAAATCAAAGACTGAAATGAAACTGATATAAAATCAGCAAACTGAAAGTTTGAACCAGCAAACATCAACTCACTAAATTTGTCAAATCTCTTACCATACTCCACGGACTTGAACCAAACTGAAAGTGTCTCTCTTCTATGGCTAAGCGACCAAGAAACCATCACTTCTCAACCCTCAAACTTAGCAAAGACAACCAACACACATTCCAATGCAATGAATGAGTGGTACAGCCCTAGGAGAGGGTCGACCTCACTTATAAAATCAACCACTTCATATTAAACTCTATCCTTGCACCAAAAGGGGCGCCTCTAGCATATAAATGAATAGAAATAATACCCACAAGCAAACAAAAATCACCCAAAGAGCTGTATACAAATTCGACTTTCAGCCATGAGTTAACTAGCAAAATCAAAATTTGATAAACTCCAAAATTCTTCAACTATTAAGCTCAATCTGCTAGTCTAGATGAGAAGCAGCTTGGAAAACCAACTAGGTGTTATCTTTCAAACACGAAATTGGATTGGAACTAAGAGGTACGCATCCCTCGAAGTGAAAATCAAGTTGTCATTCCGACAACATAACAATAGCATAAAACATTGGATGAGAAATGCTGGAGCAAACACTCTCTTTTATAGAATTGAAGGTGACTTTTCAAATTCCATAACTCCTCCAAGAAAGGGATGCCCCTTCACCTTTTTGAAATATTCAAATTTTAAAAAACGCTTTATTCCATCTTATTTAGGCGTCCAAACTTCATGGCACAATAAACATTATAAAATATCAATTAATTCCTCCATGAGGCATCCACCCTTTATGTCCACCTTTTAACACAACTTCAAGTCATAACACTAGGCCAAGGGGTCAATTTAAAAATATAACATTAATGACTTGAATTAACATATTTCTCCAATATTTCACCTCAGGAGTCAAAACCAAACATACTCAACTGCTCCAACTGAAATGGAGAACTTATTGAGATGCTGTCAATAGGACCACTGACAAAATTAGAACTTACTAAAAATAGTAAATTTTGAGAAATGCCAAAAACCTCCAAACGATGGAAACCCCAATTTCACCTTGACAAGCCTACAGGCCTCTGGAATAGGCTGGCAAGCACAGAAGAGTGTATGGCTAAAAATGGGGACATTACACACAAAATGATTTCTTCGGACAATTATTTTTAGTGGACCTATTTTACAGTTGGTGCACCATAATTCTTTGGTTTCTTTTGGGTTTTCTTTGTTGGCCTTTAGTTCTTTCATCATGCGCATCATATCTCGTCGAGGGCTTGAATAGTTTTAGATTCTTCGTCATTGCTCTTGTCTGTACTCTTGTCGTCATCCGTTTTCCGTTTTGTCTAGGAGGATGTTTTATTTTCACTCTCGATGTCCATCGCCCAATTGAAAGCTTTCGTGTATGAGGACAAAGGTACTACCTTCGTTTTCTTGTGTGGCGAGGGGATTAGTCCTTCGATGAACCAACACTTCTTTAGCTTGTCTGTCGGTTGGTGCTCTAGCTTTACCAACAATTCTTTGAGCCTAGATTGTAAGCTCATACGTTCTCGTTCTTCCCCTATTTGGTGTTATAGATCTCGGTGATGATCTCATTGTCGTCCTAAAGTAATTTGAATTCCGCCTTGAATGCCTTTTTTTGTGCGTCCTATGAGGCTGTGCCTTTTGCTACTAGTTCGGTGAACCAATCTATTGCTATGCCTCGTAGCGTTGTTGGGAACGCTCTTAGCCAATAATCTCTGTCTTCTTGGCCACTTACTATCAATATGGTCTCCCAAGTTTCGCAATGTCTCATCGGATCCTTTGACCATTCCTCGTAAATTTTGGCAATTTTTGCCTTTGCACACTCAGACTGGCTAGCGAAGTCACCATCTTCCTTCCCCTATGTTCTCCCTATGCGTTGGACCTATTTGGATTGTTTCGCTCGATACGTTTCAATGCCTGTCTTGCACTCACGACCACGTACGAGTCCTCTACACTCTAGGTATCCTCAGAATTGTTCTTGCACTCCCTCTGTCCGGGGGTCTTTGGTTCAGATCCTCCAATTCTTGATTCTTCTCTCGATATGGATAATTCTCAGATGCGTCATATGTTATTTTCAATTTCTTTGGTTAATTCATTTTCAAAGTCTCTTCTTCGTTGTCTGATACTGTCTCTACGAACAGTTGTCTTGGTTGGTCAGTAAGGTTTTGGTTTGTTTCTCTGGCAAGGTTTTGGTTTGTTTCTTCGGTGATTCTTCTCTATCCTCTTCACCATTCCTCTTGTTGTTTTACTCTCAGGGATCTTCGTACCTATTCTTTTGATGATTCTCGACCGCTTGGAATTGGGTTCCTATCTTTATTTGGGTGTACGGGTATTAATTTCCGGGAGTACACCTATGACTAGTATCGTGCTCTTCCTCCTCCCGTTTGTTTCACTCTTTGTATTGTTGTGGTATTTGTTGTCTTCTTTGTTCTTTGTCTTTGTTAGCCCGAAGATCCTAGAGTATGGTGTAGTGACGTGCTATTAATCTCAATAGTCTGTCGAGAAGGTGGTCGACCTCTGGGTTGATAGTCAGATTGTCCCAAATGGTTGCTTGAGGGACCTATCACCCGAGAGCTTCCCTCTGTATGTGTTTCTTCAATGAGATATCCCACAAGTTTAGGAGGTCTTCTGTCAACACGTCTTCTCTTTCCTCGTTTGCTTGTATTGGCTCTTTGGCTGGCTAAACCATTATGACGCCATTACTCCCGTCTATGTTTTGTGTATCGTTATAGTTCGTATCGGCAACACCACCAATTGTTTACTCACTTATGCTCCTTGAATGATTTACAAAGTAAACAGAATTAACAAACTTACAAAACATAAATGAATACCAATTAATAAATTATGTTTCAGAAGATAATGCTTTAATCTCATTCATTCACAGATATGAAATAAGTACATCAAAAGCATAACAATGGTCCTTGACTATGAACAACAAGTACATATAAATAGTAGACCGATGTTGGTTAAGACTACCAACTCTCAGTAACTACTAACCAACTATAACAACCGTTGGGGACTAACACACAATTACAAGACATAAGCATTCATTATTTATTTATTACTTAGCTAACTAAAACATATTCACTAGACTTTTGACTGACTACACACATGCATTTTATTTTGGTGTTTTATTCTAAATATAATTGCCAAGTTCTATTAAGTGGTGATATTCTCAGTAGATTTTTGATATTTATTTTAAGCTAATATGTTCTATTTATTATGTCTACAAAAAATGTATAACAAAATGTCAAGATGTTTGCCTTCATTTCTTTCTCCTCTTAGATTGGTTGGTTTCCCAATGCTAATCACAGTAAGATGATAGTTAATGCAATGACTAGCATCAAAAGATGTTCAAGAGGTAACAGAAAGTGGGACATAAACTGATGCTAAAGTCATATGAACGAAGGATTGATATAGCCCTCCATAAGACTGAAACTAGAACTCGGGACCCAAATAATGAAATAAAGATGAAGCAGTTGGATAATCAAATGCTGCCACTGAAATTGAATGAAGTGCCTTTTGCAATTGTTTAGTTAATTCCTCTAATTGTTTGTATCTGTTTTGAATTCTTTCTGTTGTTTTAACAATCTTTCAATTGAAATCCTTTTTCCACTGCAAATCAGCCTTAAGTGCATGCCTTACATTCTTCATAACTTTGAATTGTACTATTCTTGAGTCTTGGAAACCTTCTTTTCTAAGTTATGTTCTAGTTTGATGACTCTTGATTTTCACTCATCAATCATCTTCTCTTATGTTGATTTCTGTGGTCAATGTATTTGTGAGGTCAGCACCTTGACAGAGAAAGAATGAGAGGTACAAAGTTGTAACTCTTCAAGTCAATCCATATCAAATAAGTAGTAATTTTATATGGATTATAACCTTATGGTCCCTGTCCTACAAAATTCTTAATAGTTCACATGTATCCCCCACAGAAAATGGGGAACACTTTGGGCTGGTATACACTAATTATTGCCACAATGTGATTTGTGTATTGTAATTGTCTTTGTTAGTGTGGGACCTTTTGGGTTCATTTAAGTATTTTTTGTGTGGAATTTGAATCGTTTCCTCCTTGATTATATGTAATTTTACTGAGCTTTGCATAGTTTTTCTCATCTCTATATGACATATTGACATTAGATTCACCAATACTAAATAAGGATATTGTGTGTTTAATAGTAAGAGTGCAAACACATGAATATAAATGAAATATGACAGATATGCTTAAATGATATTAGTAGCAAGGTTCCATTGATGGTGGATCTTACACCACACTACAGGCTATGCTTTACAATTCAAGGTGTTGGTGCAAAACCGTCAATAATATGAATACCAGTCATGATGTTTAGAAATAGCCATAATTGCTCTAACTGATTGTATTATTAAGTATACGCTTAGTAGTTTGCAATTATCTAATCCAAGTCAAGTAAGGTGATTGCAATTTATATCAACATTACAAGTCATGTCACACAAAAGGTATTATAATGTTATAAATGTTGGATCTTCATAATACTTAAGTGAAAGTATAAGGTGCCTCTTTTGCTGCTATGTTGTTCAAAGGTGCTATTGCAATATCATAGTGCAAGGTGTTGTAAACCAGATGGCAGATGCTGGCTACCACTGCTATGCACCAGATTGGCTTGGATTTGGGTTTAGCCAAAAACCTCAACCTGGGTTTGATTTTGCATACACAGGTTAGTGAGTAGCTCTTGATATATTCCCCTATTGTGATTTTTTGAGTATTTATGCTTTTGGAAATGGAGATACAAAACTTGCTTATAAATAATTGTTTCTATTCTCATTTGTATTTTTCATTGTTTTAGAGGAAGCGTTTCATGAAGAATTTGAGAAGTTGTTGATTGAGTTGGGTATTGATGCACCTTTTATCATGGTAACTCAGGTATGCATAGTTTAGGGGTTCAATTAGAAGTATACACAATCCAATGAAGAACATTAATGTTTGTTGTTTATAAACTGTTCTACATGATAGAATGAAGTTAATTTCCGATTGAGTCATATAACAATTCAGAACATGTCCTTTTAGATGAATGTTATACCCAGTTCAAATACCATCTTTCCTTTAATCTTGTTTTAAAGAATTTTATGTTGATGCTCCTTTTTAAGTTATATCTTCATATATAGATAACAGGTTTATGACACTGTACTTGCAGGGCTTTCTTATGGGTTCCTATGGTTTAACATGGGCATTGAAGAATCCAAGCAAGATAGCAAAGGTTGCCATCTTAAATAGTCCATTGACTCCTTCAGCTCCAGTTCCGGGTTTGTTTAAGAAATTACAGTAAGGGATTGTCTTGAATTTTTCATTTGCTTGTTTTGATGCTTTATTTCCAAATATCAAATTTGTTCTTTTTATTGAGAGGATCATGGAAGCCCCAAGCATATGAATTAGCATTTGGTATTCGTTAAAACATTGTATAAACTTTGGAAGATTCATGCATTTATCTTAGAAATTTTTGTTTCTTGTGTGTGAGTCCATTGTGTAGTAAAAAAAATTCGATTGGCTAGGAAATTGTGCTGTTGAAATGAGCCACACCAGAACTATACTAAGGATACTACGAAAAAATTACAGCAAGGACAAATAGCTCAATTGTAGAGCACCCTGACATGTACATGGGAGGCCCTAGGTTTGAGGCCTAGTTGGTCCATGGAAAATAAAAAATTGGCTATCTAATTTCAATTTTTGATTGGTGAATTTCCTTGGTGGCTGTTCTTTGACTTTGGTGCCATGATGGAGTACATGACTTCTTCTATGTAATGTCCCAAATTGAGTTTTATGATTTTGACAAATTTCACAATGAAAATGCATAAACCTTAACACCATTTAATCTTCGAGATCCCAATATGGTTAGAGTGAGAACATAAGGTGAAAGGATATGAATAATCTTAGATTATAATGCCTGTTGGTGGCAAGCTGCACAACTTACAATGCATGAAAATCAAAGATACAATGCTGGTTCTAGTGGCAAGGCTTCCAAAACAAATACAAAATTTATCGTAAATCTCTTAGAGAATTGCATAGATTGATATTATGAAAAACTACAAAATTAGATTCGAAAAATGCACACAATCTCTGTTTTTTTAAAGTTATATTTGAAATATATAAAACAACATAAAAAGATCAGATATAATCCCAACAAGCAAGTCTGAACTTAGGCAAATAGCAAATGATAGTTGTTGCAGAATCCCCTAATCACAAAATGTATAGTGCCAAACTTGAGTTTGGTTGTACGACCACTCAAGTTTATAGAAAATAACAACATATTGTAGACCAATGATGACACTATTTTCTTCTCCAATGGTATGGCAACTAAAATTAGTGACTTCAATTTTTTTAAAGTTTCACCTCCTTTCCAAATGGTAGGGCGACCAAAAAGGATCCCCAACAAGTATGGGAACTTAGTCCTCAACAGAAAAATTACTAAAAAGTGAGAGACTATCCACAAAAAAGGTACGACGTATCCCATCATAAACATGACCAACATAAAAATGAAAATATTAAGAGGTACAACCTTCACATATAATCAAATAGGTCCCCTGAGATGTATGATTCCCTTCAGCAATAAATTCAATCAACCCAAAATAATATGGCCAACATTAATGTGATGAGCCCTGCTGGCTCTCAACTCAAACCCCAATATTTCTTAAGTCTTAATGTATTTTATTTGTTTTTTTGAGAGAAAGTTTGTAGACAGAAGATAAGGGGCGCATCATATAAAGGCTCATAAATTGAGAAACAGAGCTAATCTCTACAAAATGTAAATGCAGAAGGTATTATTTAACAATAACCAATAGATCACAAGTGCTAAACATACCAGAATGTTTCGAGATATTTTATTTAAAGAAGTAAGCCAACTCGCCAGCCAAGAATGGTGAAAATTGGCATATGTGGACGCCTAACCTCCAGAATGGACTTTCCTGACTCAGAAATAGGATACAATGAGATAATAGTAGTAGCCTCCCACAAGGAAGTTCAAACAAGAGCCAAAAAAGAAGTGCCCTAGCTTCTGGCTTCACATGCCATCCTCCAAAAAGGCACAAATCCCAATGCAAGTGGTACGGCCAAAGAAGACTCCGAAGGAATCAACATTGGAACTACAAATCTGCTGGAGATGAAAACTCTGGATGATGTAACCCTCTTCCTTATTGCCAACAACTGAATATTGAATAATAGAACCCTGATTGAAGCATGTAGAAACTCTGTATGAAGCTCTCACAATTTACACGAATTCGATTGGTCTCTCACAGTCTCAAAAGTGCTCAACATTGAAGAGATATCGTTCTCCAATGGAAGATTGCTCAAAACCCTGATCACAGGTAAAAGCATAGGAGGAAATCCAAGGCAAAGTTGAAATAATCAATAATAATGTTCTCATTGCCCAAAAATGCCTTATATCAAAAAGGCACGCATTTCCAAGAAGATACGCCCTTTTCCATCATAAAATCTTTTAAAATATTATTAAGTCCTTTTCAATAGTTAAGAACTTAATAATTGGCACCCACTTAAATGATTAAGTGATTTAATTTTAAATCACCCTTTTTATGAATATTTAAGTGATATAAAGGGATAAAGTCAATTTGACTGTATAAAATAATAATAAGTTAATTAATAACTTAAATCACTTAAATAAGCATAACTTCCTCCAAACTCCATAGAATTTTGTGCCGTCAGAAGCTGTCAACTCCTGAACTGCCAAGGCCTGCTATGAATCAATCACTGAGCTCTGAAAACGAGAACGATCAACTCCTCCAGAAAACACCACTGACCCTCTAACCAATTCAGCTAGCCCACGAGGGTCCAAGAAAAGGCTAACACACTGTTCTCGAGAATTGACTAGAGCGGGGACATCACAATTAACATGAAAGTGTAACAGCATAAACAATATGGCCAATATAAAATGAAATTTATTTTGCCTTCAAAACAAATATAATATTCTAGAATCTTCACACATTTGATAACAAATATGAAATCCATAAATTCATTGGAATTTGCAATCACCAAAATGGAACTAGAAAATAACTTCAAACTTTCGACACTACTATAATGTTTGAATGAAAGCACCACGAAGGATTGAAGGGTTTTCTTCCTCAAATCTGAATACATCGAGGGTTTTTGTCTTCAGGCAAGAAGATGAACAAAGTTAAATCTTGGAGAAGAGGAATTTGTTTTCATAAAATGGATGATTTCTTATATACCCAACCTCTGCTTTTATAACTCTCTTTTTAATTTTAAGTTCACTTTCCCTTCTTATACTATAAACGTATAGAAAATACTTTTTTAAAATAATATTAAATTGACCCTCTTTTCTAGACATACTTTTTTAATAATAAAATATAAATTTCCGTTTTTTTTTATGAATATAACATAAAGTTAGGACAACTTAAGTTAAATTATTAAATTATTTCCCTTACTTCACCCCATTGACTTGTGCAAAATAAAATAATAGGCTACGCGACTTGTAATGTCCCCTTTTTTCGAGTGATCATCCAATAGAGTCCCCTAGCTTATTTTATTCCCATAAGCTAAGGTGGGGAAAATGAAGGGAGTAATTTAATTAATTAAGGATTAAATTGCCCTAAGTCACTTTTGGGACATTTATATTTAATTAATTGGTTTTACTTTATTAAAGTGACTTATAATAGCTTATTGTTAAATTATTAAATAAGTCACTTTCGAGAAGGCAAAATATAATACAAATAAAAGGTGGTGAAAGAATAAACGAGGGTGAAGGAAAATTATTATCTAATTTTGGAAATAATTATTGAGAGAATTCAGAGAGTTTGTTTTGTAGGTTTAATAAGCCTAAGGATGGAAACCCTTGGGATTTTTGGTGGATTGGATGAAAACCCAATATTGTATTTTGGTGGATTCACTCCATAATTCACATTGTGCTTCATTGAATGAAATTTGTGAAGTCTTTTATTAAAGACAAATTTCAGAGTACGTTGATTGAGAGAATTAAGGGAAGCAACTGAGCATATAGATATTATTTAATTCCTGCATAGTAATTCCAGTTGTACACCTCCAAATATTGTAGCTGTATGTTATATCAAATAATAGCTAGAAATGGACAATGGAAATGTTTAAATCCTTCCGTAGCTTATTATTCTAGTGCAGCATTAATATCATCTGTATAGTCCTAAGTGAAATCGTAGCATTTTCTTTGGAGGAGTTGTACATTTTTGTACGCCTTTGGAGAATCAAATCATCTCCTAGAAGAAGCCACACATGGTAATGAGTTGATGTGGGGCTTGGAATAGACCAAAAAGGGTTAACATTAACCACCAAAGTCCAATCAGCTTCAAGTCCTTTTTCCTTGCTTCCGTACAGTTCATGGTCGCTGTACCTTTGTGTGCGACTGTCATACCATCTTGGTCCATGTTTACCTCGCGGAGTGTTTCTATCAACGTACTACTTACATAGGAAGTAAACTGAACTAGATGTGATACACAGATGGAATAACATAATAAGGCTGAATCATGAACACTTCTATTCATTCATTGCAAGTATTAACATATAAGATCTGACTGTCATAGTATCATCAATTCCACATAACATCACCCCATCCGACTGCGTGATCCCAGTACATATAGCGTTCTGCGGTGGTTGAGCAACCAACCGTCGTGCCGCTTCATAACCATAACTAATCAGGACTTTGTTACATGCCATTAACCATACTTGCTTATTCCCGCTACAACTAATGTTTTATTACCAAAGCCACCGGCCGACTACGCTAAGGCCGACTACGCTAAGACCGACTACTCTAAGACCGACTACATACGCCGGCTTACATTGTCCCCCCCAAAAAAGAAGTTGGCTTCCCAGACGACTAACACAAAAATTGGGAGCCAATTTACAAAATAGATTTAATGAGAAGACGTCCTTGGCGGCTGAGGGACTGAAGAAGTGGTTGCCGAAGTGGTGAGTTGACGTAGCCGGTATGCCTCCTCAGTACGTTGTTGCAAGTGGCAAGTGGCCTTCAATTCCTTCTCTCGCGTGGTTTTCACCAAATGCACTACCTCCTTCAACTTTTTGTTGGCCTTCGCCAGTTCTTCGTCCTTCCTTGCTAATTGTTCAGCCATTTCTTCCTCTCGCACCTTCATTCCTCTTTCCATCTCCCGTATGGTGTTATCTCGGTCGGTCACCTTCTTGGTTTCTTCCTCTAATAGGTAAGAGAGCTCCAGCCTTTGTTTCTCGATAGATTCTGCCTTGGCATGAATGTTTTGGGAGAGCGTGATTGCTTGGTCTGCCTTCGTCTCCATTTGGTCTACCTTCATCTCAAATTCCTTGCAGGCTAGAAACAAGGATCTGTATGTTGCCTCCATCTCAAAAAGTTGGGCCACCAGCTTATCGTCCTTCCCATGGAAAGACGGCCTCTTAGGATACCATGCTGCCATCATCTCAGGTGTCTTTCTGCCCACCCATTCACCTGTAAATATCCTATTGAACTCCTTTTCACTCTCTGAGTTCATGAACTGAATTATCCGTTTAGCCTCTTGCGCCGCTATGGGTGAGTAATTTCTATTCAGTGTCTTGGCAATGTCTGACACTTCCTTAATAACCAACGCAATAGGCTCCAGGCTGTGTATGTACCTTTTGATTGTGCCGATTGGATCGTCTCTGTCAGGCTTGGGAATTACCACAGCAATCCCTTCAGACACATCCTCACTAGACTCCCCGTCGGTACTCGCGGTTGCCGATATGGCTGGCTGCTCTGCTCTCGGAGTCTCTCCATTTGATAGAATATGTATTACCTGTGGTACCACCTCTCCCACTTGTTGTGACCTTTTTCACACATCACCCCATCAAGATGGGGACCCCCTAAATTTTGCTCCATTCTGGTCTTTTGGCTTTGGTTCGCTCTCTCTCTGGTCTCTGGTCCTTCCGGGGATGTCCCGTTGTTTGAACCAGGTTGAAATATTGGTTAAGTCTGGGTAATTAGGGTTTTCATCCTTCAGGCTTATTTAAGGTCAAACCGAGTCATAAAATTGAAATCTAAGCTTAGTGCAGCAGTCAGAAGACTTCCAGCAGAGTCCCCCTAAATTTTCACTGTATTCCGGCAACTTACTATTTTTAGTAAGTATTCAATTTGGGACTATTTTATTGAGATTTTGGAATTCTGTCAGTTCCACTGCATCCGGGTAACATCAAGCTGCCTACACGTAAATTTTGAGCCAGATCAGATGACTTGCTATTTTTGGCAGTTCAGGCTTCAAGAGCCATTTTCAGGGTTTCCACATGAGCTTTTCAGATGCATGTCTGGAGAATCCTTCTGGGTTTTCCAAAACCTTCGCAATGATGTAACATGCAAACCGAGACGACCACTTTCAGAGTTCAGCCCTCGAAGGCTATTTTTTAGGGTTCGCATGCAGTGTTTTTCAACGCATGTCGGGTTTTTCTTTATGGGTTTTTCGAGAGCTTCGCAACAATGTGACTTGCAAGCGGAGAAGATCGAGTTTTGAGGACTTACTATTTTTAGCCAGTGCATGCATGCAGACCAGTTTTCTGGGTTTTTTGAGATCCCATGGGCAATATGACATGCGAAACCATCCGGCAGTGGATGAGTCACTTTTTAGGCAGTTTCTATTTTTAGCAGGTACACTCTGGCAGCCGCCCAACACTCCAGTTCAGCAAGCAGAACGACATGCAGAAGGAACGAAGTCGAACGGAGACCGTTCGGAATACCTACAAGTCAAATTAGGGTTTCCACTTTTATAGGGGGTAAAATCCAAAAATAGCCGAAACGAAGTACCCCACCCATGTCAGCACACTTCAAGGTACCTGCTGGAAAAATTTGAGCGAAATCAGAGAACTTACTATTTTTAGTAAGTCAGGGCACGGCTACAAATAGCAGGTCTGCACCCGAGGTTGGCATCAGAGTAACACTCAAGCTATCAAGATCAAGCGTTGCAACTTTCAGGCAAAACGGAGCTACTGAAGTTAGAAAGTCAGAACTTACTCTAAATAGCAGGTCAGGGTAGAGGATTGGCAAAACAGGTTCACAAGGTGAAGAATATCATATGATGAAATTTTTAGGCAAAACGGAGCCTTAGGGGTTGAAAATCAAGGGACTTGCTAAAAATAGCACAACTTGCTAAAAATAGAATGCGTAAACCAAGGCAGGCAGAGGCATGGAAAATACTCTAAGTGTGGGAAAATGAAAGTATCCCCTTCAAAATGCGCCCACCTTGATGGAAGCCTTGAAAATTTCTAAGTTACGAAACAAAAGCTCATACCCCAAAATGCGCCCTCACCTTGGAGAAAATGATGCTTGGTAAAAAAACGCCTAAGGCATCAAGATAAAAGCATGGCATATGAAAGTAGACCCATGTAAATGCGCCCACCTTGGAAGTGCCTTCAAATTATTCTAAGGCATTGGAAATCAAAGCATGGCACTTGAAATGCGCCCATGGCATAAAACGAAAGCTCCTACCTCAAAATGCGCCCAAAGAGGAATAGGGGGAGCATCAAAATTTTCTAAGGCAAAAACGAAAGCACACCCATGAAAATGCGCCCTCAACTTGGAGCTCACCTAGTGAAATGCGCCCTCACCTTGAGAAGGATAATGGAGGCCGAAATTCTTCTAAGGCATAAAATGAAAGTAGAGGGGTCAAAATGCGCCCTCAAGAAGATACATGGCTTGAAGAAATTCTAAGTGGTAAAAATAAAACCAGACACACCCATATGCGCCCAAGGCAAGATAAAGTGGCTAAGCCTTGAAGATTTCTAAGTCAAGAAAGTGAAAGCTCAAGACCCCATATGCGCCCAAGGAAAAACAAGGAGGTAGAAGGTCTTGAAGAGATATTCTAAGGCATGAGAAGCAAAAGCTTCCCCCCTCAAATGCGCCCATGAGCTGAAGGTGTAAAGTGAGCTTGAGAAAACGTCTAAGGCATGAGGATGAAAGTGCAGCCTATGAAATGCGCCCAAGGAGGAATGGAAGTCTAGAAATTTCCTAAGGCAACGAAATGAAAGTGGAACCTATGAAATGCGCCCTCACCTTGAAAGGATATTCTAAGTGTTTGAAAATTTTCTAAGTGAGATAGCATTTCACTAGGGAAAATACGCCCTTGGCATGGAAGGATGATTTGATGAGTTTTAAAATTTTCCAAAGGCAATTGAAGGTTGATGAATATTTTTCAAGGGGAGGATTTGATATCAATGAATATTTTCCATGGGTCAAGTGAAAATCAAACGAACCCGTTTAAAATGCACCCATGAGTTAACAGAGTTTGAAAATTAATTTCCTAAGGGAAATTTTAATATTTTCAGAGGAAATTCGTTTTGCCTAGATTATTTTCCTGACGGAAGTTAAATCTCAGAGGATGAATTATTTCGAGCAGGCGAATAATTTTTAATCACCCGGAGTTGAACATTTTAATGAGAGAATTTAAAATGTCTAACACAAATTTTATAAAATCGAGGATTTAAATGACAGACATTTTAAAAGTTGGAAATATATTTACAACTCCCACGAAATTTTTCGAGTTGAATTTATTTAAACACTGCGAGATTTTAAAATGGAATTTTAAATCAAGTCAAGTGATTATTTTTCTCGCGAGTTGTTTAAATCGCCAAGAGTTAACTGGCAGACTAAGAGGAAAATTCGAAATTTGAAGAGGAAGGAATCATTATTAATGGCAACTGCCATAATGACCGGCTGACGACTAGCCCACTATTGCGCTTGAATTAGAAGATTCCGAACGAAGAGAGTGGAAAATTGATGAAGGTGCTAAAAATAGCCCCAGCACTACTTAGCAGGATTCTCCGAGAAGAGTTATTTAAACAATCTCTTCTCTCATTTCTCCTCACATTGTTTCGAAGTTGAAGTTGCTGAAGAAGTTCTTGAGAGATTGAAATATTTTTGAAGTGGTTGAGGAGAGAAATTCTTTGAGAGTTTATTTTATTTCGGAGTGTTGAGTTGCTGAAAGTACGAAGTGCTGGAGAAAATTTCATTTGCCGAGACTCTTTCTTTCGAAAGCTGAAAGTGTGTTGCTGCAACTTCGAAGTTGAAGGGTGAAGTTGTTTTCCGGAGTTGCTGGAGAATTTAATTTTCGAGAGCTGAAAGTGGAGTTGCTGCAAAGTTCGAAGTTGTATACTGGAGAGCTAAGATTTTATTTCCAGATTGTTGAAGTTGCTGCAGATTTGCGAAGTTGTAGAGGATTTCTTTTCTCTGGAGATCTTTATTTTCAGGCTACTGAAAGTCGAAGTGTTGAAGAAGTTTAAACGTTGAGAAGTTGAGGAAGTTGAAATTTCATATTGCTGGCAACTCTTTATTCCTCTAACTGCTGAAGTTGACAAAGTGAAGTCAAGGTTCGAACTATTTGTGCTGGAGAAATTAGCTACATTGCTGAAAGTTATTAGCTTGCTGCGTTTTTTTTTCTTCACCAGTCAGAAGTGCAGTTGCTGAGAGTTGTCTCTAAACTCAGAGATTTTTATATAGTTTGAGGTTTGGAGTTAGAAATTTATGCTGAAGAATTTTATTTTCAAAGCTAACTCCGTATTCGCAGCCATCTCGGGAATTGTTTTATTTTATTAAAAAATCTGCAGTCTAGCTTATTATCCTATTTTATTTTTGCAGATGGCCGGAGCAAAGGATGTTGCAGGAACAAGCAGAACCGCAGGCAGAGCTGCAAACACTGAGGCAGGCAAGGCTGGCTCCTCCCGGCAGGCAATGATTAAAAGACTTGCTAAGCCATTTCTCCCAAAGTCAGCAATAGTTTCAAAGTTGGCAGGATTGAATGACAACAACCTTGGTTCATTTAATCTAAATGCACTCAAATCGAGGATGTTCGGGCTAGGGGGCCATCAACCATCCGTCACGGCACATAATATAATGAAGAGTGGGATCTACGCGGCTGCTAGTTTTCCGCCAGCAATTCAGTGTCCGGAGCTAATTATGGAGTGCGCCAATCACTACAAGCCAGAACGTAGGACGATTGTCTCGGATGATGTGCTTTGCTTCGCCAGCTTCCGCATGGGATGCCATCAATTTGGGATTAAGCTTCTTTGAGGATACATAGAACAAATAAGAGAGCCCGGATAAGATGTACTCTTCCTCTTTTCGAAAGAGTCGCTGAGTCATCAGCGAGTTTGGATCGCGGCCGAAACACCCGCACTAGCTCCCAAAGGATAATTGCGAGGGCGTGAAACAAAGAATCTTGTGATTTGATAATGATCTTTGGCAGGGTGAATGGAATTACCGCAGGGCTTACATTTTCGGAGCTATGGATGTTCTACTTCCTCGAGATCATCTTGGAAGGAAAAGAGAGTATTATTCGATTGGAGGGCTAGGATGATTAGCAACCACATGGAATTATAGGCAATTCAGAGGAGCTTGAAGGTGGCGAAGACTTTCTACATGAGCTCATATGTAATTTACATGTTGGCGAGAATGACTAAGTACAGAGGGATTTCGTACAAGGAGCCAATCGGTTGTGCCCCTGGTCAATTCAAAATTCATGAAGCCTGCACGCAGCTACATTTAGCTAACATTGCCTTGCCAACTATAAGCGAACCGATGATGCATTCCGCGATGCATTCGCGAGGACACTTCAGCCGGAGGGGCGCGGCAAGAATATCCTAAAGAAACACGGACGGTGATTGGAAGGGAATATGGGTATTGGCTCATCAATTCCGAGAAATTCACATATAGTAAGAGGCTGCGAGTTCCACTTCGTATCGGTATCCGGTTACCCGCGATACCCCAGCGATCACATAGTAATGCTTGAGGGTATCTAGGCAATTGATTGCCTATGATAAGATTGAGAAAAGAAAAGAAGGTGGACTTGATTTCCCCTATCACCATGGAAATTCCATTGAGGTGTGTCCTCTTTCTTGGGCAGCCAGAAGGCCGGAGGAATGACTGCAATCTTATCATTGTCATAGCATCACCGCAGGCGGCCGAGGATTTCGATCCATACGGGGAACATCGGATGATAAAGAGCGTTGAATCTGCGTACAGAGCTCATCCCGGAGGACTTTTGGGCAAATGCAATGGATAGAGGCTGAATAGAAGGATGTTTTCGGACTTCCTCTCAGAAGTTGATTAGAGAATCTTAGAGAGATTATCCCGGTTCGGAGCCAGTGGAGGAGGATGTCGCGTCATGCAACCCGACTATGGAGTGAGTTAGGGATACTCACAATCCCACCACGATTGGTCCGAGCTTGAGATCATGGACTTGAACCCTCTTTCTATCCGTTGATGACTTTTACGAGACTTGGGGTATTGGTTATGTATCAGAACTCAAGAAACCGTCGGTCGCCCTTACTTATAGCTTGATGGGTGACCCCAGGCCGTTATCATTAAAGAAACAAAGTGCTCTCCGGTTATCGAGGGCACAAGTGGAAGGTGCCAACCCAACCCGATCTGGATTGGCGAGGGGCTGAGAACAAAGCATCACTGCAAGTGCACTCCACAAACTCGGTCTTCCGGGGACGAGAGTGGTTTCATTATTTGCCGATCAGAGGGCAGGATTAGAGGAAGAGTGGGGACTTGAGGAGGTAGATCAGCCCAACGCCCGGGAATCAGCTAGTGTCAGTCTATCCAGGGGCGGCCAACAGGAGGAGGAAGAGGAAACAATGGCCGACACCCATTTTCAGCAGATGTTGGACACGGCTTTGGAAGAAGAGGAAAACACAGAACAAGGGACCCAAGGGTCGGGAGATACCGAGCTTATAGAGGAGGATGAGCCTGAGCAGACCAGTGCAAGAAGAGAGGAAGTGCACGAGATGGAGGCAACAGAAGAACAGCCCCTTGTCATTTGTAATCCACAGCAGACAGTGCCTGATTGGCTCTCCGACAGAATGAGGAGAGAACCCGAGGATGATACGGATCCAGCCATTGAGATGGAAGAGTTCCTCAGGAGGATCAGTGCGCCACCAGAGAAGAAAAGGGCCCGAAAGTTTTCAAAGATCTCGACTGACGAGTCAGGCTCTCGCACGCTTCAGGTGGCTATTCCAAAGGAAGATTGTGATCGAACCGAGGAGAGGCCTGAAAATTATGTGATCACCACAGTAGAGTTGGGTCGTCCTACGGGAGCCCAAGTTATCGAGGAATTCGATAACTCCTATCAGGCATTGAAGGATCAGTTGCTCCGCACGGAGGGGAAGTATAAGAAATTGAAAAAGGAGCACAAAACCTTGATAGGATACATGCAAAATCTAGCACGTCCAGGTGAACCGGTAAACCCAGCAGTGGAACGTCCATCAGAGCTTCCGAAGGAGTCAGTTGTTGCCTTAGAGGATTTGAAGAAAATGGAAACGGAGGCAGACAAGTGGGTTAGCCGTGTTCATACTGAGACAGGGAAATTCATGGAGGACCTCGCCGATGCTTATCGCCAGGCCTCAAGTATTTTGGCACGGATGGATATAGTAGATCAGGCCTGGGGTGATACTCGCATCTATCAAACGAAGACTGTACTTCGTTTGGGGGCTTTGATGCATATACCTCTAGAAACCTTGGTGGATGGAGGTGTAATTCAGAGAGGTGATAGGTATGATTCCACCAGTTGGTACTCCTCGGTGGTCACAGGCCGTGGATTTCACGACGCAGCAAGGGCAGATTCAACCAAAGTGAGGAAAGCAATGGGCAACATCTTGGGGGGAGTCCTCAATACATTGGAAGCCATATTTGCTAGAAAGTTGGTCCCAGAGGAGATAACTGCTGATGGCTTGAAAAGTAGACTGCCTCCATTCTTCTCAGCTGCGAGGTCACTTGTCCTGGATGACTTTGAGAATGTCTCCACGTTCTCTAGTATAATTCAGCATACCCAGGACGCCTTAGTGACATGGAGAAAATCTTACACCAGATACGGACAGACGGTAGCAGTCTTGGAGTTCCAGCTCAACCATATTCCACCGATCTCTACACAGGAGGTTGAAGCAGTATTGGCCCGGTTGATCGAGTTTGCTATCCGGGAGAAGGCCAGTGGGAACGCGCTGCTTGATGAGGATCTTCTTGATGATGGTAGTGGGCATTAATTGCTCATTATGATTCCTGCAGGGGAGTGGAGAATATTCTGTGCATTCATTGCCCACTCCTCTTTGTGGCGGTTTTTAGGGCAGAAACCCTAATCAGGGCATAGGTGGCTCGATCTGAGCCCTTCATTGTAATTTGATCTGAACCGTCCACTGAATTGGACTTATTATAAAAGGGGCATCCCCCCTCATTTGTAACATTATTAGAGATAGAGATTAGAATTGGAATTGGATCAGAGCTAGAGAGTAGAAGGCATTTAGCTTAGAAGTTAGCTTTAGATTGAGGAGGGAAGAAAACTTTCCTTTGAAAGTTTTGTAAAAGGTTGTTGTGAACACTTTTCATAATATAAAGAGTTTCATTGCTTGGTGATTTCTTCTTTGTTATGAGTAGCTAGCAAGGCCATTTCGTCTTTCCAATTCAAGGTAGATAGAGTAAAGTAGATTTCCATTTCATGCAAGTAGTTGTTAATTGTGGAGTGTGGCGTTGTGATTTAAGCATATCTTCTTTCATCCATACCACTAGCGGGCTTACTGATGGTAAGTTCGCCTTGCGTGGTCAACTGGAGTATCAGCACTTAACTTCGATTATGGTTCATATGTTTGTATGCGTCGTATTGACGGTATGAACATGTTGCGTCATAGTTTGAACACTTTTCTCATCCTTTGAAGATTGCACCAACTTTGTCGGAGTTGTTCGAAAGGAGACAAAGCAAAGTTTGGTTTGAAGATTGTTTAAGTCGATCCTCGTCCTCCACCCTTTAGAAGTAGATTTGTAGAATCCCTATCCCTATCCCCTTTAAATTCTGCATTTTCCGAGTCAGTCTAGATACCAGAACATATTGCCAAATCATTCATGTCCTAATTGCTTCACGGAGTCGAACAACTACGTAAGTCCCCTTGAAATAACCAGCAAAACACATCAACCAACTGAGTCTATTCGCGATAAAAGGAACCTTGGAGTCGAACACATGAACTTTCAAGCAATCTTAGCATGTGGGACACTTTGATCAAGAGAGAATAGAGTGACCGTTGGGCAACTTTATTCTGTGCTGGCGCTGTCATAAAAAGCACGTCAACACCACTCCTCCTTTTAGTTGTTCTATATCCGCCTGCTAAACTATTGGTATGTGAGCTGCCAGTTGTGTGCTTCCCATCAACTGCGTGCTTCCTATAGGTACTCCCTCGATCTCCTGCAAGCCAGGTGAGTGTATAGGGGAAATGTCTTCTTCCCGAATGGGGGAACCCATTTCCATCAACCATCCGTCTACCTGTAGTACCTCCTCGGGTGGTGCATCCTCACCCACTGTGCTATCCAGGGTTGTCTTCTCTGCTTCTACCCGTTCATCGGGCACACCTCTTGTCAATGGTACATCACTGGTCATTGCGTCCTCGAGTGCTATGTCCTCTGCAGGCATCTCTGGCTCACCCTCAACAATTCCAACTGCGTCAACTTCCTCCCCTGGCTCCTGTTCGATGGTTGCCATTGTCCGGGGATTTACCTCTATTGAATAAACGCCAATTGGTGTAGTGCTGTCGGCTGAGGAGGAGAGTGCTAACTGATCATATTCATCACTAGCTGGTTGCTTCCTCTTCCTCGTCGTTTTTGGTTCTTTTGTTGTACTGCCTGCCTCTAAGGTTGTCCACCTGAATACTGTTGGCCAAGAAGAGTCATAATCCCTGGTTGGCTGTAGTTTCCCTAATTTGCCTTGCGGCACTTGATTATAGACGACATCCCGAAACAGTGCTATCAGATGCTAGGTCATGTAGAATGCTTTATGTTTGCATTCTAGAAATTCTCTGACCCTTTCTGACAGGTAGAGCGCCCCATTGTAAATTCGTCCTACACTCAACCCTAACATGAAATCCACCATCCAGGTTGCTATGTCCGAGGCTTGACTCGCACCTGTCAGCTTGCACTTGATGAGGTCCATGATGCATTTCCACTCAGGACTTATCAGCATATTTTTTCGTAGTCCCCTTGCTCCTGAACTCCACACCATTTCTTTCTCTTTTTTTGTGATATCAGGCCTGCAAATGCGTTTAATAATCATTTCTTTCTGTTGGGCGGTCATCTTTGTGGTTGGTTTGGCAACTACCTTGCTAGACGCAGGTATGCCAAAGACTCGCCTAAAGTCGGCTGGTGAAAAAGCCACCGTCACTGGAACTCCTTCGTACTCAATTGTGCTCCGGTGCCCATGCTGATTGTAATTGGCCACAATATCTTTTAGATAGGCCTCAAAATCTCTGGAGTTGAAAAATGGGCATTGTATTACCTTGTCAACCTGTGCCATTGCTAGTGCTTGCTTCGTCGGGTGATCAGAAGCTGTCTCTTGCCACCAAGTTTTGCAGTCTATGCCTGTGAGGCTCTCCCATGTCAATGAATCTGCTGTCATGTTGTCCGTTTTCCCCTTATCTGCTTTATTCCCAGCCACCTTGGGTCTGAGTATTATTTTCTTGCCCTTGGCGCTCGTGCTGGCATCCATTGTCTTCTGCTTACGGAACTGAAAATAATTGACAGCGACTACTCCAATTAATTTAATCCTTGATCCGTACCTTGGTACGATAGTTACTTGTCTTGGCTCGATGGCTGGTACAATCTTCTGTTTTGGCCGTACGGACTTCCCTGTGTAACGTACGGATTTCAACTTGACTTGGCGTACGGGCTTTAGCTTGTAGTGTACTGACTTCAACCTGACTTGGCGTATGGACCTTGCCTGTGCTAAGTGGCGTACGGATTTCTAATGAACTTGGCGTACGGAATTTTGCTCACTTTGGCGTACGGAACTTTGCTCACTTCGGCATACAGAAATTTGCTTCTTTTGATGTACGGAAATTTGTCCCTTTTGGCGTACGGAAATTTGTTCCTTTTGGCGTATGGAATCTTGACTTTGCCGTATGGAAATTTGCTATCTTGGCCGTACGAAAATTTGCTCCTTTTGGCGTACGGAATCTTGACTTTGCCGTATGGAAATTTGCTGTCTTGGCCGTATGGATATTTGCTCCTTTTGGTGTTTGGAATCTTGACTTTTCCGTACGGAAATTTGCTATCTTGGCCGTACAGAAATTTGACTTAGTCGTAGGGAAGTTTGTTGGCTTGGGCGTACGGATTTTAACTAGTAGTGTGCGGGCTTCACCTTGCAGCGTACGGGCTTCAGAGTGTAATGTACGGATTTCTCTGTTAGTGAGTGGTGTACCAGCTTCTTCTGGCAATTCCGTACAGGCTTCCTTGTTCCTTGGCGGTTCCCTTTCTTCTGTCGTATGGCTTGTGTCTGCAACCCTTGCTATCTGGAATACAAATAAAAAGTCCTTGCAATCTTTGTATTAAATAAGTTTCCTTTTGATTTAGGTCGCACCTTTGTTTGTATTATTATTAATTTTTTTAATACTTTAATATTTTTATTTACTTTGCCTGATTCCCTTTTCTTATCTTTCTTTCTTTTCATTATGCTTTTTCTCTCGTTTTTCAATTCTTCTTTTAATTCTACCGTCCCACTTTCTTTTTCATTTCCTCTCTCCTCTTTCTTAAATCTACTCTCTTTTAATTTTTTTTTTTCTTCTTTTAATATTTTTTCATTTTCACCATCTTCCCTCTCCTGATTGTTTCTTTTTCTCTTCTTCCCTCGTACTCCATCATCTTGTCTGACTTTTAATTTGGATGCATAATACCATTTACATGTGTATGGGGATCATTTGTAACATTCCTCTTCACAACAAGTCCCTATGTATTGAATGTCAAACCATTTATCAAGTAAAGGAGCAGGACCATTACCTTTATATCGGTCGTTGACATATCTTCCTCCGTACTGTTGGTACCATGTAACATCCTCACCTTCTACTGTGGGAGGTCTCGTTGGATTTGGTATTATTTTCCAGAGTCTGTCTTTCGTTGCTATCTTCCTTATCCTCGACACCTTCCTTCTTTCTCTTCTCATTAGTTGCAGTATTTCCTCCATATACCCGTCCACATGTGATAGGAATTTATCTTCTGTCATAATCACTGTTTTGAGGCAAGGAGCCATTTTTTCGAAGTATTCTTCCCATTGGTCATCGTCCCAATCTTCCCTTTCTTTGTCATTCTCTTTAGGTTCGAGTTCTCTTGTCAACTGTTCTTCCTTATTCTTTTGTGCCTCTTTATCTATTTCTTTGGCCAGATATCCTTTCCGTATGCCTTCGTATGGTGCTACGTAGTTCCAGTGCCGCCCATTCGTTTCCATAGAGCAGGTGTCCTGAACACTGCATTGGTTAGGTGTTTATTTATTCGTGGCACTGCAATTCCTTCCACTCTTTTTTCTACCAATCTCTCTTCCATTATTTGGCTCCTGCGTATCTAGGGCCTCCCAAACCCCAGTCCTGTTCTCTAGGTGCCTCTATCTGCACAGGCCAATCCTCCTTAGTGGCGTATCCTAGCATGTTGATTGCTATGACGTGTTCCTTCTCTTTTCTCTCCTGATATATTTTCAGCTTAGATCCGTTGATTGCACTTGGTAGGGGTGATCCATCCAAATTCTCGATTTTTATAGATCCACTGTCGCATATCTCTTTGATTTTGAACGGTCCTAACCACCTTACTCTGAACTTTCCAAGTTTGATCTTGTTACGACCATTATATTTTAAAACTAATTGTCCTGGTCCGAAGTTCATCCGTCGGAGGTGTTTGTCGTGCCAATGTTTCCTTCTCCGTTGCATATTTTCCGTAACCGATTGTGCCATCACTCTCCGTTCATCTAGTTTGTTGAGTTCGTACAACCGTTCTTTCAAACTCTCCATATCCCCTAACCGATTCTCGATTGCTATCCGCAGGCTGGGTACCATGTATTCCATTGGTACTACTGCTTCTTGGCCGTACATCAACTGGAAGGGTGTGTGTCCTGTTGTTACTTTGTATGTCGTTCGGTATGCCCATAGAACGGCTGGTAACCTCTCCTCCCAATCGGCTTCCTCTATACCACAAGACTTGTGAATAATTGCCACTAGTACCTTATTCGTAGATTCTGCTTGGCCGTTGGCTCGTGGGTAGTACGGGCTAGATAGGTTGTGGAATATCCGAAACTCCATTGTCATCAATCAGATGACGTGATTCACAAAGTGTCCTCCTCGATCACTTGTAATTTGGATAGGGATCCCATACTGTGTCACTATCTGTTCGTAGATGAATTTGGCTGTGCTCTGGGCTGTGTTATCTGGCAATGCTCGTGCTTTAGCCCACTTCGTGAGATATTCTGTCGCCACCACGATGTATCGACACCGGTGTAGGTGACTTACTTTCAATGGTCCGATAAAGTCTAGTCCCCATCGCTCGAACAATTCCTAAGGCTGGGATGGATAGAGTGGCATAAAGTCTCGCTTCAGAGGTTTTCCTACTCTCTGGTAGGTATCACATCCTATCACCCACTCCCGTGTGTCTGTGTGCATCGTCGGCCACCATAGCCTTGCCAACAGGATTTTTCTCGCTGTGGCATCTGGTTCCATATGCCCGCCAACCAAACCCTCATGTGCTTCCTTCAGTACCCCTGGTATTTCCTCTTCTATAACACATCTTTGAAGGATCTAGTCGGACCCCATCTTGTATAGCAAGCCATTAATCAGCTGGAAAGTTTTGCCTTTTAGTACGAGTTTTCTTCTCTCTGTTGGTGCCATTTCATTGGGGTGGACAAGTATTCTCCGATCTTTTCATACCATGATGGAAGTATTGCAATCTGAAATAGGTGTGCATCGGGAAAATCTTCGTTCACGCCTCCGTCCGCGGGTTCGCTTGACCGTATTCTTGATAACTGGTCGACGATCACATGACTCTTCCCCAACCGCACTATGATGGTGAATGTGAACTCCTATAGTAGTAGCGGCCATCTACTTACTCTGCCTTGGATTATGGGCTTGTTTACTAAGTACATCAGAGCTTGATGGTCCACGTAGAAGGTGAATGGTGTTGCTAGCAAGTAGTGCCTAAATTTCTGTACAGAGTACACCATCCCTAATGCTTCTTGCTCGGTCGTGCTGTAGTTCTTCTCTGCCTTCGAGAGTAGCCGACTTGCAAAGAATACCGGTTGATCCAACCCGTGTGCTCCGACCTGTGCGAGTGTTGCTCCTATGGCAAAATTTGAGGCATCCACATGTACGTGGAATTCCTTGTCCCAGTCCGGATACACCAGGATAGGTGAACTGATTAGCCGATTCTTTAGTTCCTTGAATGCTTTTTCTTGTTCTTCCGTCCATAGGAAAGGTTGTCCCTTCCTTGTCAATAAGTCCAGCGGATATGATAGTTGTGCAAAATTCTTAATGAACCTCTGGTAGTACCTGACATGGCCGAGGAAGGACTTCACTCCCGTGACATTTTCTGGGGCCTCCATATGTACGATGACCCTTATTTTGTCAGGGTCAGTTTTTAGCCCGACTTTGCATACAATATGGCCTAGTAACTTCCCCTGCGGTACCATGAACCTGCATTTCTTTTTGTTCAATGCTAGACGTGCTGCTCTGCATCTTTCCATGCATTCTCTAAGGGCTTTGAGATGTTTTTCCTTGTCACTAAAAATAGACCAGTTGTCTAGGAATGCTCTGAAGTTGCCCACCGACATCTTGTCAAATATGTGCAAAATTATCCTTTGGAATGTGGCCGGTGCATTACACAACCCAAATGGCATCCGGTGGTATGCATATACTCTGTCTTCGACCACAAAAGTTGTCTTCAACTTGTCTTCTTCGGCAATACAAATCTGGTTATATCCGGAAAACCCGTCCAGGAACGAGTACATTTAATGTCCGGCGACCTCCTCCAAGATGGTATCGGTGAAGGGAATTGGGAACAGGTCCTTCACTGTTACGACGTTCAAACATCGGAAGTCGACACATATCCGGATTTGCTCCGATTCTTTCTTTAAGGAAATGACAATTGGTGACACCCACTCGCTCACATTTACTTTGAAAATGATTCCAGCCTCCAACATCTTCTCGATCTCCTCTTGTACTTTTGCGGCATAGTTCTTATTCATTCTATACGGTCTCTTTCGTACGGGTTGGGCTCCTGGTATGAGCGGAATCCTATGCACACAAAGCTCTGGTGGTACTCCTTTCAAATCTTTGTACGTCCAAGCGAAGGTGTCCTTGTATTCCGTGAATATTTTGAATGCCGCCGCCTTTAGTACTGGGTCCCAGTCATCACCGACGAGGATCTCCCTAGGCTTCTCTTGTTCTCCCAGATTCACCCTTTTGATTATCGGTTCCTCGTACTTGATGGGTTTATCTTGTTGAATCTTATGGGCTGGCGTCTCGTCTAACTCTGCCATGCCTTCCTTATATTCCCTGTACTCTGGCGGGAATGCCTCACTGGCGGAGCCCTTATCTTTGTCTTCTTCTCCTTCCTTGATCTGCAACATGTTGCAATCTGGGTGGAAGACTTCATAATCCTCCATGTGCCAGTGAAATAACCCGTTTAGTGAATTGGTTTCATCTTCTGAACAACTTCCAATTTCTAGAACGCCTTCCTCGTTCGGCTCCATGGTTCCCCTTTCTTCATCGCCATCTGATCCCTCGTCAGATTTTGAAGACGCTAGGTCCTCACTGACCGCCTGATTTTTTAAGTCGATGATATACTTATTCCCATGGCTCTCGATGGAGAGAGTATTCTTCTTCCAGTTATGGTTTGCCTTGGCGGCAATCAGCCATCCGCGTCCGAGTAATGCATCCTACGCTTTTCTCTCTAGTGGGATGACGACAAAATTCAACAGGAATTGTTGTGTACCTTTCACCACTTTTTGTGCCATCAACGTACCTATTGGTTTGATATTATGTTGATCGGCACCCATTAGTTGAAATGTCGGTGGCCAGAGTGTGGGTTTCTCGAGGCTCTTCCAAGTATCCTCCGGTAGTATGTTAACTCCCGATCCTCCGTCGACGATGGTATTAGAGAGTTTCATCCCTAGGATTTCCATCTGTACAACGGCTGGTTTCCTCCCGCCGCTTATTGCCAGTAGCGTTGGATCCGTGGTTGCTCTTGTTGGTCCTCTGGTGTCTTCAATCGGACCCATTTGTGCGTTGTCTGCCATAATATTTGTAAGTGCTACTCTTAATTGTGGCATGGTTTGCAGTAGGTCTGTTACCTTGACTGGTATAGTTGTGTGAAGTACTTGCCATACGATGTTCTTTTCCAACTTTGATTGTAATAGCGTACTAGCTGCTTTAGTAGTTCTCTATTCGTTTGCCATTGCTTCTTCTACTTCCGCCCTGGCTTCTCGGAGTCGTTCTTTCTCTGTACGGGGGTCCGAGTAGTTAGCCTTTTTTGTCTGAGCCCTTGTAAGTGCCAGGACTTCTTTGTCGGCTACCTCCAATATGTTGATACCTTTCTGCTTGGGGCAGTCGGTATCTTCATGATCGCCCGGACCGCACCACTTGCATAGCTTCCCTCCGGCGCCTTGGCCACTCTGGCATTCCCTGGCAAAGTGGCCCCATTCGTTGCATCTCCGGCATTGGATCATGGGCCAACCTTTGCTATCATATTGGATTTTGCTTCTTGGTGTGGTGTTTCTCCGGTTGTTGTGATAGCCGCTAGGGGATGCATTGTATTCTGATACTTCGGTGGTGTGGTCAGAGGGGTGGATTGTTCCCCTTGTGTGAAGAACACTTGCGCACTTCGTGTTTTCAAATTGTACGGGCATTCTTTGACAGAGTGTCCCATAACTTGGCAGATGTCACAAAACATCCTCTTTGGGCAATTCGCTTTTGTATGGCCTTCCATTTTACATTCCGTACACCATAGTTCGGTTGGGTCTTTTGACCCTTCCTTGTCTGATTTCAGTTCCTTCATCATCCTTAGCATGTCGCGGCGGAGTGCTTGTACCGTTTTTGATTCATCCTCGCTTTCCCCCGTGCTTTCTTCATCATCATGTTTCTTCCCTCTAGAGGATGTCTTGTTCTCACTTTCAATATCCATCGCACGGTTGTATGCTTCTGTGTACAAGGATGGAGGTACTACCTTCATGTTCTTACGTAGCGAGGGAAGCAGCCCTTCGATAAACCATCTCTTTTTTAACTCGTCTGTTGGCTGTGATTCTAGTTTCCCCAGCAGGTCTTTTAATTTCCGGTTGTAAGTTCGTACGCTTTCGTTTTTCCCCTATTTGGTGTTGTAGATCTCGGCCACAATTTCACTGTCGTCCCTCAACAGTTTAAATTTGTCTTGAAATGCCTGTTTCAACACCCTCCATGAAGCCTTCTGTGTTTAGTCCAACTCTGAGTACCAGTCAATGGCACTGTCTCGGAGTGTCGCTGGGAATGCTTTCAACCAGTTATCTCGGTCATCTTCTCCGCTCGTTGTCCAAATTGTCTCACATGTTTTACAGTGTCGTATTGGATCCTCTGACCCATTCCTCGTAAACTTCGGCAACTTTTGCCGTTCTGGAGTCACCATCCTGCCCCGTTGTCTTCCCCGTGTATTGCACCTGACTGGACTGGTTTCGATACGTTCCGGTGCGTCACTTGCACTCTCGGCCACGTCCGAGTCATCCTTTTGTCCCCTGTCAGCGTCCTCTACACCTTGGGTTTCCTGGGTCCCACTCCGGTGCTCCCTCTGCCAAGGGGTCTTGGCCTTAGATCTCCCTGTCCTCAACCCTTCGTCGTCGTCTGATATGGACAACTCCCGAAAGCGTTGGATACTGGTTTCAAGTTCACCGCTCAAGTCTTCATTTTCTTGGTTTTTATGTTTTTCTACGTACGGGGTGCTGAATGGTTCCTCGTGGTTCTCTTCCTCAGGATGCTGATGTGATTTACTAAATCTCCGCCACCAGTTTTCTTGCTCTTGTATTCTTAATGATCGCCAAATTCTTTCCTCCTCCGCTTCTTGCCCGACTAGTACTCGGTTCTTGTCTTTGTTTGGCCGTACGGGCATTTACAGGTCTATCACGCGATCATTGCTGGTTGCCAGCAGTACGTCTCCGACTAGTATCCCTTTCTTCCTCTTCCCGTTTGGTTCGTTCTTCGTACTGCTGCAAGGTTTGCTGTCTTCGGCGTTCTTGTTCTTCCTCCGCCCGAAGTTCTTGTAGGATGATGGAATGACGGGCTAACAATCTTGGCATGCAGTGGAGAAGGTGAGCGACCTCGTCGTTTACTTCGAGGCGATCCCAAATAACTGCCTCAGGGACTTTTCGTCGGAGGGCTTGTCTCCGTATGTGGTCTCGTAGGGATATGTTCCAGAGATTTGTCAAATCCCGTGTCAAGTCGTCCTCTCTTTCTTCATTCGTTACTATGGGTTCGTCCGCTGGTCGACCCATTACGCTGCCATTACACCGAGTGCTTCCCTGGTCCGCTTAGGCAACGGCGCCAAATGTTTACCTCGTGGAGTGTTTCTATCAACGTACTACTTACGTAGCAAGTAAATTGAACTAGATGTGATACACAGATGGAATAACATAATAAGGCTGAATCATGAACACTTCTATTCATTCATTGCAAGTATTAACATATAAGATCTGACTGTCATAGTATCATCAATTCCACATAACATCACCCCATCCGACTGCATGATCCCAGTACATATAGCGTTTGGCGGTGGTTGAGCAACCAACCGTCGTGCCGCTTCATAACCATAACTAATCAGGACTTCGTTACATGCCATTAACCATACTTGCTTATTCCCGCTACAACTAATGTTTTATTACCAAAGCCACTGGCCGACTACTCTAAGACCGACTACATATGTCGGCTTACAGTCCAACTGTACAGGAAGAAATTTAGAAAAGTAAAAGGAGGTGGAGGTTGTTATCAAGTCAGCCTTATTAATATTGAAGTTGCAAATTTATTAGATATTCTGTGTAAAAAATTCTGCTTATGATATTTGCATCAGCAAGTACAAATAAATTTGTCAAGTTTCCTGTTCAATATTTTATGGTAAATTTATTGTGAATGTTATACTCTGGATTATTGGAAAAATGGAATTAGAATATATACATCTCAGACAAACACTTGTAAACAAGCTGAAATAGGACCTGGAACAACATACCTGTAAACTATTTGACGAAATGCTAGTGCATGGAATCATATTAAACTTGAAAACGTTTGGCATAAATTAGTGAGGCTTTTACATGACTCTTGATGACTTAAGTTTAGAAAGGGGACACGACAGTCCATCTTTTGTAGAATTGCTTTCCCACAAGCAATTGCAAAGTTGGATGCTTTGAAATCTATGCTCTTTCCTAAGTGGCATTCTTTGCAAGGAGATTCTTCCAATGAACCAAGTATTGGGTGATACTTTATTTTTCTTAAATTGTTTCTCCTTGGTGTCAATGATCTCTTCAACAACCAAGATCAATTTTCCTTCATCATCCAAGGGAGGTAGTTCAGCTAATGGTGTAATATGCTATCCAAGTGCCCTCTTGAGGCATGACACATAAAACACATTATGTATTCTACTATGTTATGGTAGCTCCAACTCATATGGAACCTCTCCAATCCTCTAATTCATCTTGTATGGCCCATAGAAATGGGGCTTGAGCTTCTTTGCTCCAATCCTCTTAAGAGAGGGCTGCTTGTATGGCTACAATTTAAAAAAAACCATATCACAATCTCAAAGTCCACTTCATACAAGGCTGATTTGCACACCACTACCGAATCTAAGCATGATAAGGTTGTCTTTAAGGTCTTCAAAATTTTTTGGCTTTGTTTGATAAAGTCTTTTGCTTCTAGAACCTTCTTGTTAGAAATGACCAAATCAACCAAGGTTTAAGCCTCATATCCATACAAAACCATGAATGGTTTCATGCCTATGGACATAAAATTAATTCTCACTGATTTCAGATAAAAAATTTACGATTTTCACAAGTTTGACAATGCAGGAATTTTGTCAAACTATTTGTAGACTTTTGAATTGATTATATTTTCTGCTTTATCTATTCAACTAGTATTGGACAAAATTTCTCATAGTGACATTATGTCAAACACTTGGATTTCATGAGGTTGCTACTAGACTTACTTTCGTACTCATAGTTTCCAAACTGTAATTGCTTTCAGATTTACCATTTCAGAGTTTCCCATTACAAATATCGTTCATAGAACTTTCCCATACACGATTTTAAGATCCAACATAGTATTTTATAATGGTGAGATAAACTTCAATAACAATTGATTAACACACTATCAGTACATATAGCAAGATAAAATATTATTTTGACCTTGTTTAAATACATATTATATTTGTTAATCAGCAGCTGCAACTTAGTTGAAGCTAATAGTGGACCTTCACGAGAATATCCGCCACCTTTAAAACCGCACTTGCATATATTCAACAAACCTTGACTGCGTCTAGATTGGAATCTTCAGTGCAACATCATACTTCTTGTGCATGCCAAACTTCTTGGTTGAAGGAAGGGATATTGGTTGGCGTTTATTGTTTCCTTTTCACCAATTCATAAAAACTTCAATTAAGAGCGGCTTAATGCTTATATTTATATATGGCACATCCACAAACTTTATTTTTGTTAATATTGAGCTGCTCATAGTCAATGGTGTAGCATTCCTTGGTGACGACTATAGTTTAATTCTCTCCTTTAAATTGTTGGTGTATACCCACGAGCCCCAATCTGCCATACACCTAGAGAACACTCCACATCACATCAAAAACTCAACCTTGATTAAAAATGACTTTTAATATCTGCCACAGGAAATAGAGTAGCTGGGTATATTGACCAACATTGACTGAATTGGCCGTGCAATATGGAATGGTATCGACACTTCAGAGCAGGAATAGTAATATTCTACTCATTCCAAAACCTGGCAATATTCAATTCATAAAATATATAAGCCTGATATTCAATTTCATAAAATGTATCAACAATTTCTCCCATAAACTCCTCCAGCCATATTTATCCTAAAACTCTTCAAACTGGATATCGTGCAAAAATCTAAAATTTATCTTTTACAAAGACCTCACAAATTTCCCACAATCGATCAACTCTTCATTGAAGCATAATGCAAATCTTGAATGAATTCACCCTTCGATGGATTTGGGTTTTCATCCAATCCACCCTAAAACTCAAGGGTTTCCATCCTCAAGCTTCCTAAAATCTGTAACCAAGCTTCCAGTTCTTCCTGATAGTAATTTTTCACAAGATGATCAAAGAATTCTTTTTTCCCCTACTTTTATACTTTACAACCTTTTTATTGTTTATTAAATATTATAGTGATTTTATTTAATATCAGAGCAATGTATTAAATGAAGTGTAAGATTCCCACTCACTTTATGCCAAAATTTTTACAAATTCTAATATGTTTCTAGGCACATGAATTTCAACAAACAGTTTGAATGTATCCTTGGCAGTCATTTCATCAAACAGTTTGGATGTAACTCAGTCCATAAATTTTCATGTTTGGAATTTCTTGCAATATTTATTCAACTCTTCAAATATTACTTACAAGTTGTTATTTAATTCAGTACACACAAGACACAACGGTTTGGCTAACAATATTCATTCATTCTAAAGTGAATAGTGTATCAGATGGAGGTAATGAAAATTAAATGTTATTTTACAGAATGCAAATATATAAATATGGCTGACATTTTTATCAAGTATTGCCTATCCAATGATGCGGTTGCTGATTTAATGACAGCGCTTATATTTGGAAAAGTTTAGTTTCTTTGAAGGCCTCAATATGGTATGGCACTCCTCAGAAGATTTACGACTCATTTGATATTGTTAAACTTTGCAAACTCCCCTGCAAATGTTGACAAAGCCACATCACCAATCTTTTGTCCCTTCTCATCTTGTATGGCAATCTAGACCCAAGATTATGACACACATATGAAATAGCTGTGACTTGCTAGGCATTCGATTCACTTGAAATAGGCATTGACTTCCTTAATTTGGCTCCCTTCAAGGCTTCTTATGCCACGAAATTCATTGTCTCGCCCATTATGCATATATACGATACTCCCATTATGCAAATATACGACGCTATGACTATGGTGATGACTCTTTAAGAGGTTGTCCATTAACCGATAGAAGTATTTGTAATTTGCAGTTCTTAGAAAAATATTACCATCAATTACAAATGCATGCAGCTCCTTTTATAACTCTCAGCCACAAATATTAAGATATTTAATCCCTCAACAAAGATATCTTACTCCCACAACTCTATATAATATATTAAAAATATGATGTTCACGATTAACCCTAAGAATCAATATTAGCACCAAGCATCCAAGTATTATTCTGAGAAATTAAATCAAATACCTTTATTCTGAAAATTTGATCAATATGTCTGAAATTTGTCTTTGTAGAAGCATCCCAAGTTTCACACAATGAAGCCCAATTGTGAACTTTGAAATGAATCCACCCAATCGATGAATTGGGTTTTCGTCCAACCCACCAGCTCAAGGGTTTTCATCCTCCAGTCTCCTGAAAGTTGTGCTCTCCAAAATGCTCCCGATAATAAATTTTCACAAGATCCTTAATTCATTTCCTTTGTCCAAAGAAATCATCCAGAAGGTCTAATTATAGGTGACAAAGATACAAAAATTCAGACAAGGAGATTAGCTAGTACATTAGAACATGTGAACCTGTCCTTGTTCTGTAAAGTGGAACCTAAGAGTTTTATAAAAGCTTAGGAAGACAAGTATTGGAAACATTAAAACTGAAGGTGATCATCAGTTGATTGTTGTGGTTTATGTGGATGATATTATTTTGGATGTAGTAGTGATAAGATGTGTCAAGATTTTCCATGAACATGCGGAAGGAGTTTGAAATGTCCATGCTTGGTGAATTATCCTTCTTCCTTGGGTTGCAAATTTCTCAATCAGATAAGGGGATATTTATTTCATAAACCAAGTATATTAAGGAGATGTTGAAGAAATTCAGGATGGAGGATTGCAATCTTGTAAGCACACCCATGGTTACAACATGCAAGTTGAGTAAGGATGATGAACGTCCCGAGGCTAATCAAACTCTATACAGGTCAATGACTGGTAGTTTATTATATGTGACAGCTACAAGGCCTGATATTATGCAAGAAATTGGTTTGGTGGTGTGGTTTCAGGAAGCACCAAAAGAAATTCATGTGCAAGAAGTTAAAAGAATATTCAAATATCTAAAGGGCACTATGGATTTTGGGTTGTGGTTTTCAAGAGGTGAAAATTTCACCCTAACAACATATATGGATGCGGATTGGGCCGACAACGTTGATGATTGAATAGTACAAGTGGAGCATTCTTCCTTGGTAACGGTCTTGTATCTTGGTTGATTAAGAAATATACTTCAGTTTCACTATCCATAGCAGAAGCTGAATATATAGCAACAACCTCTTGTTGCACACAAGCTCTCCAGATGAAACAAACATTGAAGCACATTATGGTTGAATATGATAATCACATTTTGTTACATCCCAAATTGTGAGGTTACTATTTACTATTACTATATAGAGTAAATATGAATGTAATGTGAAATATGGAGATGCTGGTACCTTGTTATCAATATGAATGCTATCTCATTTGACGTTGTTTCATTTGATGTTATCTCAATTGATGTTATTCATGGTGAAATACTGCATATATGTGATTAGTTGGTTATTGAAGTATTGTTATTCTAACTTTAAAGATGTTATATATATGTTGCTTATTGTTGTGAACAAAGGATTGCTAAGGTATGTGCTAGTGGTTGCAGGAAAACGTTCAATCTCCAGGGGGAGGGAAAGTATCACTCGGGAGAGGAGCTTGGTCGGGTAACTGGTAAAATAAACTATCTGAGCATACGTCACCTTAGATTGAGTAAACTGAGTCAGTTTGTGTGGGTTTCAGGTAAGTCATCCATAGCTTGTATGATTGCAATAGGAGTCTTGCTTACTTCTGCATGCTTTGTGAGTGATGTTTATCTTTGTATCTGTCTTGTGGTATTATGATCATTATGATGGTAATGTGAATGGATGTAAGTGATCGGAAGTGAACATATATACATGTGTATAGTATATACACGTATCCATAGGTATATACATATCGATACAAGTGTAAGCTGGCTAATGGATATGCCATATAGATACATCAATATGGTATACATACATATATGTGTACATAGAGGAATATACAGGAGTATACATATGTATATATGCACACGTCCGGTAATGGGTGGATATTAATAATATTATATTATTATTACCTGACAAATTTACATATATAAATATATGTATATTTATATATATATATAAACATATTGGATATGCTGACTGGCTTACGATATATTATAATGGATATATATATGAAAATATATATTAATATTATGGATATATATATTATAGTAAAATAATACACATATATATATTATACCGTGGTATTTAAATAAATATATATATATATATATATATAATATGATATATATTTCTCTTATTTGGAAAAAAATCAAATTATTTCCATATTGATTTTATATTAATCTTCAACTTAGGGAATCGACCTATTTCCTATTCAAATGTGAAAGTCGAAATATTTGTCTTCAAACTATGGAAATCGAATTATTTCCAGATTATCAAATATTGCATTCGAATTGTTTCCAGATTATTAAATATTTTCATTTTCTAAACTATAGGAAATCGAATCATTTCCAAATCAATAGTTCAAACTTTAGAAAACATAGGAATACTTTCCTGAGAAAATGAAATGCAGCGCTGAAGAAGTCGCGCCTGGAGAATGCGTGCAGGAAGGATTTCCACACTGGGAAGTGCGTGTGAACTAATATTTGATTCATTCAACCACATACAACTGCGAATCTGTCAATGTTTCTTCAAAACAAGAAGGGACTTTTTCACTGAGATATCCAATCCGCCATTTCTAGAGTTTAACCTATAGGTGTCAATTCATCATGTGTTTCTGAATTGGTCTTCAACTGCTGTCGAATTTTAAATAAGGAATAAGTGACATTTGTGTAAGTTGAATTCTTCTGTGATAGAGGTGGCAGAACCCCTGCCTTACTTTGTGGGATACGTTGGAAGCTTTGGGCTGTATAAATAGCCGCTTCATTCTTGTTTGCAAACACCACTTCACCACTTCTTACTTATTCATTCATCTTGCTTTTTGCGTAGAATCATTGAGAGCAATCATTATATTTTTTTGAGAGTATTCATTATATTTTTGAGAGCCATTTTTGTATGTTTCTGAAAGTGCAATCATCATTATAATTTTCTGAGAGTCATCGTACTCTGTTATCGAATTCTCCTGAGTTCATATTGAGAAGTTGAAACCAATATCAGCTGTATAACTGTTTGAGTATCCATTTTCTAAGAAAGAGAAGCAGAGCCTTTTGAAGAATTGGCTAATAGTCTAGAAGTGTTGCAAGTATTGACTAATCCATCATCGTTGGAGAAAAGCTTAAACCAAGCATGGGATATTCTTCTACTATTGTTTCCAATAGTAATTCTTTATATATTTCTGGGAATGCAATTACTGATTGTGCATAGTTAGGTATTTGCATTATGATCTGTATTTCTATTGAAAGTGATGCAATTCTATGAATTGCATGTAGTTGCACCAAGGAAGTAAATTATTTAAAAGATGAATATGCATACTTTTTGTGTTTTTCTTCATTGATATGATCTCCATATAAGGAGAATATGGTTGTAATTAGTTACTAAATACTAGGATGGAAATGAAGGCATTAAGTCAAGTAATGACCCACAGCTTAAGTTATTAGGTTAACTTAGACAGCTTGAGATAGTCCTAGGATGAAGATGTCCGGTATAGGAGGGGAATTTGTGATTACTTGTTATGCTGTTTCATTTCTAGTAGTTTAGTTTGTTGTAGGATGTTTGGGGTACAAATTACCTAGTGAAGGACAAAGACCTACGTGTAGTGTAAGATAGCCCTAAGTCAAATCAAGCCTGAGTAGAGTATATGATAGATGACCTTCTTTCGAAGTACTGAATGAGAACACTTTGGCCAAAGTAGTGAAATGTACGACATCCACTTAGACTATGTGATGCTTGAGACTACACTGTCAGTTCATCGTGATCCTTATACTAGTTCGAGATTGTGAAATAACAAGGTTCTAGTTGTGTAGGACACAACACTATGCTCAGTTGGTTTACAGTATCGGTTACCCAACCAATCTCTTCGTCGAAGGGAGGGCCATCTATTGAATAATAGATGTGTGGGGGACCGCATTATAAGTCCATGGTTGGCAGAAAAGCGCTTGAGTGATGTTGTGATGAGCCCTGTTGGCTCCCAACTCAAACCCTTGTATTTTTGTTTATCTTTTAGTGTTCTTTAGTTTTTTAGAGAAGATTTCTAGACAGAAGAGAAGGGGCATACAACATATAAATGCTCACAAAACTCAAATCTGAGCTAAAACTTGCAAAATGGAAGTGTAGAAGGTCTTTAATAACTGAAACAATGAAAATACAAATCCCAGACATACCCGAAATGCTCCAAATTATTTAAATAAGAAAATAATTCCAATTGCCAGCCAAGAATAGTGAAACTGATAGAATTGGATGCTAGAGCTATAGATCTGACTTCTCCCCAACAAAAACTGGATACAAATAGATGTGAAGGAGGGACGCCAAGAATGGAACACTGTCTGAAGCCAAAAAGAAGGCGTTTTTGCAAGCTACTTCACACGCCTAGCCTCCAGAATGACACATTTCCCAAGGCAAATGGTACGGCAAAGGAAAGAAGCTGAAGAACAAATGCTGAAAGCTGCAGAATAGATGAAGAAGACGTCTCTGGTGTAGAAACCCTCTTCCTTATTGTAACTGGTAAACAACTCAACATAAACTCTAATTAAGCTCAGTAGAACCTCTAAATGAAGCCCTCACAGATGCAGTAATTTGACTGGTCTCTCACAGTCTCAAAAATGCTCAACACTGAAGAAGAACTCACTCTCCAATGGAAGAAATGCTCAAACCCTTGTCTCAGAGAATAGCACAGGAGAAAACCAAAATGACAAAGTCAAATAATCATGAATGAGTTTTATTTGCCAAAAATGCCTTATATCCTCAAGAGGCATGCATTTCAAGAAAGTGACGCCACTTTGAGTCATTTAAATATTTTAGAAAATATTTAAGTCACCTCTCAATAGTTTCATTTTAATACTTGGTCGCACTTTATGTACTTTAAGTGATTTAAAATTATTTTATCATTTTTTTTTTTATAAAGCAATACTTCATTACTTTATAATATATTTAAGTGGTTTTAACTTTATAAAGTCAATTTGACTTTATAATAATAATCCATTTAATTTAAATATTAATATTTAACTTAACCACAAAATATTTCATAACTTCGTCCAAACTCAGTATCTTTCCGTGCCGTCAGAAGCTGGCGAACACTGAACTTGAAACGCTCGTACTGAATTGCATACTGAAGTTGAAGGGGGTGAGAAAGACAAACCCACCAAAATGGCCACTGACCCTCTAACCAGATCCCGTTAGCCTGCGAGAGTCTGAGTAATAGGCTAACCACCATCAAACAAGATCACGCCAAAAAGGGGGACATTACAGTTCGCCCTCCCTGAAATTGCTTGAACTCAAGCAATCTCAACAACAACGATACACCATTCTACCAAGATCCCAAGGATAGTGTTGTGTAATGTCCCTACTGTCATCAATTGTCCCTTGTAACTCCTATATCTGATCAGCCGGATCATCATGTTGTACTTTGTCAATCTCAACACCATTTGTCACAGGAGAGAGGAACTCACAAGAAAGCAGGTCATACCGCTGACAACACCTGCTCCCTACAACTACACGAGATATACTATCCTCCAACATGTCTAACACGTGCATAGCGTAACTATGCATTCAAAATGGATCATGTACATGAAGATTGAAAGTAACACCGTGAATACTCCTAACCATGTACACCTTATTTAACTCCTCAATGAGCCCTGTCTAAAATCCCGATGCACTGACGAAATTCCCGATACTACGATCAATGCTCACCCCTAAATCAAGGTCAAGAGTAGAATCATCATCCACCTGAAAGAGCAGATTATCACGAGACAATGAAACATCTGCCTCAAAAAGAGGATTGTTTACAAACTGAGCCTCATAACTGTTCTGATCCCAATCAAACACCCCTGGTCCCCTGGAAAAAAAAGCAAAATCATAGTCCTCCTCCAAAATTTCTTGTTCCATCTTCTCACTTTCCTCACTGACAAGAAATATAGAATGCATGCTCCCATCCGCCATACTAGCTTGCTGGTCCGTTAAATCAGCAAAGTCATCACCCTCATAAAACCACTCCATTTGTCTATTTTGACCTTTAGGCTTGAGGGGACAGTCATGATTAATATCATACGGACCCTTGCAAGAAAAGCAAATCTTCTTCCTACGTAAATCATTGATTGTCTCTCAATCCAAAGAAGCTGCAAACTTCCTTTTATCATCAACATTTTCTGAATTCTTAGATTTTGATTTGCTATCACTATAGGATGAAGATGCTTCTACATTTGAAGTGAACTTACCACGTGAGGTTGTAAGTTCAATGCTACGAGCTTTTCTCATAGCCTCGTGCAAGGTAGGCGGATCAAATGCCTTGATCCAACCTTTCATTGGCTCATGGAGACCTTCTACAAATAGAATGACAAGTCTCCTCTTTGAGATTCCGGTAACCATGACCAAGAGCTTTTGAAACTCACCAATATAAGACTCCAAGCTACCCAACTGCTTCAACTAAGCAAGGTCTCTGAAGTAAAGTTCTGGATCACGCTTGTCAAACCCTCTCAACCAATCTCTCAGTGAATTCCTGGTAAGAAGTGATCCTATCATGATGGAGTGTGACCATACCATGGTGCCACCAGTCATGTGCCATGCCATCCAAGTGAAGTGCTGCAAATCTTATGGCATGCTCTTCTGCCATTGGACGTAGTGTCAAAAAAATGTCTAGTTTGCTCACCCAGGCTCGAGCTGTGACTTTTCCACTGCCATCAAAATTAGTTAAGGTAGGTTTGTTGGTAGCCTACCTTAGATCATTATACTTGTTGTTAGGCCTCCTATCTGTCCTGTTCCTGCCATGCTCTCTTTTTTGGCACATAAATCTGTCGTAGTTAAGGTGATCCTTAACTCTTTGGGGCAAAGCATCCCACTCATCATGTTGTGTCATGATGTTATCTGCAAAATTCAGATCACCTTCATCAGCCACGTTCTCCTCAACGAGATCATTTCTGATAAATGTTGGCTGAGTAGGCCTGCCATAGGTGCGTGCTGGAGTAACTGTCCTCTGTCTATCTCCATGTACACTACCTTCCTGATCTGGATCCTAGTTCGGCCTTCTCTGAATACTCAAAATCTGGACGTTGGTACTTAGCTACTGGAGGATGTTCGCCACTTGTTCCTGACCTGCAACAAGGCCTCTCAATACATCTCTGGCTTCTCTGTCTTCGACATTAAGACGATTCCTGTAAGGACCTTCCTCATCCCTGTCAGCCATGTTATCAAAGTCTAATTCTTCCTCTTGTTCGTCAAACGTAAATGCTGGAGAAGGTTCAAAAGTACTTCTCTGATATCCAAGACCCCTACGTGAGTAGTACTTGTCAAACCTGTTCTATTGTGACCTCATTGAAGCTGCTAACCCTCCAGGCTGGCAAGATTAGAGCTCTGATACCATTGTGATGAGCCCTGTTGGCTCCCAACTCAAACCCCTATATTTTTGTTTATCTTTTTGTGTTTTTTAGTTTTTTAGAGAAGATTTCTAGACAGAAGAGAAGGGGCATACAAGATATAAATGCTCACAAAACTCAAATCTGAACTAAAACTTGCAAAATGGAAGTGCAGAAGGTCTTTAATAATTGAAACAATGAAAATACAAATTACAGACTTGAAATGCTCCAAATTATTTAAATAAGAAAATAATTCCAATTGCCAGCCAAGAATGGTGAAACTGACAGAATTAGACGCCAGAGCTACAAATCTGACTTCTCCCCAACAAAAATTGGATACAAACAGATGTGAAGGAGGGACACCAAGAATGGAACACTATTTGAAGCCAAAACAAAGGCGTTTTTGCAAGCTACTTCACACGCCTAGCCTCCAGAATGACACATTTCCCAAGGCAAATGGTACGGCCAAGGAAAGAAGCTGAAAAAAAAATGCTGAAAGCTGCAGAATAGATGAAGAAGACATCTCTGGTGTAGAAACCCTCTTCCTTATTGTAACTGGTAAACAACTCAACAAAAACTCTGATTAAGCTCAATAGAACCTCTAAATGAAGCCCTCACAGATGCACTAATTCGACTGGTCTCTCACAGTCTCAAAAATGCTCAACACTAAAGAAGAACTCGCTCTCCAATGGAAGAAATGCTCAAACCCTTGTTTTAGAGAATAGCACAGGAGAAAACCAAAATGGCAAAGTCAAATAATCATGAATGAGTTTTATTTGCCAAAAATGCCTTATATCCTCAAGAGGCATGCATTTCAAGAAAGTGACGCCACTTTGAGCCATTTAAATATTTTAGAAAATATTTAAGTCACCTCTCAATAGTTTCATTTTAATACTTGGGCGCACTTTATGTACTTTAAGTGATTTAAAATCACTTTATCATTTTTATAAAGTAATACTTCATTACTTTATAATATATTTAAGTGGTTTTAACTTTATAAAGTCAATTTGACTTTATAATAATAATCCATTTAATTTAAATATTAATATTTAACTTAACCACAAAATATTTCATAACTTCGTCCAAACTCAGTGTCTTTCCGTGTCGTCAGAAGCTGGCGAACACTGAACTTCAAACACTCGTACTGAATCCCATATTGAAGCTAAAGGGGGTGAGAAAGAGAAACCCACCAAAATGGCCATTGACCCTCTAACCAGATCCTGTTAGCCTACGAGAGTCTGAGTAATAGGCTAACCACCATCAACCAAGATCATGCTGAAAAGGGGGACATTACAAATGCTTCTCCTCTGAAGGCTACTGGCGCACCAAGATTTGAAAGGACGGATTCTTGGACCTTCTTACTACTATTTGTTCTAAAGCTCATTGGAGCTATGATAGTTAAGGTATGTTTTCTCGTTACTTGCACTGGTGAAGTTATTGTAATGAAAAGGAATCTTTATTGTAATTTTAGTATGATATCTTGTTCATATATTATTAATAAAGGAAAGAAAAATTATATTGCAATGACTTGTTAGCACGTTTATTTACTTGCATGTTGTAAATTTGGAATTTTTTTATTTTACCGAAGGGTCTAGTCATTACACATTTCCATATTTTGGGATAACAGAAGTGCAATTAACATCCTAAATAATTTGGTTATGCACTCCAAGACAAAGCACATTTCAATCAAATATCTTTTCTTAAGAGATAAGGTGATTGATTTAATAGGTTAAGTTGTAGAAGTTGTCAAAACCAACTTCAGAGTCCAAGAACACCTGTATGCAAATGGATACCTGTCACAAGGAAGAGAATGGACAAAAGAGCAAACAAGGGTTTGAAGCTCTGAAATATGGAGAGATTATATTATCAGATCAAGAGAATGAATGAAATATACAATGGATCAATCCTTAAGAAAGGAGATCATGCAAAACCTAAAAGAAACCCTAATAGGTAAAAATTTAATAATTAATATAATTATTAAATGTCACATTATGCAAATTAAAGTGAAATCTTAAGAAGGGAATAAAGGTAACTTAATTAACATAATTAAGTTAAAACCTTTACTCTAACACCCCCCCTTAAGATGAGCAAGAGTGCAACTACAAACAAGTGCATGAAAGCAAAAGTAATTCATGGGAAAAACTCTACTCCAAAAAGAGAGGCAAAAAGAAAGTACAAATGGAATGTCACAAGAGACTCTCTCAAGAACATATGCAGATATACAATCAGATACCCCCCCATGAGAGAGAGTGGAGACTCCAAAGCCCCCCCAGAATGAAAGAACCCCTATGCCAATGATCAAACCAATGTGTCTCCTCATAGGAAGAAGAAATCCCTGGATGTGAGGTGAAAATGGAAGTCCTGGATGATGCTCACTGAAGAACTGAACTGCAACATGAGTGTCTTGTTGTGAACTTTTCACACATCACCCCATTCAAATGGGGACCCCCTAATTTTACTGCATTTTGGTCTTTTGGCCTTTGTTTTTTCGTCTCTCTCTCTTTGATCTTTCTGCCCTTCCGGGGATGTCCCATCATTTGACCTAATTGGAAATCTTGGCTAAGTCTGTGAAATTAGGGTTTTCATTCTGTAGGCTTGTTTGAGGTCAAATTGAGTTGGAAAATATAAGTATGAGCTTGACATTGCTATCACGATGCTTCCAGCGGGTTCCCACTGAATTTTCACTAAGTTCTGACCATAGTTACAAGACTCGGACTCGCCTCGGACTCGGCAAGCCGATTTTTGACTCGGACTCGAACTCGGAGCCCAAACTCGCCCAAGACTCGGCAAATAGAAAAACCCAAGAAATTTAGAGATTTTTAAGGATTTAAAGCTTGTTTCATGCACCCTTTAGTAGATAAACCTCAAATACACAATAACATCATGAACTAGAAACTACTATGATCCTATACACAAACATCTATCGATCACATAAGTATAAACACAAATTTTAGCTGAAGGAAATAACACATTCAGATATATAAATATTGTCAAATGTATACAAAACTCATGGAATATGAAATCCATGGCATCAAAACAAATATCAAAACTAAAAATATATGTTTATGGCTCAGAAGAGCTTGGATTACTCATCCCAACATCACGACAAGTCATGCGCTAGTGTCTAAGATAGGTCCTAGATGATGATGTAGCCATGATATTTGCTTGCGTCTCAATGATTGGTATGTATATTCAAGTGAGGCATTTATTATTAAAATTTTATTGTAGCCTTCAAGACTGCATGTTTTGTTGTCGTATGGAACAAGATAATCCTTGATTATGGCTTTGACTATGAAAGATGCAAAGATTTGCAACAGGGGATATGTATTTTGTAGGTTTTATGATCATGATTCATCATTGGCCTATAACATGCTTAGACCTATAGTTTGATGAGGATTTGGGGGAAACACCCGAACGGGGTCGAGGGGTAGTGCCCCTCACGGGGGTTTGGGGGCAGCGCCCCCAGTGGGGTCAAGGGGCAACACCCCTTACGGGGGTCTGGGGGCAGTACTCGCCGAGTTTGGGCGAGTCTTGTAACACTGGTTCTGACAACTTACTATTTTTAGTAAGTACCTAATATGAGGCCTTTTCCTCAAGATTTCGAGATTTTGACTGCATCAACACTTCTAGGTAACTTTAGGGTGCCTGCACATGAAATTTGAACAGATTCTGACAACTTGCTATTTTTAGCAATTCAAGCTTCAAGAGCCATTTTTAGGGTTTGAACATATGATTGTCCAATGCATGACTGGAGATTACTTCTGGGTTTTCTAAGACCTTCGCAGTGATGTGACATGTAAGTCGAGATGATGACTTTCAGCGGTATAGCCTTCAAAGGCTATTTTTAGGGTTTGCGTGTAGAGTTTTTCAATGCATGTCTGGATATTCCTCATGGGTTTTGCGAGAGCTTCGCAGTGAAGTGACATGCAAGCAAAATGGATCATTTTTCAAGGATTTACTATTTTTAGCCGACGCCCGCATGCTGACCAGTTTTCTCGGTTTTTTGAGATCCCACGGGCAGTTTAACATGCAAACTCATCCGACATCAGATTGATCACTTTCCGGACACTTACTATAAATAGCAGTTTCACTCCAGCAGCTCTTCAACACTTCGGTTCAGCAAGCAGAACGACAGGCAACAAAAATCAAGTCAAACGGAAACCGTTCAGGGCACATGCAAGTCAAATTAGGGTTTCCATTGTTATGCCTAAAAATAGGGGGTGAAACACAGAAGTTATCAAAACGAAGTACACCATCATAATTAGCATCTTTCAGGTTGCCTATTGGCAAAATTTGAGCACAATCTGAATACTTACTATTTTTAGGAAGTCACTTCATGGCTATAAATAGCAAGTCTGTGCTAGGGGTAGATGTGGACGGGACACTTAAATCATTAAGGACAAGTGGAGCAAATTCCGGGTTAAACGAAGCTGCAAAGATCAATCAATTTTAGGGTTTGCTAAAAATAGCAGGATGGCTAAACATAGCATACCAATATGGACAGGGGGTATAAACAAGGTGGCAAAGTCTATAGAGGCACAACCACGCCTGCTCCAGCTCAGAACAAATGAAAAACACATGAGGATCCACACTTCTCCAGATTTACTAAAAATAGAAGGGCAAGGCATGGGTAGGGTGTTAGAAATTTATGGATGAAAACTGGCATGAAGATACAAGAAATACGCCCTTATGGGAGAAAGCTTGATGATAAATTTTCTAAGTCATGGAAATTCCCTCACCACATGCTATATGTGCCTAGGCTAGGTGCAAGTTCCTTTAGCACATGTGAAATGCGCCCAAGGCTGCAAGGATATTGAAATTCTTCTGAGGCAAGAAAGTTCCTCCCCCCACCCCTAAATGCGCCCATCATAAGGAAAAGGTTTGAGAGGGGTTCCAAGTCAGAAAATGGAAGTAGCACCCTTCAAATGCGCCCAGCTTGCAAGAGGAAAACATGGTAATGAGGAGAATATTCTAAGTATAAATATTCCTCTTCCCAAGGTAAAATGCGCCCTTAAAGCAAAGAGGGGAGGAAGTTGAAAATATTCTAAATATAAAAGTTCCTCCTCCATAGGTGAAATGCGCCCATGAGCATGAAGCCACTCAAAAATATTTCTAAGTGTTGAAATCAAAGCAGGGGTCTCAAATGCACCCAAGGCAGTATGAGGGCTTGAACAAATTTTTCTAAGTCTTGAAAAATGGAAGTACATGGGTCAAAATGCGCCCAAGATGAGAGGAAAGAATGCTCAGGAAATAATTTCTAAGTATCAAAATGAAAGTTCCCTCACCTCAAATGCGCTCTAAGGAGGTTGGGACATGGAGGAAAATTGTTAAGGCGTGAAAATGCTTGGGAAATGAAGGTAAAGATATGTGTTCTGAAGTGCGCCCAAGGTAAGTTGATTAAGTTAAAAAGTTTCTAAGGCATTTTCTAAAGTGAAAATGAGGAATACGCCTAAGGAAGAGGCAACATGGAAATCTCTAAGTGCTAAGTGATATGCACCCAGATGCAGGAAAAAATTTCTTCAAGAAAATAAGGAAAATGCCAAAACATGAAAATGAAGACTACAAGTAAGAAGTACGCCCAGAATTAAAAGTTGAATAAACCTTAGGAATTTTATTATTTTCAAAAAAATAATAAAATTAAACTTACCCCTTCATCTAGATACACATGAAAATGATGATTTTGAGGGGAAATTTCTTCTGGGTATTGAACATTTTCCACTGGGAGATGATTTAAAATTGTTCCACACCTTGCTCGTGTTGTTTTGATAGAGATTTTTGCCTAGCGCCCGTTTCATGAATTTCCTAGGCGAAAATAAAATTTCTAAGGCAAATAAAAGAAATGTTTTTACAAAAAATGCCTTGGCTGGTGATGTCAAAATGAGCGCCTGGATTACAGTTGATGAAATTTATGAAGCAGATAAACTTGTCTAAGGAAAGGGAAAATAAAACAACAGGTGGTCAACTACACTCACAGGGAAGAGATGAAATTTGTCTAAGGCATGGGAGAATTTGAAGATGAAATGAAGCTCGAACATCAAGCATTCAAATGCGTCCTCAAGGTGAAATATTTTCTAAGGCACAAACTCCAAGCACAAGGTGGTGGATGGGCCCTTGAAGAAGACCTCATGAAATGAACACCATGCACCCAGTTCTTGAAAAGTTATGAAAGTTTGCTGGAAATGATGAACTCTATCACATCCGGAGATCAATCAGTCATAACATGGAAATCAGGTAAGTGAGGTGAAGTTATGTTACAAGTGTTCTGATGCTCTTCTTTTTGTTTTGCAGTATGAACGCCGAGGCCAAGGCATGAGGACTTGATGAAGCTGGACAACGTTACAACTTTGAAAAAGGAAATGGCAGTGAAGATTTGTCTAAGGCATTAAGAATGTGATGCCAAAGAGGTTAAGCGTACCCAAGGCATTGGGCTAGAGAAATGTGAAAGTTACAAGAGACAAATGCATCCAGGAGTTAAAACAACAGGAGGGTTGAATGAGGAAATATCACATTGCTCCAGTCGTTATTTGTTTCATGCTTGTGCCTCCTAACGCAACAAAATTGGCAGGCGAAATAGAGGAGGCGTTTCTGGACGAGAATCCTCTGGAAGATAGTGGGCATTAATTGCTCATGGTGGTTCTTGCAAAGGAGTGGAGAAACTCCAGCGCATTCATTGCCCCACTCCTCTCAGTGGCGGTTTTTAGGGAAAAAACCCTAATTAGCGCATATGTGGCTCAATCTGAGCCTTTCATTGTAATTGAATCTAAGCCGTCCGTCGGACTGGGCCAACTATAAAAGGGGCATCCCCCCTCATTTGTAATCAATTAGATTAGATCAAGAAATCAAAGAGTAGAGAGGATAGAAGTTAGAATAGACAGAGAGTAACTTAGAAGATAACTTAGTTTGAAAAGGAAAGATAACTTTCCCTTTGAAAGTTTTGTAAACAGTTGTTGTGAACACTTTTCATAGTACAAAGAGTTTCATTGCTTGGTGATTTCTTCTATTGTTATGAGTAGATAGCAAGGCCCTTTCATCTTTCCAATTCAAAGTAGATAGAGTAAAGTAGGTTTCGTCTTATGCAAGCAGTTGGTAATCGTGGAATGCAGTGTTTGACTTGAGCAAGTCTTTTTTCATCCATACCACTAGCGGGCTCACTAATGGTGAGTTCGCCCTGCGTGGTCAACTGGAGTATTGGCACTTAATTTCGATTGTGGTACATATGTCCATATGCATCATTGTGATGGTATGTACATGTTGTGTCATAATTTGAACACCTTTCTCATCCTTTGAAGATTGCACCAATTTTGTAGAAGTTGTCCGAAGGGAGGCAAAGCAAAGTCTGGTTCGAAGTTTGTTAAAGTTGATCCTCGTATTCTACCTTTAGGAGTAGACTATAGAGTCCCTATCCTTATCCCTTTTAAATTCAGTATTGTCCTGTTAGTTTAAGAACCTAAGCGTCATTGACAAATCTCCCGAAATTTGAGAATCCTTTCTTCTGAATGAGCAATTCACGTAAGCCCCCTTGAAATAACCAGCAAATCATTCACGCCTCTTCACTACATAAGGAACCTTGGAGTTGAATGCATGATCTTTCATGCAATCTTAGCATGCGGAATACTTTGATCAAGAGAGGATAGGGTGATCGTTGTACACTTTATTTTGTGTTGGTGCGGTCATAAAACACCCGTCAACATGTCTGAATATCAAAATGGTGAATCAAACAACTCAAGATGATCCTAAAATGGAATCTCCAATGAAGAAGGGATAACAGGTGTGTTGAATTTGTCATCTGTGAGGAAAGGAATATCCTCTGATATGGCCTCAACAACTGCACTTGATGGCTCGATGAGTGGAGAAACAATGTCAGTCACAACTGAAGAGGAATCTTGTTGATTAGATATGATCTCAACAGGAGGAAGAGGTGTAGAAGTCTCAACACTAGTCTCATGAACAGATGGAAGAACACATAAGTTCAAGTGACCGAACTTCTCCTCAGATACTGCATGCTCTCTTGTAGAAAGAGAGGGAGATGGTGGACCAAAGTGTGTGAATGCATACAATCGAGAAAAATGATCAACTGTCCTTGTTGCAACAATGTTTCCAGTTTGAAAGTCTCTGATGTGCACTGAATCGGGTGTGAACTCAATTGTCTTCCCTGTCCCACTGTGAGTAATCTGATAGATGGAGAGAAGGTTAGTGGTCAAAGATGGAACACATAGTACATCATTGAATGTACTATCATCGATGTCGATAGAACCTTTCTGTTACATCCCTTGCATTGAGACTATGAAATTGGTTATGTATTTTCGGATGCAAAGTTAGTTGCAAGTATCTGTTTTCGTGTGAATGTGAAATTATGAATAGAATAGATGTTTTATTTATCATAATTGTAAGTTAACGATCCTTTCATTTGCAAGTGAATTTCTTGTTCACATGAAATTGAATGTGTTCATGAGATTATATTTAAATGCATATTTATGAAGCCGTTGTGAACAATCTAACCATAGTACCTGTCATTGGATGCAAGATTGGTGACGCTGCGACGGAAAAGGAGATGTCATTAGGGAGAGGTAGTGGTTAACAGAGGATCGGAAATTGTTATCTCACCTTGAGTTGGTGTAAGACAAGCAATCGAAATTGTAACTTGGCCATAAACAATTTAAAGTAATTAATTATTTTATAAGTCAATTTAAATATATATATATATATATATAAATCTTAAATAATTAAAAAAAAGAGATTTCAATTGATTAATAAACGTTATTATTAAATATTATAATTATGGGTGTGGAGCGATGTAATAGTCAATATCAAATTAACATTTGGAAATATTAATCTTAGAATCGAATATTTCTTTTATTCAAAATTTAATTGGCAAGAGTTGGCGTCGAGCCTTATGGTGAGACTCCGGGCAGCTCACCACCACGTTGGAGAAACGCCCAAGAATGGGCAGGGGAAAGATTTCTTGAACTGTTTGGGGAGTTCGAGTTTCTTCATGGAAAGTAGACCTTCATTCATTGATGCAGCTGATTTTTGGGCATCTCTCATTCTTTTTCTCTCTATCAATTGTGAAAATTACGGTGCTTCCTTCATTGCCTTTTCAATTAAGTTCTTTTTGGAGTTTTCCATTCACACTGTGCTCTTGTTGGAATCTTGCTCTGCAATCGTCGGATTGCTCAAGCTTATTCATTTACTTGTTTTCTTCTTTGTGGTTGGCAACCTTGAGATTTAGCTCTTATGTCAAAGTTCTGTTGAGCCGTTGCTTGAATCGGGATTCTACCTTGCACATCTTCCAATCAGAAAAGTGGTGTTGAATCTCTGATTATCATCTTTGGTTATTTTTCGGTGGGGTTCTATTGGTTTGTGGAATTACGGGAAAAGAGCTTTGTTATCAAGTTTGTATTTCAATCTCTCAGGCAAGTAATAAATAAATCATCCTCTCTGTATTTTGTATTGATGAATTATTCTAGAGTTTTCTTTCGGTGTTGCAACTGTTCTGGTTAGCATCAACCAGCTTGTAACCGGATCTGTCTATGTGTATTGAGATTAACTCGAAATGCATTTCACCCTACCATGTATCATTATAGTGAATGGTAGTTGCTAGGGTCCTGGTTATCGAATTGGTTCTATTGTTGGTTATGCCGGAATGATACCAGTCTCTTGAGTTCTATCCTCTTTTTGTGTTGGGTCTGAAACAATGACAACCTTGAAGCCAATCCTACCATCAATATATGTATGTTTTCCTCTATCGATTAGAGGCCTAAATTGAAACCTTGAACCTCTATTGAGAAACCTAAATGGTTATGGTTTTCTTCTCTTTTTCCATGTTGTGATCAAATCTTGACTTCTTGAAGATTGTTGGGTCTATAATCTGAAATAACTTTCAGTTAAGGGAATTTGAGGAAAATGATTTAATATTCCAATCAAACTCAATCTAATTAGCAAACTGAATCTTGACTTGGTTTCCAATCTTTTTGTTGTTCGGAAAAACTCCTGAACATAAACATATCAGTATAAATATTGAGATCTTGAAAGCTTCTCATTCTTCATATGCATTCACTTAATAGTTAAGATATAACCTGAACCTAATGGAATGAGAATCAAACCTAACATTAAATCAATAATCATGAGACTTTTGTAATCATGTCGAGCAAGGGTGAGAGCACTGATGGTACAGGAGTGCCAGAATGTTAATGAAATCCTTGGCCAAGGTACAATGCTATATTCAACATATGTCAAACATCAAGTACCAGATATACCCCTGATCAGAGTGACCTTTCTAGTTGGGAGGTACCCTTAGTAAGGTGGATCAGGAGGTATAGGTCCTTGACGCAAGGCTCAGAGGCACGATGATGATAATAAGAGATCCTTGTTAACTACCCTCGTGAAGGGATGGGTTCCTTTAGTTGAAGGAACACGGGAGACCAGTAGGTCTTTGGATGGGCGGTAAAGCCCTTGATGATATCTCCTTTTTTCCTTGATGACAGTGACAAGATCAAATGCTTCAGCTTCTTATCTATAAACTCTTTAAACCCCTCTCTCTCTTGTAATATTTGAAATGGTTACTTAGATTAAAGATTGGTCAGTTGAAATTTTATTTGTAAGATTGAAAAGTATGTTAAAGTTCATTTGAATTTTTGTTATTGGAAATCAATGGATGTTTCTTTTCAGTTAATTCAGTTAGATGTTTCTTTTCAGCTGAATTGAACTTTGAAGCTAGTTGGGTTGTTAACCTTATATTAGTTGTAGGATTGTTAGAGTGTTACACTTTCCCACATACACTCATATAAGTGTTATTACCCAGCAATATGTGTGGTGAGGATGCAGCCTCGAAAGATGAGAACATGTCCTAAGAAGATGCCATATGGTGTGAAGCACCTGAATCTAGTAGCCATCTAGATGAATGTGAACTGGTGGTTGCACATAATGCATGACCCTTATATGGGACCTGTCCATCTATCTGGAATGATAGTGAAGAAGAATATCCGCTTGAAGTAGATGAAGAAGAATGATGAATATGGTTCCTCTCAAGGAGAGCTTTCAAATCTGAAACCTGTTTTGCATATCCATCTATCTTCTTCTCATAACACTTGGACTCATCATGTCCTGGCTTAGTACAATAAGCACACTTAGGTCTGTCTTTCTTTGATGTTTCCCCCTTAGGAGAAGGTGAATCAGAAGTGTTTCGTGAACTGGAATCCTTCCAATGCTCTGTTGTCTGTGGTTTCTATTTCTGCTTCTGCTTCTGCTTCCCTCGAGACGACTGTGCTAGCAATGCTTGGTGCGGTGATCCTGTGAGAGCATCCAACTGTGATATCTTGGCTTGCTCTCGTGTCAAATGATCACAGAACACCTCAAAAGTAGGCATGGTAAATTGATTGCCCAAGGCATCCATAGTGGAATAGAAGGTAGATGAGAATATCTGAAAGTTCCCACGAAGCTTTGACAAAATCATGTAAATACACTCTGTATCAATCTTAACCTTACCACAACCTTGTAGAAGAGATCTCTGTTGTTTGAATTTCATCAGAAAGTCCTCAATGGAGGGAAAAGAATCAAGTACAAGTGAAGTCAATTCTACCTCAATCCGTAGTGCACGAAACTGATTGATGGTACCAAATAAATCATTGAACTTGGTCCACATTTCAAGAGGACTATTACATGCATCAAGATGAAACAACAAGTTGTCTGAAACATGTAAGGAAATCAAACCCATAGCCTCATCCATCTTATTTCTATGCTACATAATCTCAAAAGGCTTTATCAAAACTGGCTGAATCAAAACTGGTTGAACCGTATCTAAACAGGACCACAACTCCTTTGATCTGAGAAGACGTGTCATGAATGCCTTCCAGGTATGATAGTTATGAGGTGTGAGAAGTTCAACAGTAGAAGTGTTTTTGGCCATGTTTGGAGAGGTTTTAATGGATGTTCAATGTGAAGAGTTTCTGGTTTTCTGAAGTAAATGATAGAAAGCAAGAAAAAAACTCCCCCCACAATGCAAAAAACCAAACCCCAGCAGAGATTTTTCAGTGAAAAAGCAAAAAAAAGGCAAAAAAAAGTTTCAGACTGAATATTGTGTACCTGGTAAATATTCTGAAAAAAAAAACAGTAGATCTGAATAGAGCGCATTCACAGCTTTCCGACACCTATTTGTTTTCGAAAAACGGAGCAAAAATGACCAAGTTATGCCCTCCGGAGTGCAGAAAAATCATCTGACTTTGACTGCGAAATAATACAGACAAATTGCAAAATTTTGAAAAATATCTTACACCATCAGAACGGGTTCGGAACCAGCTTTCCGACGCCTATTTTCGTTCGAAAATCCAAGAAAAAATGCCCATTTTACGCCCGATTTAGTGCAAGTTGCTTAAAATGTCCAATAGGCCCTTCAAGAGCCCTTAGGGGCTAAAAAAGATAAGCCCCTTGTCCAGTGAGCGACTAGGGGTGGAGGATCGACAGCGATGGTGCGCAGGTAGGGCGGAGGTGGCATTGTGGTGGTGGGCCGGTGGCCGGCCAACAGAGGTTGGGCGGCGGCGACGGCTGGGCGGCCGGCCGGCCCGATAGTATTTGCTAGCGGCTGTCACCTCTTTTGGTGGCCGCTTGGCTGCGCAGCGGCGATGGACCCTTTTACGTGGGGAGCACTGCAAATTTTTGAAAAAAATTGATTTTTTGATTATTTTTATTTCAATTTTCAGCCTCGTAAACTGTGCCCTGAGGCCGTACGGCTTTGGGGCCATTTTTTTTTTTGCCTTTTCGGTCGACAGAAGCCAAAATAGACAAATTTTATATGAAAATAGGGGTTTTTAGATGCTCCACACTCAATGGCGAGTCCCGTTTTGTCCAAAAATGCCCAGAAAAATAGGCGACCCCCAGATCCACTAAAAATCAAACTGAAAACTTGGGAAAGCCTGATCAAACCCTCATAGCTCCAAATTCTTCAAACAAGAATAGGCTGCAGCAGGTCCGCTCTGATACCATGTAGAAGTTGTCAAAACTAACTTCAGAGTCTAAGAACACTTGCATGCAAATGGATACCTGTCACAGGGAAGAGAATGGATGAAAAAGAAAAGGAGGGTTTGAAGCTCTGAAATATGGAGAGATTATATTTTCAGATCAAGAGAATGAATGAAATATACAATGGATCAATCCTTAAGAAAGGAGATCATGCAAAACCTAAAAGAAACCTTAATAGGTAAACATTTAATTATTAAATGTCACATTATGCAAACTAAAGTGAAATCTTAAGAAGGGAATAAAGGTAACTTAATTAACATAATTAAGTTAAAACCTTCACTCTAACAAAAGTTGGAGTATATTGCTACACAAGAGCAAGTTGTTGACATTGTAACAAAGCCCCTTCCGAAAGACACTTTTGAGTACCTTAGGCGAAAATTGGGAGTGATATCACTCTCATCTAGTCACTAAATTCTTAAGAAGAAGCATGTTTTCAGCCCTAGAAAGCCTTTGCCATTGATGTCAAAGAGGGAGGAGTAGAGTAAGGGGGCGTATTTTAGTTAGGGGAGAAGTATGTTCCTATTGCATTCACAAATTATTTCTTTACAAGATTGCCATCAATGACAAAGGGGGAGATTGTTGGAAAAATGTTGTCATTGATGTCAAAGGCCAATTATGGAAGAGAGTTTAATTATTTCATGGAAGATTGTATTTAATTATGAGTTTTCCCCCTTATGTTGCAAAAGGAAATGAAATAAAATTCAAATTTATTTGTTGCTAAGGGCCGACCCTTAGCCTCTTGACGCCCTCATTTAATGATTTACAAATTGTAATTTGATGAGGCTGACCCTCCTCTTTGTGGCACCCCATTTTGGAGATTCAAATTTTGAAAATAAAAAATTATATATTATTTTTAGACAGGCTGACTCCTATTGGAGTGCCCAAATTGGAGATGAAAAAGCATATATAAAATCAAGAGTTGTATCCATTAGAAGATGTCATATTCTTTCATGAAGTTGCCCCCATTTTTGAAGGTATAAGGAGAGGTTGCAAAGATTTTTTGGAGGCAAGAAAGTTATGAATATCTTTCTATATTAGAGCAGATCTCAAGGAATAAAAATCAGAATTTCAGAGCAGATCTAAAAGCAAGATCATGGCAGATCTGTGAGCAAAGTTCTTGAAGATTTTGAGCAGATTTAGAAAATCATTTTGGAGTAGATTTATAAAGGATATTGGAGCAAGTTTTGGAGCAGAGTTGTCAAGTATAATGGAGCAGATCTAAGAGACATATTGAACACAATTTGAAGGCAGATTTTGTTGGAGTCATGAGCAGATTTGTGAAGGAGAATTAGAAGCTAATTCAAGAAGGAGATTCAAATAATTTTCCTATTGTTCATTTGGAGATTGGTGCCTCCTAATTGAGGAATTCAGGGGGTTGGTGCCTCTTATTAAAAGATATTGGTGTCTCTTGCTGGGTTGGTGCCTACAAAGATTTGTAAGAAGATTCTATTTTGTTGAGGCTGGATTTGGTAGGTAGATCGAAGTAGCTATTCACTGTGGTTTTCTCCCGAAAGGTTTTCCATGTAAAATCTTGTCTCTTTTGTTTGTGGATCTTGTGTGATTGTTTTATTGTGATTATTAAATTTTTAATAAGTAAAAGATTAACTTATACTGATTCATCCCTCTTAGTATAAGTGTGTGTGCACACAGTTATACTAAGAGGAGGGGGGATGAATCAGTATAACAACAATCTTTTACTTTTCAAAACTTAATCAACCACAACAATAACACACATGCAATTAAGAACAACAATACAAACACACAATTTTTGTGGAAACCCTTATAGGAGAAAACCACGGCAAAATATTGCTTTTCTCAAAAACTTCTTTTTGTAGGCACTGACCTACTTCTCTTACAAATCTTCTTTTGTAGGAACCAACCCATTGGAGACACCAGTCCCCACTTTCTAAATTTGTAGGCACCAACCCATTGGAGACACCAATCTCTTCTTTGATAGGCACCAACCTCCAAATTCTTCAATGAATGATATGTCTTCGCAAGATCTAAATGTTGATACACTTTCCCTCACAAATGTGATCACAAATCTGACTCAAATGATGTATACCTTCCTTTCAGAAATCTGATTTAAATACTGCAATATATTCACTCACAAATCTGATCACAATGATGCATTGCTTGGACAAATATTTCTGCCTTAAGGTCTTCTCTAATTTCGCTTTAAAGATCTGCTCATGACTTCATCAAAAACTGCCTTCATATCTGCCCACAAATCTGCAATATATCTACTCATAAATCCACAATATAATTTTCAACAATTTGCTCATAAATATGCCATAATCTTCAACAATTTACTCATAAATCTGTTATATGTCTATTCATAAATCTGCAATGTGTCTTCAATGATTTGCTCATTAATCTGCTATATGCCTACTCATAAATCTGCAATCTATGCTCCACGGGGTTTCGGGGATGGCAAGAACCCGGTACGCCGGGACGAGTTTCTGGTACGGGGGTACTTTTTTAGGGGACGGCTGATAAAAAAATAGGGAAATTTTTAAAAATATAGAGAAATTTCAAATGTTCATAGCATAACATTGATAAAGCATTCATTGTAGACATTGTATAAGCTTATTATATATCATTGGACTTGAATTGAGATTTCACATGAGAATCGACAAACAAATTAACAGAATTCAAATGATTTTTATTATCAATGTGCATACATATCATATAAGAGTTTGATAATTATAACCAAAATGCCCAAAGGCTTCAAGTCTCAACTATGAAATGACATGATAAACATAAGACTAAGAAAATATATCGCTGTCCAGTGTCCCTAATCAGCAAAAGGTAGTTCTAAATCAGCATCGCCCTCATCATCGCCATCGGAGTAAAAATGAGTTACTTTTTCTCATTTTGGAGCTTAAATGTCACTTACATTAGGTCAAGTGTGATGGGGCGTCCTTTGTGGGCCTGCCCATAGCTTTATTTTTATAAACCCGCCCTTAGCTTTATTTTTATAAAAAACTTTTTTTTAAAAAAGCGTTTTTTTTTTTGGTTGGGCCATAGGGTACTGCTAGAAGTATCCGGTATAGTCGGGGTACCGCTAGGCAGTACCGGGTACTTCTAGCAGTACCCAAGTCCCCTATTTTTTGGCAAAAAGTCCCCTAAAAGTACCCGAGTCCTCGATTTTTTGGCAAACCGTCCCTTAGAAGTACTGGGTACTTGGAGGGCAAAGGGGCACGGCCAGGGTACATTTCCTAGCCGTACCCGCATCCTTGTTTCGTACTCGGTACGGGAAACGGGTAAAAACCATAGGGGACGCGTCCCCGTGGAGCATAGTCTGCAATATAATCTTCAACAAGCTTGTTCATAAATCTGCCATATGTTTGCTCCAAAAATTTTGATTTTCTTCTTTTAGATCTGCTATAAAATAGAAAGATATTCAATCATTCCTTACTTTAAAAAAAACTTCACAAAATCCTCTTATATCTTCTCAAAGTAGGCGACCTGATTGAAAAGACATATCACTTTGCAAGAGGGGCAACCATTGATTTATACACACCACTTCATATCAATTTTGGGCGCTCAAATGCAAGGGGTTGTCTAATGTCCCCTTTTTCCTAGGCAGTGGTTAGTCCATCACTTAGGCCCCGTGGACTAACAGGGTGGTTAGGGGGTGCTTTGAGGGTGTTTTAGACTTGTTCAATCCAACCTTTTTGAGCTCAGTCAATGTTTTTCCCAGCCTAGTGTTTACCAGGGAGTTCGCAAAAGCTATTCAGTCATTTTAACCATACTTACTACTTTTAGTAAGTCACATGGACATTTCATATATACTTACTGTTTATAGTAAATCACTGGTATGGTCAGTTGGTAGAGTTACTATTTTGGGCATGATGGCAAAGTTACAACTTCCATTGAGGAGGCTACATAGGCGAGGGATAGAGCACTCGCATAGGCCGAGAGTGTTAGAGAGCTAGTGGACCATGTTCGTAAGTCACAAGAGCAATTAGCTCAAGTGACTGCAGCAGAGCGTACATGAGTCACAACTCTCGAGCAGGCAGTGGCAGAGAGGGATAGATTATTGGTCGAGAGAGACAAACTACTGGCCGAGGAGGGCCAACTGATGGAAAAGGATAGAGAGTTGCAAGGAAGGAGCCAAGAGCTAGAGAAGACAAAGCTCACAGAGGTAGTACAAATGGTCAAAACAGCGAGAGAAAGGCAGTTGGCGGCCAATCAAAAACTCCAATGTCTATAATAGTTGGCAACCACCACCCCCACATCCTCTATACATCCAGGGGCATCCTCTTAACCCTCCTTCTCAGTGATTCTTTCTCTTTTGTAGTCCCCCATTTTGTTGTTCTTTCATCTAGAAGACGACTTTCTTTTTTCGAAGGGATGATGTAGTCAACCTGTTACATCCCTTACTTTGAAACAATGAATCTGGTTATGTAACTTGATTTTTTTAGGATGCAGAGTTAGTTGCAAGTAACTATTTTCATGTGAATGTGAAGTCGTGAATAAAATAGATGTTTTAATTATCGTAACTGTAAGTTAGCGATCTTTTTATGTGCAAGTGAATTTATTGTTCACATGGAATTGAATGTGTTCATGAGATTATATTTAAAGGCATATTTATGAAGCCGTTGGGAACAATCTAACCATAGTACCTGTCAGTGGATGCAAGACGAACGACATCGCGATGAAAAAGGAGATGTCATCAAGGAGAGGTAGTGGTTAACAGATAATCGAAAATTGTCATCGTCATCTCGCCTTGAGCCGGTGTAAGACAAGGAATCGAAATTGTAGCTTGGCCATTAATATTTAATATAATTATTTATTAAATAAGCCAATTTAAATAATATATAAATCTTTAATCATCTTGAAAAGGAGGATGCAATAGTTAATAAATATTAAATTAAAATAATAGTTATAATTAAAATATTTAATTATAATCTCTGGAAAGTCGAGCGAAACCTTCTTGGTATATTTATATTTATTTTTGCAAGTAATAATTAAATATTAAATTAAAATGAGAGATATTAAGTTAAAAGTCTTTATTTCAAAATTTGCAACCTTTGAAGGATGTAAAATTGAAAATTAAATGGATTAAATGGGGAAGTCGATGTTATGGAGAAAACGCCATCTGCTTGCCACTCCCGCATAATGGAAACGCCCAAGATCATGGGTAGTGGAAGGGATTCTTGGCGAAAGTTTTGATGCCGTCATTGGAGTCTTCGGTTCCTTATGTTGGGGGAGTGCATTCGGTGGGACGGGCATTCCTGTTGAAGCTCATACCTTAAGCTGGTTCGCTCCATAGGTTTCACGAATCATTCATCACATGCATCCGCCGCTGATTGCCTTCACCCATTCTAATTATTGGGGAGCTCTAATAATAATCGCATCCTAACATTCTTCCTTCTTCATTGGAGTCAAGCTTCACATTAATTTAACTCATCTTCCGTTGGGCCAAGAAGATTCTTTAGTCCATCCAATCTCTCTGCTCGGGATTGAAAATCTTTGGAGGGTGTCGATGGAAAGAGTTTTCCGTGGTTGAGTTCTTGGTTAGCGCTGTTGCAGGGTCTGTTGTCAACCCATATCACTTGGGGATTCTTAGCGGCTCCTTCAGGCTTCGAGTCATTTACCCAGGCACGTATGACAATAACTTTCATGATTTCCATCTTCGATAGCAAATAATAGTAACTATAAAAGAAACTTTGAAACCAAGTGCTTGATTCGATGGAACTAGTTTTAAATGCAATTCTGTAGATGGATTCTTCTCTGGTTAGAATGTATACTCAAGTCGAATCTATTCATCTTTTCTTGACTGACCACCATTATAGTCGAGCTGCATTCAATTTTGCACTGGCATGTCTTTATACGGGAACCTGAATCAAGGCTGTAACTTTCTCTTCTTATAAATGCACATACCCAATCCGAATAAGGAACTTCAATTTCTAATCTTTAATTTTGTAGCTCTTGTGAACTTCAAATTCAATTAGAGCAAAACTAGTCTTTCTTTTGGGTCTAGGGTGAGTGAAAATCAAACATGAATAGCTTGAATTGTGCGTAGCTAAATTGTTCACCCTTGATGTAAGAAGGAATAAGCTCATGTTTTCTGGTTAAGAAATTCAGGTCTGAACCTTTAGAGTCTTTCCTCATCTCTGTTGATCGGAATGAACTTCTCCTGAATTGTAACCCTGTTGCAAGATGAACTGGAAATGTGAATATATTGGATATAATGAAAACTTGACTTGACTTTATAATTTAAACCTTGAGACCTAATATGAAATTGAAGGATACAGTCTAGAAGACCACCTAATCGAGCAGGCCGTTTGGTTCATAAGTGCTCAATGGAAACAGCTTAATCTTAAAATAATATGTTTTCCTAATCAGATAATTGTGGTGTCAAATCCTTCATGGTTAAGGTATAACCTTGAACTAAAAATGGACCCCAGGAAGTTATATATATCAATAAACCCTAAAGTTAAGTTTATCCTCGATCCAAGAGAATATGGATAACCCAACCTGAGGAGGCACTAAATAAGAAACTTGATTTAAATCTATCACGCCGAGCGAGGGTGAGAGTGCTGACGGCACAGGAGTGCCTGTTAAATATTAAATCCTTGGCCAAGGTACGATGCTAGATTCAACATCTGTCAGCTATCAAGTACCGGATATACCACTGATCAGAGTGGCCTTTCTAGTTGGGAGGTACCCTTAGTAAGGTCGATCGGGAGGTATAGGTCCTTGACACCAGGCTCAGAGGCATGATGATGATGATGATGATAAAAAGAGATCCTTGTTGATTACCCTCGTGAAGGCAATTGAAGGAACACGGGAGACCAGTAGGTCTTCGGTTGGGCGATAAAGCCCTTGATGATATCTTCCTTTTTCCTTGATGACTGAGTCAGGATCGAGTGCTTCAGCTTCTTAACTATAAACTCTGGAAACCCTATTCTCTCACTTAAAGCATTTGCAATGATTACTTAGTGTAAAATGTTCAGTTGTAATTTTATTTTGGAATCATTGAAAAGTTAGTTCATTTCGTTATATTTATGTTATTAAAATTCAGAAAATGCTCCTTCCAGTTAATTTAGGTAGTCATTCCTTTCCAGCAGAACTGAAGTTTGAAAATAGTTGTAAACTGAATGTTATGTAAATTTCTTGAAGTTCTTACCTTTGAAATGAAAAGTGGAAACCCTGGTTTGACAGTTATTTAGTTATTGTTCTTCCGTGAATTGGTTGGGTGGAAGCCGTTAGTTTTTTTGTTAACTCAGTTGAAATCGTAATCTTAGATGTTAGTTGAAACTTAAATTGGTAGTTAATTTCAGAAGATGAGTTGGTATTGTTACACAACCGAACATAATTATCTTGTTTTAGTTGGCCAAATAAGTTAATAAATAAAAATCAATGTATGCAACAAATGTTTAATATTATATGCTGTTATCGAGAGTTAAGTACCTGACCATTTGATTGGTTGTATCAGGTAGTTCCTGATGGTTGGTGTTCTCAACCAACATCGGCAATTATATATGTCTTGTTCACTTGTAGTAGAGGACAACACAAATCTTGTGTATTGTACTTATTGCCATAGAATGAATGATAATACTATTGTTTTGTGCATATGCATTTGTGAGTATTGGATATGTATGTTTTTGTAAGTTCTATTCTCATTTACTTTGTTAGTCAGTCAAGTTACTTCCGTGAGTAAACAACACAAAATACCATGATTAAATGACAAATGTTTTGGGCCTTTTCAATAGAAAGGCTATGAATTACTCTTAGTAATTAAACACAAGTCCTCCATAAATCAAACTTTAGGAGATGATCTAAATGATGGAGTTATATTTTTTTCAAAAGGGAGGGGTTCCTCCTTGAGCAATTCCATTTAATCTCGTTCATCTAGGTGCTTGCTGCCATAAATGGAAACTGATCAATGCTTGTTTCATCAAGGAATTTTTCCACCCTATTACCCTCTTTGAAATATTTTTAAGAAATTGTTGAATAGGACAACTAAGGGGAGGGGGACTAAGGGGCGGGGGCTGGGGTGAATCAGTTGTCATAGATTTTAACCTTTAATTCAATCACCATAATAATACTTAAAACTGCTTAAATGATTAATCATCAAATGCCAATGCAAAAAATCAAATCCAACACATAAACACAATAACACCAGATTTACGTGGAAAACCCAATGAGGGAAAAACCACGGTGAGGATTAACTCACACTATAGAGAATATCAAAACCGATTACAAAAAGGCTCACTGCTTGAAACAAAGACTCACTGTTCGGAACAAGGACTCGTTGTCCAACAGGGCTACAACCCGAAGGGCTCACTGCCACAGAGATACAAAGAAGACTTGTTACAGAGAGACTACAATCCCAATGCAACAAAGGATTCCACCACTGTCACTTGATCAACTTGCATGAATGATAGAGTTCTCCTTTTGCTCACTGTATCCGGTAACTCGGCATTAAGCTTCACACTGATCTGCCACACACATCTCACACACACTTTCTGAATAGCATCAATGTCGCGTCTACTCTTTCACTTATCTTCCTTCTTTTTTCTTGTACATTTTTCATTACTAGCTCATCCTGTATTTATACTATCTCCAACCTTGAAAAAGATCCAAAGTCGGCCATCCAATTTCAAATTCAAATTACGTCGGCGCCAAACATCCTAGGGTGGAAATAGAATGAGGGCAACCCAAACACACGTTTCATCGAGACCCAAAATAGATCCAACACGCTTCATTAACTTTGAAGATAGTGCTTAACACAAGGTCGGCCAAACCAGTGTAAAACACATAGAACAATTAAGCTCGAAACTTCTAGAAACCAAAAATATCTTCAATACAACCAAAACATCTTAACTCTAGAACTACAAGTCAAAAGACTTCATCAAAGAGAAATCCGGACCAGCAACATTTCTCCCAAACCTCAACCAGAACACAAAAAAACATAGTTCACAACAGGTGAACACAACTCAAACTTCTCAACAAACTAACAACCAAAAATCTAGATATAGCAACCTTCAACAACCATAACCAACATATCTGAACCACACAAACATAGGGGCAAATACCGGATCATCAACTGAATACCTATAAACTTTCTTTTATACAATTTTCTCAATATCCTCAACATATACAACCAACATCAACTAGTAGATAACTAGTTGACCAGTTGACATCAATGACAACACAATCCAAATCATTGAGTAACAGAAATTTCTTCAAATCATTGAGCAATCAGGCTGGATTCCTCAATGATGTTTCCTAATCAATGTAATGTCCCTTACCCAACCTTGTCTTAGGACTCACTTGTTTGTGTGATGTCCCCATCCTAGTCGGCGCAGCTGGATATGTGGTTAGCCTATCATCCTGGTCCTCGTAGGCTGACAGATATGTGTAGAGGATCAATTGAGGCAGTTACCCGGTGTTCAGGAACTTCATTCTTTCAGTTGAGTCAGGTTGGGCCTTCGCAGAATCTTTCAGAGAGGTTTTTCAGTTACTTACTATTAATAGTAAGTCAGGCAGGCGGAAGCTGCTATTTTGGGCAGGGCACCTGGTTCAGCTGGTTAGCTCGGAGTCGACCCAGTTCATCAATTTGATGGTTAGATGGAAAATAATGGAGCATTTAATGATTATTAAATAATTGATATTTTGACTTTATGTTATAAAGTCACTTTATTAATATATTTAAATATTAATGATTTAATGGCATATTATAAAGTATTTTTAATACTTTATAATAAAGTGAAATATTTATTATAATGAATAATTATTTATTCATTAAAGTGGGACGCCATTTATTTAATATTTTTCCTAAGTTAAGAAAAGGACGAATTTAATCATTTATTTAAATGATTATTAAAAAGAAGCTTGGGTCGAATTTTTGAAAGGGGATATTTATACACTGCCAAGACAAATTGAACTCTTATGTTATGATTATTCAATTTGTCTTATTTTGCTCTGAGCATTGGAGTTTGCAAAACCTAGGGTTTCAGCAGACAGTTGATTTTGGAGAACATTCCCTCTTCAAGATTTGGCATACTGAGACTGTGAAATACCAGTTGAAGATTGTCGTACTCGGTGACTTCATACGGAGGTTGCAGTTGAGCTTATTGATTCGATTCAGGAAGGATTTGCAGAGATTTCTCATCAATTAATGGTGGCGATTTATCAGAGGACATTTCACAGAGTTCAGGCACATTCTTCTAGAGGCCGTACCATATTTATTGTTGCTGGCTGGGTCATACTTTTCTGTACCAGCAAGGGCCGTACTTTATCTCCAGAGGAAATCGCTTTGCCTTTTTACCTTCTGTCCTTTGCAAAGTTGGCGCCTAGGGTGTCTGGAGCTGTTTCGTTGTTTCTGAGCTTGGAGATTCCTATTCTGAAGCTAGCCGTACCTATTCTTCTTCATTTCAAGGTGGCTGCAATAACCAGGTTTTTCATTAATAAAGTTGTTGCCTTTTTGTCTGCATATCGATTTTTCACAGTTGTAACTATCCAGCATGATGAATAAACTATCTGGCAATGAGCTTTGATCTTTATTTTGCATTATTTAAGCATCTAGTATTTTATATAAATTTTCCAGTCAATTCCTTGCAAAATCGCAATTTATCATTTATTGCAAAAACCATCAAAAAACACAAAAAATTCAGAAAACCAAAACAAAACACAGTTTCTTAGACAGTGACCGGGTTGAGAAACACTAGGTTTCTTACAGTGGTATCAGAGCACAGTTTTCCTGCCATCCTGTGCTTTTTCAATTGCTTTTTCAGTATACAGAGTGCTTTTTGGTTGCTTTTTCATGAGTAGAGACATCATTCATTATACTAAGGGTATAGGAACAGGCAGAGTTGAGGATTGGATAGGTCCACCTATTCCAGAAGGTGAGACAGTATCAGGGATTCTCGGTATACACAGGTCTAGCCCTTGCAGCAGTGAAAACAGTGTGACTACACTCATGGTAGATCAAGAGATTCCTAGAGATACAGGGAAAGAGAAGGAAAATGCTGAGATGACTGAGGCAGAATACTGGAGTAGACATGACAATATGATGGACATGATGTCACAGCTGATAGGTACCATAAGACAGTATACTCCGCCTCACCAGCATTACATTCAGATAGGGCAGTCCAGTGGTTCGAGAGCCACAGATGTCTACACGACCGCAGCTGTCACCGGTTGTTCACGAGCGTAGACCTGGACAACCTACCTTTATTAGTAGAGAGGCACCACCGACTCCGGAAGCGGAGCAACAGGGTCACCATACAGAGTTTCAGCCACAGCATGGTACTTCAGTGGCAGACGTGACCAGATTGTTTGGAGAGTATTCTACTCTGCCCCCTGAGATTAGACAGTCGTTGACATTTCATGAGTTTATGGATGTGCATAAGCCCAGAGGTGGGGGTAGATTTGAGCGCAAAGCTCATCAGTACTAGCAACCGCCACAGGTGAACAAAGATCTTCAGCATGCAGTGAGCAAGATTGTCTTGCCTTATTTTGATGACTCGGATAAGAATTCAGCGAGGTCGTGGGTACAGAAGCTAGACAATTACCTATCTTTGAGACCTATGCAGGAGGACGAGGCCATTAAATTTTCTACGCTACACCTTGATGGATTGGCGCATGATTGGTGGCATCACGACATGTACACACTGGGTCATCATCGGGTTACTACTTACTAGGATTTCACTGACAGGCTCATTGAGCGATTTGATAAAAAGGATCCAGAACTTTACTTTAGAGAGCTAGCACAGCTCAGACAGACAGGCAGTTTGGATGCTTACATTGGGGAGTTTCAAAAAACGACAGTCATGGTGACAGGTATTTCAGAGAGGAGACTTGTCATTCTATTCACCGAGGGGTTATATGAGCTGATGAGAGGTTGGGTCAAGGCATTTGATCCTCCCACCCTTCAGGAGGCAATGAGGAAGGCATGCAGTATGGAGCATGCAGCACCTCGCAGCAGGTTCTCTTCAGGTTCCACGCCAAACTCAAGGCCGAATAGATCTTTCAATAGAGATAGACCCTTTGATAGGAAGAGGGATCCACCCGATCCTAAGAGACAAAATGCACCACCCTTTGACAAAGAAACACTAAATGATCTACGGAAGAAAAAATTGTGTTTCTGGTGCAAGGCACCCTATGATGAAAAACATGTATGTCCTCTTCGTCCCAAGGTTATAAACAATCAGATGGAATAGTTTTATGAGGGGGAAGAGCAATCTGATCTGTCAGACCAGCAAGCTGATTCTGAGCATTCAGGTGATGACAGGTCCAAAAATGAAAGTGAGAACGAAGGAGGAAGGAAGCTACAAGAGGCACATTTGACTAGCCTTCAGAGAGATGGGTCGTTTAGACTTCGCGGGCTCCTAGCCGATCAGAAGGTAATCACTCTACTCGACACTGGTGCCACTCATAATTTCATTGATGCACAGTTGGTAGAGAAACGTGGTATACAGACACAGGAGTTTGAGGGTATCTGAGTTAAGGTGGTTGATGGGTACACCCTCAAATGTGACAGAAAGATTACTGATCTTCCGATGCGGTTGAACAACTATGAGTTTAAGACTGAATTCTATGTTGTTAATATGGGAGATACTGATGTGGTGTTAGGGATGGCATGGCTTCACGATTTGGGCGAGTTCACACTCAATCTGCGAGACATGGAGATGAAGTTCAAGGTTAATGGGAGACCTCATGTCATCAAAGCCACTAGAGACAGTAATCTGAGGATGGTTTTGTACAGGCGGATGGAGAGACTCATTCGTCATGATATGGTCGATTGGGCTACGGAGTTTATGTTATTGCCAGCACACCAGGAGCAGCAGAAGGGTGAGTATCATCCAGACATTCAGATATTGAGGACTAAACACTCCAAAGTGTTTAGCGACATTCCACCTGGTAGACCCCCAGATAGAGGCACTGAGCATATTATCGAGTTGGAGGAGGGCGCAAAGCCCATTATGATTACACCCTACAGGCATCCGAAACGACTCAAGGATGAGATAGAGAAGACCATCAATGAGTTATTGGCTATGGGACATATTAGACCTAGCAAGTCACCTTTTGCTTCATCGGTTGTATTGGTGAAGAAGAAGGATGGATCACTTCGAATGTGCATAGACTACCGCCAACTCAATAAGAGGACAATTAAGAACAGGTACCCGATACCCCGCAACGATGAGTTGATTGATGAGTTGCACGGTGCTATCTTCTTCACGAAGATTGACTTGAGATCCGGGTACCACCAGATTCAGATGAGGGAGCAGGACATTGAGAAAACCGCTTTCAGGTGCCATTGCGGTCACTTCGAGTTCTTGGTTATGCCGTTCGGTCTAACCAATGCACCTGCCACCTTTCAGGCTACCATGAACAGGGTCTTCAGTTCTCAGCTGAGGAGATTTGTATTGGTCTTCTTCGACGACATTCTGGTTTACAGTAGATCATGGGAGGAGCATCTAGCCCACTTAGACACAGTTTTGGGTATCTTGGCCGAGGAGTCCTTTTACGCCAAGGAATCCAAGTGTGAGCTAGGTATGGAGGAGTTGTTGTATCTGGAGCACATCATCAGTGCCAAGGGAGTGAGTATGGACCCTGAGAAGGTCCGATCTATAGTTGAGTGGCCAGTACCTGAGAACCTTACGCAGCTCAGAGGCTTCATTGGACTGTATGCTTTCTACAGGAGATTTGTTAGTGGGTTCTCACGTCACGCCGCACCCCTTACTAATTTGACGAAGAAGGGGGCTTTTACTTGGTCACCACAAGCGCAAGAGTGCTTTGACAGGTTTAAGGTGATCATGACTTCATGTCCAGTGCTAGCATTGCCTGACTTTACGAAGTCATTTGATTTGTTTTGTGATGCTTCGGGAGAGGGCATTGGTGCGGTTTTGATGCAAGAGAGGCACCCTATTGCTTTTGAGAGCAGGAAGCTTAGGGGTCCTGAGAGGTTCTACAGCATTTACGACAAGGAGATGTTAGCCATTATGCATGCTTTGGCTAAGTTCAAGCAATACTTGGTAGGCAGCAAGTTCAGTGTGTGCACAGACCACAATAGCCTGAAACACTTCCTTGGACAGCGAGACCTAAATGAGAGGCAGCAGAAATGGGTCAGCAAACTACAATCATATGATTTTGATATTACTTTCATTAAGGGGAAGCAGAATGTTGTAGCTGACACCTTGTCTCGTAGACCTCAGTTGAATGCCATGGCACAGATCTCAGAGGATTGGAGGCATCGGATTATTGCAGAGTATGCTAAGAACCCATGGGTTTCTAGCATTGTTGATGGGACAGAGCAGGATAGTAGGTACACCATTGTAGATGACTTGATCATTTACAAGGGGCGGATTTTTCTGGTTCTTGGTTCTGAGGTGAGGAACACAGTTTTGAGAGCTTTTCATGATCTTCCTATGGCAGGCCATCTCGGGTACTACAAGACATATAAGATGGTTCGGGAGCGGTTTACTTGGAAAGGATTGAAAACTGAAATTGTACAGTATGTGCGAGAGTGTTCTGTTTGCCAGCAGAACAAGCAGGAACACACTTATCCTGCTGGATTGCTCCAGCCACTTCCGATACCTGACAAGAAGTGGGAGTGTTTATCAATGGACTTTATCACGGGTTTGCCGAAAGCCCAAGGTAAAGATTGCATCTACGTAGTGGTTGATCGGTTGACTAAATATGCACACTTCTTCCCAATTACCACTACATTCACAGCATTGCAGACTGCAGAGCTCTTCTTTAGAGAGGTATTCCGGTTACATGGGTTGCCTCGGACGATAGTCAGCGATAGAGACAGTCGGTTCATGAGCAACTTTTGGCAGGAGTTGTTCAGGCTCTGTGGGACCGAACTGACACCGAGTACCAGCTACCATCCACAAACAGATGGGCAGACAAAAATTGTCAATAAGTGGGTGGAAGGTTACTTGCGCAATTACATAGCTGGACAGCAGAAAGCTTGGGTGAGGTGGATATACCTCTGTGAGTATTGTTATAACTTGACTCACCACATGACGATACAGATGACACCCTTCATGGCTTTGTATGGGTATGAGGCGCCCAACCTTTTGGATCTGATATTGAGTGATAGCAGAGTGCCGAGTGCAGGGGATATGATGCAGAGTCAGCAGGACATTTTGAGGTCCCTCAGAGACAATATCCAGCGGGCACAGAATCAGCAGAAGCAATATGCTGACCAGAAGAGGGTTGAGCGTTCCTTTGAAGTGGATGATATGGTGTATCTTATGTTGCAGCCGTATCGTCAGTCTACTCTGCGGAAGAGTGGTGCAGAGAAGCTAAAGCCTCGTTACTATGGTCCATTTCGTGTTGTCAGACGAGTGGGCGAGGTTGCTTATGAGTTGGACTTACCAGCAGATAGCAGGGTTCATAACGTGTTTCACGTTTCACGCCTGAAGAAGGCATTGGGTCAACATGTGATACCCTCTCCAGTTCTACCACCCCTTGATGACAAAGGGAAATTGATACTAGTACCTGAGGCCATCCTCGAGATGAGAGAGAGACACCTTCGGAGGCAGGTGATCAGGGAATATCTGATCAAGTTGAGAGATTTGCCAGTTGAGGATGCTACATGGGAGTCCGAGGAGATTTTACAGCATCCAGAGTTGAGATTGCTTGAGGACAAGCAATTTCAGGGAGGGCGGACTGTGATGTCCCCATCCTAGTCGGCGCAGCTGGATATGTGGTTAGCCTATCATCCTGGTCTTCGTAGGCTGACAGATATTTGTAGAGGATCAATTGAGGCAGTTACTCGGTGTTCAGGAACTTCATTCTTTCAGTTGAGTCAGGTTGGGCCTTCGCAGAATCTTTCAGAGAGGTTTTTCAGTTACTTACTATTTATAGTAAGTCAGGCAGGCGGAAGCTGCTATTTTGGGCAGGGCACCTGGTTCAGCTGGTTAGCTCAGAGTCGACCCAGTTCATCAGTTTGATGGTCAAATGGAAAATAATGGAGCATTTAATGATTATTAAATAATTGATATTTTGACTTTATGTTATAAAGTCACTTTATTAATATATTTAAATATTAATGATTTAATGGCATATTATAAAGTATTTTTAATACTTTATAATAAAGTGAAATATTTATTATAATGAATAATTATTTATTCATTAAAGTGGGACGCCATTTATTTAATATTTTTCCTAAGTTAAGAAAAGGGCGAATTTAATCATTTATTTAAATGATTATTAAAAAGAAGCTTGGGTCGAATTTTTGAAAGGGGATATTTATACACTGCCAAGACAAATCGAACTCTTATGTTATGATTATTCAATTTGTCTTATTTTGCTCTGAGCATTGGAGTTTGCAAAACCTAGGGTTTCAGCAGACAGTTGATTTTGGAGAACGTTCCCTCTTCAAGATCTGGCATACTGAGACTGTGAAATACCAGTTGAAGATTGTCGTACTCGATGACTTCATACAGAGGTTGCAGTTGAGCTTATTGATTTGATTCAGGAAGGATTTGCAGAGATTTCTCATCAATTAATGGTGGCGATTTATCAGAGGACATTTCACAGAGTTCAGGCACATTCTTCTAGAGGCCGTACCATATTTATTGCTGCTGGCTGGGCCGTACTTTTCTGTACCAGCAAGGGCCGTACTTTATCTCCAGAGGAAATCGCTTTGCCTTTTTACCTTCTGTCCTTTGCAAAGTTGGCGCCTAGGGTGTCTGGAGCTGTTTCGTTGTTTCTGAGCTTGGAGATTCCTGTTCTGAAGCTAGCCGTACCTATTCTTCTTCATTTCAAGGTGGCTGCAATAACCAGGTTTTTCATTAATAAAGTTGTTGCCTTTTTGTCTGCATATCGATTTTTCACAGTTGTAACTATCCAGCATGATGAATAAACTATCTGGCAATGAGCTTTGATCTTTATTTTGCATTATTTAAGCATCTAGTATTTTATATAAATTTTCCAGTCAATTCCTTGCAAAATCGCAATTTATCATTTATTGCAAAAACCATCAAAAAACACAAAAAAAATCAGAAAACCAAAACAAAACACAGTTTCTTAGACAGTGACCGGGTTGAGAAACACCAGGTTTCTTACAGTTTGCCCTATAATTCATTTGTTGATTAGGATTAGGGTTTCTTCCTTCCAAATGAGTATTCTCATAATTCCATAACTCTAGATTGGGATCCTGTATTCATCCATATTGACACATATCCATGAGCATTAATATCTAGATATCAAAAATAAGACAATCATAATGCAATTATGCAGACATAATCATACTTGCAAATTGAAAACATAAGAAGAGCTCAGCCCATCAGGAGAGGAGAATCCATAAGGGCCTATGGTCTACCACCTTCCAATGCCCAACCTGTATCTCGGGCCTGTGGGGCAGAATGCCTAGGTGGAACCCTCACCCTTCCATGACCCAACCCTTGCAATGGGCCTGTGGGGTAGACTGCCCAACCCTTGTTATGGGCCTGTGGGGCAAACTGCCCAACCCATGGGCCTGTGTGGCAGACTACCCAACCCTTGCTTTGGGCCTATGGGGCGGAATCTGGGTGAGGTTTTTAGACGAACCACTTAAGTTATGACTCAGCTGTCCTGGCGGGATTACAAACACAATTCAGACAATCGATATACAGTTATTAGTATTTCATTTGTATTTACACATTTTAATAAGAGTTATTTAATATGATCAACCAATTCCTTGAGTCCTAATATGAAGGTATATCAGAATACAAAACTAAATTGAGAAATATTCATGTCTACATGTTCATTATTTCAATACATCCTGCAAGTCCAATATTTGCAAAAATCAAATATAAATGTAGATTAATCATTATTAAAGCCATATCTATAGAAGATAAACCATTTGGCCTCTGAGTAGTCAAAGACTACACAGTCCGCCTAAGTTCAATGCCAATTTCCAATATAAGGAATCTATTTCCAAATTCGATATCAAGAAGGCATGGTTCTGACACATCAGAGGGGACTATGCGCATTCCAATGAATAAAGCATATCAATTATTTTTAATAATACATAGAATTGTTGGGCATACAAGGTTCATGCAACATTGTTATGTCAGATTGAGGACAACTAAATATTAAAGCTAAGTGAGTAGTCTCACCTAATTGGCTATGTCTTCCCATGACTCATTATTCCTTAATCGTCTTCTTTCAACCTTATACTGGATTGATCATAGAATGAGGACAAAATATGCATAATCTATTTATGTTTATATTAAAGAGCCATTATTATTTATAAGGCTTAATAATTGTTGCAAGTATCATTATTGTATATTCACCAATGATTCCCCTATCTACTTACCCATATATATATATTCTTTCCTTATTCATATATATTCTTTATTCATTATAAGATTTATCTATATCTATGCATATATACTTGTATGCCTATTAAATAATATAGATATATATTCCAATGCATAACAATCATTGTTGCTGCTGTTTTGTTTCTCCATGTTATTCCCTCTTCCTTACTTTCCTTCCTTCTATTTATACCATTCAAGGTAGGTGACTCATGGGGGGAATGTATTGTTTGGTGAAAGAGGTGACTTTTCATAAAATATATCCCTTTGTTAGATTTAATGGCTGCCCTTAAAGACTTATTATCACAATAATATCTATATTTGAAAATAATATATTATTACTATAATTATGACATTTCAGATTTATATACTTATTTTATTATTTTATTTTGATGTTTTATTGAACATATTTTAATATTAAAGTATAATAATAAAACCAAGTTGCTAATAGCTTATTATTATTTTAATCTAATGTATTACAATCTTTGATGTGTAATGATTATAATATTTATTTATTGTTATTATTTTTGATATTAAGTTATTTAATACTAGAATATAATAACAATAATTTGCCTATATATTATTATTATATTTGTTATTTATATATGTTTATATTGATATGGTACACATTTATTTTATATTTAATCTTAATATTTCTATTTATTTTATTTATTAATTTATTAGTATTTTAACACTTGGGTCTTTATGGTATTTGCTATTTTGGGGACATGACAATCTAAAGTCATTCAAAGAGTTTTTAAGCATCCCTTGATTGACTAACATGGAATCAACCCCCCACCTCCAGCTTTTTTTAATCCATTGATGCTACCATCTTAAGATCTAAAATAGTTAGAGATTCAACTCCATTATTCAATTTATTTCCCAAATAAAAATAGCCCTCTTTGATAAAAAGATCTGAAGGAGAATGAATTACAACATGAACACCAGCGTAGCCTAGGTTACTTCTTGTAGCACCATCAAGTTTCAATTTAGAAAAAGCCTTCCTTAGGCAAGGTCTAAGACGCAACATTGCACTTAGAAGTGTTTACTATTAACTCATTATTGGGGGGTTTGGATAGGTATCTTTTAGCACTTAGGAACCTAGTCAAATATAAGTTGTGGAGATCACTTGCAAGTAGATCACAAAATAGAAAGAGGTAATTGAGTCATCAAGAACATGCAAATGTCCAATGGTACAATTAGAAAGATATTGTGGAAAGAGAACCTACCTTTTGTATATTTACATATATCAACAATGTACAATTAGCTACTAGAGCAAGCTCTTATAAAGCAATATATTGATTTGAACTCCTTACAATGATAACATTCTTTAAGAATAAAACTCTGGCACTACTTCAGGTATTACAAGTATTTGAACAGTTGATTAGCCCTTTTACATTTAATTGTAGTGACATGAGGACATGATGCAGATTGTGCTTATTTAGAAAGAAATACTCATAGGATCCCAAAGAAATCTTATCTGTGTATCAAAAGGTTATATTCCTTTGTGTACTATTTTAAATAAAATTTGATCTATTCCCATCTTTTGAAACCTATAGCATAATGATTTTTCTTCTCAAAAAGCAGATAACTTACCCATTTATCATTAAGTAGGGATGGTGATATAATTTTACAATTGAGATAGTGATTTGTATTGAACTGAATTGTCTTCTAGTGGTCTAAGAGAGAGACCACAGAAGTTGATTCCAAGGGAATGAATGGAACATACCACCATTGGTTGAGTGCACATAGCAGAAGTATGGTCATCACTATTACCAAGAAATTAAATTTCACTGTGGGGTCTTAGGATAATTAAGATATTTTCATGACAATATATCTGCAATTAACTGGCATGAAGATAGTTTTCCTTAGCCACCGTGTTTTTAATTATCGTCCTAGACTGATGTATACAAAAGATAATACTTGGTGTAGAATATCATTGTGTGAAACATGGATATTCCTTAGATAAAAAATCTCAGGTTTCTCAAACCTTTATCCCTATTTATTGATGCATGGATAAGTTATTACTCGTGCAAATAGTTAATTTGATAAGCAGATACTTGAATTTAAATACTTATAAAAAAGTTGATCTAAATTTTCCTCTTTTACAGCTATAGTTTATCCAACGATAACTAAATGAATCAACAGGGATGAATATGAAAATATAAAAATTCAAGTACCTTCATTGTATGTCACATATTATAACAGAGGCATTTCAACATTGTTTTGATTTGCACAGAGATGGAAATATAAGAATCTCTGTTGATATTATTGTTGTTTGAGAATTACTTTTATAGTGTGATTTTTTTGGGTGGTCACATGGTAGCATTTTTTCAATTGATATATGCAGGTTTCCACTTCTAGGAGAATTCACATGTCAAAATGCAATAATGGCTGAACGATTCATTGAAGGAGGAAGCCCGTATGTATTTTACAGCTTATAATTTTCTCCAAAGGTTTTCATAGCTGAATTACTGCAAAGCATTTTATTAATAACAATTAATTCAGTCAAATTCATTTTTCTTGAAAATGATAAAGCATTTTCTTTTTACTTAAACTGTTTTGAACAATCTCTTGTTTTTCCAAATTCACGGGTCTTTCTCAATCCTAAAAACGATAACTTTTTCGTACATTGCATTTAAATTGTATTTTCTTTGTTAGAATATTTTAGATTTTTTAAGAATAATTCAAAACAAAATGACATCTCCAGCTATAATAAGATTCTAATTGGATCAAAGGATGACATACTTGAGACTACCTAGATCATTTTCTTTTATTTCAATGCCATTTTCATGTGACCACGGTCTCTGATATTTCTTGGCAGTCACGTAGTTGGTTGTTGATCCTTGTTCTCTTGTCAAAGATTTTGCCTAAAGACATTCTTGTCCCAAAAGGTTATTGCTATCTTAAGTATTAAAGCTTCTTGGTGAGTTGACAGGGCATTATCCCACCATTCTATAACCTTTCCACTAAAATTGGGATAGTTAGCCACATGCTCATAAAACAAAACCTAATTTGTGGCTGGAGTGTGGTTGGTAGAATGCTCACATCGTTGGGCTGATGATGATGAAATATTGGTGTTCAAAACAACATTAAAGAAACTGAAACTCAAAAAAGTATACCATCAAGAGCAGCTAGCAGAGACATGTACAACCCACATTCAAAATTGTATGGCCCAACAACTACAAACTCCTCTAGTTGCCCTTCAAAACACAATCAAATCTTCTAACGAACTCTTCATAGCAGCAACAAGATAAAGAAGGATCAAAACACATCAAAAATTTCCGTATCTTCAACCCAAAATTGAAACTTCGATTTGAAGCACAATGGTGATCTCTATATGAAATCACTCAGTTAGCTAGGGGGTTTTTCATCCTCGAAACTAGCAACTCCAAGGGAGTTTTCATCCCCAAGAATATTTGGAAGAACTTAGGTTCATTCCAGCAACATAACAATATCATTCACAAGTCTAAAACCCCAAATAAGCCCTCAACCTCCTTTTATAACTTTTTTGGAAGGAAAAAACCAAATTAAAAATATAATAATTTATTTTTCCTCTCACAAAGACCTTTTAAGATAATTAATATTAATTTTCATGTACAAAGTCCTCCAAGCCTAGGCATCCAACTTAAAACACATCTCAACACCTTTTTAATGAGCTATTACACTAAGTTGTCCCTTTATTATTTTTCAACATTAGACAACTTAAGTGAATAATTAATTAATAACCCAATAATTAACTAAAGTTGCGAAAAACAATGAAATGATAAAAATCAAATTTTAATCATACCGACATAATACTAAAGACTTGGGATAATGATCAAAGGCAACTAGGTGACTTTCCTAAAATAGCCTACTCCAAGAAGTTTGGAGAACTTCCAAAAGGGTGGAAACTAATTTTGAAAGCATCACTAGACTCACCAAGGCCAATTGAGCTCACTGCCAACAACTCTGCAAGACTGATCTTGCATTCTCCAATAACTTTGGAGATCCCCCAAACACACCAATTAGCCTTCGGATGAACTTGGAGATTTGTCATGTCCCCTTCTCAGTGACATCTCTCGGAGCACAGGATTAGCCTATCATACGACCCTCGTAGGCTGATAGACTGGATAGGGGGTCACGTTGGAGCTTGGCTCAGCTTCTATTGGCAAAGTTTGATCATTTGGCTTTCGTTCAGACTCATTTGGACATTTCTTGCAGAAGTTGCTATTTTTAGCAGTTCTTGGCAGTCAGTGTGGGACCCCTGCTATTTTTAGCAGTATGGTTTTGGCAGTGTTCAGAATCACTTCAGTGTTCGTCAGCTTCAGACGGATTAGGCATCGGATGATTAATGAGAGAGATATTAATATTTAATTAAATTAATTAAATATTAATTAATTGGAGAATATAATATAAAGTTATAATATTTAATTATAACTTAAGTGATTTTGATTGAGGGGGTCGCCATCATCAGAGAGGGGCCAATTTGGCAATTAAATTTATAATAAATATTTGGCTGGAGACTATTGAAAGTAATTAAATAAAAATTGCGAATATTTTAATGATTCCCTATTTTGGTGGAAATCGCACTTTTGAGGGTATAAGCCATTTTGCCTTGGATTTGGAATCATCATGCATATTGAGTTATTGACATTGATCAAATTTGGTCTGAGCAAGAAGCTTTAGGGTTTCAGTCTCGAATTCACTGGGGAACGAGCCATATCTATTGAAAGCAGTTCAGAGGGTGTGAGATACCACCTGATTTATTGCCAGCAGAGGAATTTCTTCATTCAGAAGAAATTACAGAACATTCAGAGGTTATTTGCATTCAGAGTTTTCAGTTAATAATTCATACAGAGGAGTTATTGCTTTAGGCGCACATTACAAGGGATCTGGAGAGTCTTGGACAAGGCCGTACAATTTACATTTATTGTTGCAGCAGCCGTACCTTCTGTCAGGCCGTACTTGCATCAAAAGGGCGTGTTTTTCATCTGGGTTAAAACGCCTCTCCTTTGGGCTTGCAGTCTTCATCCAACTTGGCGCCTAGGAGTCTGGGTCAGTTTGCAACCATAGAACTAAGGGAGAAGGGAATATTTAATGCAGCCGTACCAGATCTGTACTTCCAGCTTGCTGCAAAAATACTAGGTTCTTTATATTAAATAATTGTTGATTCATTGTTGCATGATAGCAAATCTTCATTGTAATCATCTCAGAGGATTAATAAATTATCTGGCAACCTTATTCTCAGTAGATTTCATAGTTTACGGAGTTGAAATATTTTTATTGAATTTATTATCTTTTTCAAGCAAAATCGCAATTTCTTTATTTTATGCAAAAACCACACAAAAACAGTCAAAAAACCAAAAACCTTCAGAAAATCATAAAAACAGTCAGATACAGAGAAAACGGGGAAACAAGGGTTTCTACAAGATTGGACTAATTGTTTACAAATCAATATTGCTAAAAATGGGGACATTGCATCCTTTTTCATGGACAAGAGGGTTTTCATCCTTCAAATCTCCTGTACACTAAGGGTTTTTTTCCTTGAATGCTTCAACCTCCAAAATGGAATAAACAGCAATGAAAATGGATAGATGATGCCTTTGATCCATTTACTTCCTTTAATAGATTCTTTTTTTTGGCCCTTTAATTTGAATTTCCTTTACCCTCCCAAAGTGTTTAGAAACACTTTATTGTATAAATGAAATAATAGCCAAAGTATTGAAAAACACTTTTTGAATAGAATTATTACATAGGCTTTATAATATTTGATTTAGATAGCCTCTTTATCAAAAATTAAAAATAATAATAATATTTAATCTTTATGAAAAAAAGTGGTTGAGCCCAAATTAAAATATTATTATTAGATTATTTCCCTTATGTCATTCTTTAGACTACAGGATATATGGAATAGGCTACGGGTCCTTATTTAATTCCTTCAATTTTGGAAAGGGGACATGATGCTGTAGGTTGGCAAGATTTAAGTTTAGATACCACTGTAATGTCCCTAGCTAGAAATTTTGTAAAAGATGCAATTGTAATTGTTGTGACCTTTTCACACATCACCCCATCCAAGATGGGGACCCCCTAATTTTTGCTCCATTCTGGTCTTTTGGCTTTGGTTCTCTCTGTCTCTGGTCTTTTGTCCTTTCGGGGATGTCTCATTTGACCTCAGTTGAAGTAATTGACAAATTTAGGGTTTCCATCCTTTAGGCCCTTTTGAGGTCAAGATTGAGTTACTCAGGTAAAATCTAAGTGCAGCAACACAATCAGAAAGCTCAAGGCAGAATCCCCCTGAAATCTCACTGAAATCCGACCACTTACTATTTTTATTAAGTGCCTAATTTGAGGCTTGTTCCTCAGAATTTCGGGATTCTAACTACTTCAGCACAATTAGGCAGCTTCAGAGTGCCTACACGCGAAATTTGAACGGATTCAGACAACTGGCTATTTTTAGCAGTTTAGCCTTCGGAGGCTATTTTCAGGGTTTAGACAAGCAATTCTCCGGTGAGTGACAGGAGAATTGATCTGGGTTTTCCAAAACCTTCGCGATGGTGTAACATGCAAGCCGAGATGGTGACTTTCAGAGTACAGCCTTCCGAGGCTATTTTTAGGGTTTGCATGCAGGAATTTTCAACGCATGTCCGGATATTCCATCTGGGTTTTGCGAGAGCTTCGCAGTGATATGACATGCAAGTGGATCGGATCAGTTTTCAATGACTTACTATTTTTAGCCAGTGTCGAAACGTTGACCAATTTTTTGGGTTTTTCTGGGTTTTTTGAGATCCCACAGGCACTATGACATGCAAACTCGTCCGACATCCGATGGACCTCTTTTGGGACACTTACTATAAATAGCAGCTTCAGTCCAACAGCTACCTAGCACTTCATTCCGTCGAGCAGAACGACAAGCAGTATAAATCAGGAGCAGTTGGGAGCACATGCAAGTCAGATTAGGGTTTCCCTGCCATGTCTAAAAATAGATGAAGCGAAATGCAGAGATGTCAGAACGAAGCACGCCACCATGATCAGCATCCTTCAAGGTACATGCTGGCAAAATTTGAGCAAAATCGGAAGACTTACTATTTTTAGTAAGTTAGGACACAGCTATAAATAGCAGGTCTGCGCCAGAAGTTGGTATGAACAGAGCACTCAAGTTATCAGGATCAGGCGTTGCAAGTTTCAAGTCAAGCGGAGCTACCGAGGACAGGCAACTTTGAAACTTACTATAAATAGCAGGTGGATATAAATAGCACGTCATCACCAGAAGCAAGTATGAACAGGTCTCTCACAGCGTCAAAAACAACTGGAACAAATTTCAAAGCAAACAAAGATACGGAAATTGATCAATCCTAGGGTTTGCTAAAAATAGCACGTGCTGTGCCAGCTAAGGTGTGAACAGGATGGCAAAACCAAACGGAGGCACAGCCATGCCAATTCCAGTTCAGAGCAGGGTGAAATGCAATGAAACCCTAATGTTACTAAAAATAGAAAGCCAAGGTCACCTAGGGCGTTGGAAATTTATAAACAACAGCTGACAGGCAAACACCCTCGTATGCGCTCAGGAGGAATAAAAGATACAAAAATCTCTAAGTGTGAGATTTCCTTGAGCAAAGATGCAATGCACCTTCCAGAGGCATGAAAATTTTCCAGAGGCATAAAATTCCTCCTCACAAGGTCAAAATGCGCTTGAGGGAGGTGAAGGGTCAAGCTTGGGCATAGGTTTTCCATCTCACATAGTGAAATGCGCTTGAGGAAGGAAGTTGCCAAGGCTAAATGCGCTTGAGGAAGGTGAAAAGACACCTAAGGCATGAAGTTTTCCTCTCCCTAGGCTAAATGCGCTCAAAGAAGGAAGTCAACACCCTTATATGCGCCAAGAGGAGTTGATGAGTCACTTAAAGGGGGCGGAATTCCTTCCAACACTGTGAAATGCGCCCAACTTGGAAGTTGCATGTCTGAAATGTGCCCAAGGGAGCTGAACAGTCACCATGGACGTAATGTTTTCCCCTTAACACTAGCAAATGCACCCAACAAGGAAGCCACCTAGCCCATATGCGCTTGAGGAAGCTGAAGGGTCACAGGATGATGGAAAGTTTTTCACATGTGAAGTGCGCTCAAAGATAAAATGGAAGTCTAGTGTGTGATATGCGCCAGAAGGAGGTGAAGAGTCATGTCTTAGGTGTGGGGTGGTGAAGGAAATGCGCTTGAAGGCAAGGAAGCTACATAGTCAAAATGCGCCAAAAGGAGGTGAAGAGTCATGTCTTTAGTGTGGGAATTCCTCTTCCCCATGGCATGTGCACCCAAGGTAAGGATGAAAGGTAAAACGTAGAAGGTGGAAGTCCACTATGGCATATGCGCTCAAGGAAGGTGAGGAGTCACCATGCGCCAAGGGGGGAGATAATGTTAAGGGGGCGTGATTTTAAAAAAAAAGACCAAGGGTTATTTTTTCCTCTTCACATCATGGAGTGCGCCTAGTGAGTGGGGGCTCAAAGTGAAAATTGCTAAGAAATGTCTAGGCGTGGAATTGCCTAAGGAATAAAATGGAAGAATGACATGCTATATGCGCCCTTTAGAGATGAAATTTAGACTTTAAAAAAATTCCTAAGGTATTTTCTAGAGGGGAAATGAAGAGTATGAATGAAGATGGTGCTAATTTCCAGAGTTATGAAAATCTTCAAAGGGAAAATTCTTCAGGGAAAAATCAAGGAAAATTGCCAAGGCAGAGAAGATTGAAATTGCAGGAGTGGAAGACATCCGGAGGGGAAGAAATAAACATTAGCCATTTTTATTATTTTTAAATAATAAAAATTGAAAGAACCCCTTCGTCCGGATACACATGGGAACGATAGATTCTGGAAGAATTTCTCTTCTGGGTATTAAACATTTGCAATTCAGAAGTGAGTCAAGCTTACTCCACGCCATGTCCACATCGTTTCGATAGATATTTTGCCCAGTGCCTATTTTAAATAAAATTCCTAAGGCAAAATTGAGAGATTCCTCTAAGGTAAACGAGCAAAATGAATGAGAGACACTTCGCTAGAAGTTTTGAGCTAGATAATTTTGCCAAAGCGAAGACAAGGTCAAATGACTTAGCCAAACATTTCGAAATTGTTCAAGGAAGTGAACGATTTAATGCAACGAGGTAGGCCTGTGCAGAGGTGATGAATTCATAATTCTAGAAGATGCCTTAGATGACAAGTGTTACAACGGAGAAAAGAGAGGGAAAATGAATTCGAAAATTTGCTAAGTATAGCCTCTGCAAGAATTCGACTAGGCTATAAGATTTTAAAATCCTCTTCATTCCTCTCACCAGTTGCTGAATGCAAAATATTGGCTAAGTAAAAGTACGAATTTCTGAAGAGGTTGCAATTGCTGAGAAGTTCAAAATTGTGAGAGAGCTGAAGGAGAAGTGCAAATTTGTAAAAGTTGAAGTTGCTGAAGGAAGTGCGACTCAACTTGCCAGTTGCTGCATTTGCTGAGAAGGTACAAATTTGCCAAAAGTGAAGTTGCTGGATGCTAAGGTACGACTTGAGAAGAAAGTTTGATGGTTGCTGAAAGTTGCTAAGTTAGAAGGAAAAGTACGAACTTCAAAGAGGAGGTTTCAAATTTGTTGAAAGTAAATTGTTGCAAGGAAACATTTCCAAGTATTTGGCCTCGTGTTGCTGCAACCAGAGAAGAAACTTCTAAAAACGTTGAAGTAAATGGGCATAGTTGAGGTTTGCAGCTGAAAGTGACAAAGTGTTGCAGCCTTTTTATTTAAAAATCTGCTGGCACCCTCAAAAGCGATATATTGTTTTATAAAATCTTGTTTTCTAATGACTCTCTTGCCTTTTTGCAGAATGGCTGAATCAAGCAGAAGAGCTACAGGCAGAAACAATCACACCGAGTCCAAACAGGCTGTGATCAAGAAATTGGGCAAGTCATTCTTGCCAGAATCCAAATTTTCATCAAAGCTCGACAGGCTAGCTGACACGAACTTAGGCTCATTCAACCTGGAAGCATTCAGAAGAAGGATATTGGGGACTGGAGGCCATCACCCATTAGTGACTTCGCACAGTATTGTCAAAAGTGGACTGTATGCAGCTGCCAACTTTCCACCAGCTATCCGATGTCCATAACTCATCATGGAGTGCGCCTACCACTACAATGCAGAACAAAGAACAGTCACTTCACCAGATGGCAAGGTGTTGGCTAACCTAACACCTGAAGCGATCGGAGAGGCATTCGGGATTCCAGTTCATGAGAAGATGATCTACAAGACGAAAGAGAGAGCTGGAAAGATGTACTCATCCACCACAGACCGGTGTGCTGATTTGATAAACTCTAGGTGGATGATTAAACCCAAGCCAACTCGCACTAAATTGTCCAAGCAGATAGTCTCAGACAACTTGAGATAGGAGTTTGGTGATCTCATTATGATGCTGAGCAGAGTTGGAGGTTGCCCCCAAGCGTTCATCTTTGAACCTTGGATGTTCTATTTTGTCAACTTGGTGTTGGAGGGAAAGGATTATATGGATTGGGCATTGATGATCAGTGATAACATCCATGAGCAACTTCGTGGCGTGAGGAGAACGAAAACATTTTACATGGGCTCCTACCTTGTCTATATGCTGGCTCGCATGACGAGTTACAGAGGGATCTCTTACAAAGAACCAATCGGTTGCGGATCTCATCAGTTTAAAATATATGAAGCTTGTCCACAGTTGCATTTGACAAGCACGACTAATTACAAGAGGGTCAATGATGCCTTTACCATGCACATAACGAGGACCTTGCAGCAGAGAACCCACCACAGAATATCAAGGGAGGCACAAGAAATGATTGAGAAATTCGGATGTTGGTTTATCCAATTTCCAAAATTCACCTACATAAGGCTGCAAGGATTTTCCTCCTATCCATACAGATTGCCTCGGTATCCCACAAACAGGATAGTGCTACTGGAAGTATCTAGGCAACTGATTGCCTATGATAAGATTTAGAAGAAGAAGAAGAAAGGTGGACTTGGATTCCCGATTACTATGGGAAATTCAGATGAAATCTGCCCATCGCTGCAAGCAGCAAGAGAGGCAGAAGCGGAGCTCCAATTCTTCCACCTTTCCTATCACACCAGCAGGCATTACTACGATCCCCACAGAAACATCAGGTGGATATTGACAGAAGAGTTCAGGCACAAGGTGCAAATCGAGGACTCTTGGGCTAGTGCAATAGATGAGATCGAAGTCAGAAAGAGGATGTTCTCTAGGATACCGTTGGTGATGGTCAGAGAATGTGAAATCATCCTAGTGCCAGATCAGATTGAGGAAGATATAAACGTAGTACAGGCTGACTATGAGACAGTAAGAGATACACCTTTACCTCTCCCAGATTGGTTTGAGCTAGAGATCACTGACTTGGATACACTTTGTATCCCAGTCTTGACATTTACACGGAGTTGGGTAGAGAGGCATGTCAGCCGACTCAAGGGAAGGTCAATTCCCCTTACCTACAATTTGATGGGAGACAGCAGATTACAAACAACTAATCCGAGGAGGCGGAGTAATCCAACTCCAGAGCCTAGAGGAAAGGAGCCAGTTCGACCCGAGCCTGTGGTAGTTGAGGACTCCGTGCATACGCCATCTCGGACACATTCTCCGAGTATGTAGGAGGTATCCCTATTTGCCGATCGGAGGGAGAGATTGGGTGCAGAGCAGGCAGCGCAAGTGGCAAGTCAGCCACCTCGTAGAGAATCAGTGGGTCAGAGCATCAACATGCCCCAAGGAGATAATCAGCAAGCAAATCAGCAAGAGACAGATGAGGGGACGGCTACTGATACTCAATTTCAACAGGAAATTGAGGCAGCTCTCGAAGGTGATGCTACTTCAGATCAGGATGCCCAGAGCTCAAGAGACATCGAGCCTATTGATAATGATGAGCCTCGCCGAAGCGAAGGTAGAAATGAAGTTCATGAGGTAGAGGCCGAGGTGGAGCAGCCTTTTATCATATCAGACACACGACAGGAGGTGCCAGAATGGCTAAGGGACAAAATGAGGAGTGATCCTGTGGATGAGACCGATCCCGCAGCCGAAATGGAAGAGTTGTTACAGAGGATCAGTGCACCTCCAGCAAAGAAAAAGGCTAGGAAGTTCTCCAAAATATCCACAGATGAGGATGGATCCCGAACCTTGCATATGGCAGTTCCTCAGGTAGAATGTGACAGGGACGAGGCCATTCCTGAGAACTATGTTGTGACAACCATGGAACTGGGCCGCCCTACTGGAGCACAAGTGGTAGAGGAGTGCGATAATTCCTATCGAGCACTCAAGGATAGATTGTCCCATGTTGAGGGCAAATACAAAAGGTTGAAGGTAGAGCACAAGACACTGATTGGCTACGTACAGCACTTGTCCCGTCCTTGTGGGCAAGAAAATCCGGCAATTGAGCTTCCAACTGAGTTTTCCAGGGAGTCAATCAATGGGTTAGAAGATTTGAAGAGAATGGCACAGCAGGCAGACAAGTGGGTTGCCAATGTGCGTATAGAAACAAGAAAATTCATGGAAGATCTTGCACATGCCTATGGGTAAGCTTCCGATATTATGGCTAGAGTGGAGGCAGTTAACCATGCTTGGGGTGAGGCTTGCATCTATCAGACAAGAGTTGTTCTTCGATTAGGGGCTTTGATGAGCATACCTCAATAGACTTTGGTTGAGGGAGGTGTTATCCAGCAGAGGGATAGATACGACTTCACCAGATGGTATTCTTCAGTAGTCACAGGCCGGGGATTCTATGATGCATCACAGGCAGATTCTGTCAGGGTCAGAAAGGCCATGACGAACATCTTAGAGGGAATTCTCAACACGTTGGAGGCAATCTTTGCCAAGAGGTTGAGTGCTGAAGAGGTAACTGCAGATGGATTGAAAGACAGATTGGCGCCATTCTTCTTTGAGGTGAAGACCTTCACACAGGATGATTTCGAGAACACAGCCACGTTCTCCAGTATCATACAGAACACCCAGGACGCCCTTGTTGCCTGGAAGAAATCATGTGCCTGGCATGGGCAAACAGTTGCAGTTTTAGAGTTTCAGTTGGATCACATTCCTCCTATCTCCGATCACGAAGTTGAGGCAGTCTTGGCCAGATTCGTCAGATTTGCAGCCAGCGAGAAGGAAAAAGGAAACGCCCTCCTAGACGATGACCTTCTGGAGGGAGACGACATGCATCGATGGCAGGGTGTGGTGCATTGATGAAGAGTGGAGGGCGCATTCATTGCTCCACTCCTCTCGGTGGCAGTTTTTGGGGCAGAAGCCCTAATTAGGGCATGGGTGGCTCAATCTGAGCCCTTTATTGTAATCAGATCTGGATCGTCCACTATTTGGACTCATTATAAAAGGGGCATCCCCCCTCATTTGTAAATGGTTAGAATTGAATTAGAGATAGAGTTGGGCTAGAGAATAGAAGGCACATAACATTTAGCTTAGAAATTAGCTTAGATTGAGGAGGAAAGGAAGTTTTCCCATTGAGGACTTTGTAAGAAGTTGTTGTGAACACTCTCATAATATAAAGATTTATCATTATTTGATGGTTCTATCTTCTATTGTGAGTAGCTAGCAAGGCTTGTTCGTCTTTCCAATTCAAGTTGATAGAGTAAAATAGACTTTCAATACATGCAAGTGTTTGGACAAGTCTTCCTCTATCCATACCACTAGCGGGCTTGCTGATGGTAAGTCTACCCTGCGTGGTCAACTGGAATTTCAGTACTTAATTTCGATTGTGATTTGTATGTGTTCACTTGCATCGTTGTGATGGGGTACACATGTTGAATCATAATTTGAATATCTTATTTATCCTTCGAAGATTGCACCTACTTTGTCAAAGTTGTCCGATGAGGAGGCGAAACAAAGTTTGGTTTGAAGATTGTCGAAACTGATCCTCACATTCCACCCCCCCTTTAGAAGTAGATTTGTAGAATTCCTATCCCTATCCCTTTTAATTCAGTATTTCTCGGTTAATTTAGGAGTCAGAGCAATATTGTCAAATCATTCATGCCTTAACTACTTCATATAATCGACCAACTACGTAAGTCCCCTTGAATACCCAGCATATTCACATTAGCCAACTGAGTCTATTCGCGTTAAAGGAACCTTGGAGTCAAACGCATGAACTTTCACGCAATTTTAGCATGCGGAACAGTTTGATCAAGAGAGAATAGAGTGCCCGTTGGACATTTTATTTTGTGCTGGCGTTGTCATAAAAAACACGTCAACAGTAATGATTTGTGCAAATTGAAATAAATATGGAGTATAGAATATAGATGCGAAACTCCAATTTAACCAAATGCTGATTAGTAGTATTTTTTTTTATTTTTGCAAATTGAAAGAAATATGTAATATAGATGCCAAACTCCAATAGTTAAATGTAAATGAATATAAATAAATAGGGGAAACCCTCATACATCTTGGATATTGTAATAGATCCAACAATAAATAGTGGTGACATAATGTAACAATAGATGCAAACAATATAAATACTTCTATAACAACAACAAATAGTGAAACCCTTATAGATCCAATGATATAACTAAAATTGCAACAATTTGGCACATACAAAATACTAATATGATTACCAATAACTGAACAAATCCTCATACATAAATGTTTCAAACATCATTATACAGAATCAATGAACCAACTCACATGATATCCATGGTTGGGCTGAATAGATGGTACGACAAACATGTACAATTGTGGATCTAGGTTTGCACAGCAGCAATAATGGTGTATGGTGATTGTCAAAGTTGTCAGTGGTCTAATTTGAAGTTTGAATGGAGGTGCAACAGTCTCGAATAAACCCAGGTGCAGGAAATAAAGTGCTACGCAAGCAAAAATGTGGAAATTTTCCAGCAATAAACAATGTTGTCTAGAAGTGAATAAGCTTAAAACCTCTTCACGAACAACAGATCTAAGCCTATACAGCAGCAATAATAATGCAAATAGTTAGAAAATTATTTCACAATAGCCACTAATAAAATATCGATTTGTTTTTCTTGCAAATACTCAATCAATTCAATCCCTCACAACTGGACTCTTCAAAATAAACTCAATAATTAGCTCAAATGTGATCTTTAGATGGCAGACAAGAGGGTTTTTATTCTCTTGGTCTACTACACCTACTTGATTTTCTTCCTTAAGTGCTTCAACTCTTTAAAAAAATTGATACAATAACAATTGGATGACACATTTGATCAATTCACCCTTTGTTTATAAATTTCGGTTTGGGTCTCAATTTGAATTTCTTTTCCCTCCTAAAGCTCCCTCCAAAGTGTTCTAAAATATATTTTTAAAAATAAATAATCATTTTTAAATTTCTCTTTTTTAAAATAAAGTGACTGCACCCAACTTAAAATATTACTATTTTTTTTTTCCTTAATTAAATTATTTTGAAAGGGGACATGGCATAAGAGTTGCCTACATAGTCTATTCTTCTAAACCCTACCTTTTGCCATTATGAAAGTTTTTTTCTATGCTAGAGAGTTGTCAATATTTTCTAATTTGACTGGCTCATTTTAGGAAGGTCACATATATCATTAAATGTCATACCAAAAAGCTGGCATGTTTTTACTTAAATTCATAAAATTATCTAAATGTTAGTGGAAACATGAAAATCAGCTCCTAAATTAGTGACAACTCCCAAAACCCTCCTTCCTTCTTCTATATGCCTTCTTTGTAAAGGTGCTTATTTTCTATGTTTCCTTGTTACATATCGAATGTAGCTTTACTCTCCTCTTCCATTCATGGTCAATTATCAAATTTCTTTCTTTTATTAGCATTTTCCTCATGATTGCTTCTTGGTAGCCTTGTTTCTCATTTTATGGATTGAAAGATAAGATATGACAACTATTGTTGCTATCTTGAATAAATCAAGTACATGGATATATTGTGCTTTGAAACTCTTTTATGCCTAGTTTTATTGTTGATAAAAATATAGGAGAAGAATACAAGAAATTTAACATTCATGATTTTTTTAATACACATTAAATTTACTCAAATGATTAGTTTAAGCTATTTAAGAATTGATTTTCTTGCAGCTATGTACTTAAGAATGAAAAAGCAGACGTGTATCGGCTGCCTTATTTATCAAGTAGCGGACCTGGTTTTGGTATGTTGTTTCCTTGTATTTGTAGTTTAATTAATGAATTTGAAAGTTCTAAATTGTATACTGCCATAAGTTTCTTATGCTTGATAGGCATCCCATACTTTCTTGATGCTAGTGGCTTGTTAAGGAAAGTAGTTTTAGGTTAAATTTGTTTTGTATATTTTGCATGTTTTACACCCTATAGATTGTATGCCTCACCAAAATTAGCGAGGTCTAAAGCATTGCTTTGGCTAGGGGATATGGAAGACCAACAACCCTCCATGTGGGAGTTATGGGGTTGGAGCCTTTGAGAAATTTATTTTAGGTCTTTATCGGTGGTTTTTTGGACCATGGTTTTAGACACATTGTATTGCAATACCACTTAGCAATTTCCGATACGAATGTGCCTATACACACATATGGATTAGGGTTAAGCACAAGTGAGAAGTATCTGATTGTGCTGTTAATGGTTGAGTTAATATAGTAAGTGAGCGCTATTTTAGTTGAGTTTTTATCTAAAATGGTTTCCTTAGGATATCATAACATTTTCAAATGCGGACAAATTAAATGCTGTTTTAAAAGAGGGGAAATGTTATGTTAGTAGGAAAGTGAGCCAAGGGGGGTATTCTTATTATTTTGGTTAGTCCTAAGATTATTTGAAAAATTATTGTAAAGGACAACTTAATGTTTTATTTTGTATGGGCTGCCTAAACGGGGCACAATAAAGTTCTTTGTAAATCCTAAGAATATTTTATATTTTGTCATTTGGGATGGGAGTTATGTTTTAAATTTAGGAGACTTAAAATATCCTAGTGGAGAGGAAAACAGAAAATAAAGAATTAATATTTTATCATTCCCTCAACGAATCTATGAAATAAGAGAAAAATTCAATGGGGGGTAGTCTTGATATTATCAACCTCTCATTTCCAAAGCACTTGTGTTTGGAAAGCAATCTAGAGATGACAACCCCTATGGTTGCAAGATCTAAGGACGAAAACCTTTGAGATCTTATTGGAATTCGGGAACGAAAATTGTCAAGTTATTGGTGGGTGATTTCACTTTAGGGATTGCATCGGTGTAGATTGCAAATTTGTGTTTAATTTCAATTTAATGGTGATTTTTTAAATATCATGCTATATAATTGTCTTGTCTGTACCTTATATTACTTCTAGATGTACCTATATATTTGCAAATTTCAATTATTATTTTAGTAATGCTGGTTGTACCATTTATTCTAGCTGTTCCATTTAATATTGTTGAATAACAAGAATTATTTTTATTTTGAATGAGTTTGTACTTACATTAGATGATGCGAATCATATTTAATAGGTTCTCATGACAAGGATTGGTTGAAGTAATGCTTACATATCATACATGCTATCCAAAAATGTCATACAATTCCTAATGTGATTGATTATCTTAAGGAATCAATATTGTAATTCCCAGTCTATAGCATCACTTTTTTGGAGATTGACATTGATCATATTTTGGGTGTCATGAATATTTATTAATAGCTATTGGGTGTCATATATATGTCTAACGTTTTGCATGCCTTCAATATATTTCTTCACTCTTTTATCACAACATTGTGGAAACATACTGCACTCCTAGAGGGGACAAAATCTAATAGAGGCATCTTCTTGTTGGGTTATTAGTTTTTTAAATTAAATTTTTAGTATTTCTGTAGCTAGTGTTAAAATTTCTTGGACTCACCTATACTTGGTGAGTCGTGAGGTGAGTGGATCAAAACGGGTCCTAGGGACTTGTTACTCAAGAAGACTTGGTTGGCAGTTTTTAAAAAAACAAAAAAAGAGAAACAAAACAAATAAAAAACATCAAATATAATCAATTAAAATGAACTTCTACACTCTAAAAACTTACTCATGCCATTTGCAAGCACAAAGAGAAGAATAAAACAAGCCAAATTAATATTTCATTGTAGAAAAAATCAGCACACAAGTTGAGTAAAAAATATCCATTGTATCCCTAAGTCCCAACTTCCACTATATCATGGGTTCCCAAAATTTTCCCTACCAATGTATCTAAGGGGTATAAATATCCCAGAACCTTGAACCCTACCACTCTAACAAACTTTTGGCTTTTCCTTTCCCTCATCACTTTGGTATTGGGTATGTTGTATTCCCAATCTCTAATCCTTGCTCCTTGCATCAAGTATCTTTGAATCTTGATCCCCACTCTTTCCTTTATTAGATATCTCTGAATCTCTATCCTTACTCCTTTCTACATTAGGAATATCTCTAAATACTTATCCTTGCTCCTTGCATCAGCTATCTCTGAATCCCAATCCCTTCTCCTTCGTGCATTGGGTGCCTTCAAATTCCAATCCCCACCAATTGTCAAGCTTCCCTCTTCCAAACCCTTGGGGTTCTCCTTACCAACCTTCCCCCTTGTTAAAATGTTTGCAAGGACCCCACTCTTTACTTCCTCATTGTCTTTCCATTCCTCCTCGGGCCTACAAACCTTTGCTTCTCTTTCCATCCTAGCATCCCTACATCCCATTCCTTGAAACCTCAACTTTGGAGCTTTGGAAATCTTAATGCTAGCATACCAAGTAAAAATCATTTGAATGACACCTCGACTCCCAATTCCCTAGTCCCTCTTGCAAGTGCATCTTTCAAGTATGTATTTCTCCAAACCCTTAACATTTGAACTAAAAACCTGACCTACCTCCTTGCACAACCTGGGATGCCATTAATGGCCTCAAATGTATTTGATAATGCTAAGGAAGACTTTCAAATTCCTATCTACTCGTTTGAGCCCCTTAGAGACATGGTTTGTGTATATTTGTAGGTGCTTTCTAATGCAAAGGGTATAGTTTCATATACATGACCATGTGAAGATGTTGCTAGTAGGCATGGGTGAGTTGTACATTGGCATATGACCCTTGCTTTCCCTCCTAGACTGCTTTAGGTGGATTTGGGCGTGAGATTTTGGACCCAAAGCTAGGACTTCAATCTCTATATTTTTCACATAGCTTCATTATTTTTCATCTGGTTATTTTATCAAACAAGCCCCTTTGTCATAGTTGAGCATTTATGTTCATTTATTCGATTTGAGGACATAACCCCTTGGATTTGGAAATTAGAGGATGAAACCCCTTTGGTTTCATGAAGAAATTTCATCTAGGAATCACACTTGTGTTGAAAAGATTGTAGTAATTCTAGTATATTTGATTAAAAATATTCAGTTCCAATGTGTGTGAATGTTTTTATTGTTTATGCAATCTATTTCCAAATTGAGTCATCACATTTTTCTTTATTCAATGCAACAAAAATGAAGTAAGATAAAATAAAATTGAGTCACAATTTTATATATTGGATCATTGAGAAACGTAAGTTTGAATGCAGTTTTGTTGACTGCATAAAGGTATATGTTTTGCAAACAAGACAAAAGGTATTATGATATGCACGAGTTGACTATCATGTTTAATATCAAGCAAACATTACGCTTATTATTTGTTTCTATTAACTCCTTATGTATTATATATGCAGCTATTCTTGAGGCTGCACGAAAAGCTTCTTTTAAGGATTTGTCATCACGAATTTCTGGTGGATTTTCATCTGGAAGGTAATTAAAATATATTTTTTTCAAATTTCTTTCTTTTCACCTTTTGCAAATTCGGATTGGCAAGCGAGAGGATGGATTTGTCTAATGAAAAACAGTTTTCTTTTTCAAGCATTAAACACATATTCTTTGGATTAGGCTTATATCAAGATATAGATCTCTAATAAAATCTTAGTGTTTGTCCTTCTGAATATGTCCTCAGTCTATGTGACATGCATATTTTCTACAAGATATGATAATGATTTTATTGCATAATTTGAACCATTTATCATGCATGGTTTAGATCCAATGTGCAATGCTGCTATAATCTCCCAAGAAAAGCCGATTTGCTACTCATTGAAATTAAAGTTCTAAAACATTTTTATCATATATTATAAACAGAAACTAGCTAAACTAAGTGAAGATAGACTTTATGCCATCACCTAACAAGCATGCATAACACATTTTCAACCGAAAAAAGGTTGACAAAAAGACTCGGATAAGTGATTCTAATATTGGGATATCCATTAAGATTTATTACTAATAAAATTGGACAACCTGTAATCAAACATCCAAATCAAATTACTGACAGCCTTTCGGATTATAACAACATGAAAAAAAATTAAAAAAACATTATTGTTATAAGAACATGATCAACCCATAACTCGTATATCCCACCATCCACACAAGGTTGCGAGGCTCAAAAAGAAAATCACAGTTCCTAAATTGAGAATCAACTCACACCAATTACACAATGAAAAATGTAGATGGAATCACTTAAAGAATCTGCAGGGACAAAGAATTTAGGGGTATGCAATTTAAATAAGTAAAGAAAGAGACATGTTTTCTATTAACTTGTAATGTCCCCTTTCTAGGCTGTGCAGATGATTTCAGGGGTTAGCCTATCATGCGGACCCTTGTAGGCTGACAGATGTGTTTAGAGGATTACTTGTGGCAGTTATCCTGCGTTCGGGAACATTACTCCATCAGTTGATTCAGGTTTAGGCCTTTGCAGACTCTCACAGAGTGATTTTCAGATACTTACTATTTATAGTAAGTCAGGCAGACAGGGGTTACTATTTCTGGCAGGGCACCTGGTTCAGTTGGTCAGCTCAGTTTCGACCCAGTTTGATGATTTGATAAGCAAATAGTGATTATTGGAGCATTTGATAATTATTAAAAGGATTATTAATTTGACTTTATAATCACTTTAATGAAATATTAAAGTAATTATTCAATGGTAAATTATAAAGTATTAATACTTTATAATAAAAAGGCGAATAATATTAAATGAGTGTTTAATTACTCATTAAGAAGGGGATGCCATTATTTGATGAAAATTTCCTAAATCAAAACGGGGCACACTTATATTATTAAATGCAATTTTAAGTGATTTTTGAGAAGGGTCGAATTTTTGAGAAGTATTTATTTCATCAAAGACAAATCGAACTCATTCATGATTATTCTAATTTGTCTTTTATTCTCTCTGAGAGCATTGAGGTTTGTGAAACAAGGGTTTCTGCAAACATTGGATTTTGGAGAATGTTCCCTCTTTAGAATCAAACATACTGAGACTGTGAGATACTAGTTGAAGTTTGTTAGTTGAGTGGCTTCATTCAGAAGTCATTATAGTGCATATTGTGGAGTTTGTATTCAGAGTTTTTGGTCGATTAGTCTCCAGTAGTGAATCTTTTCCATTGGTAGTGGTTTATCCAGCATTTGGCACACACTTCAAGGTTGTACGGATTTCTTATCTGCTGGTTCAGGCTGTACTTTTGCAGCAGCAGGGATCGTACTTTTCCTACAGGCAAGAATGCCTTGCCTTTTGGTCTTCTATCTTCACCATCTGGGACGCCTTGGTCTCTGGAGTAATTTGCATCAATTTCGTGGCTGGAGAAGTCATCATTTCAACTTGGTCGTACCATTTCATGCTTCACCAGGTGGCTGCAAGTTAGAAAATCAGGTTCTTTAATAATACATTGTTGCTCTTTATTGCATGTTATTGATCCAGCATTGTAATCATTCAATAATGAAAATAAAACCATGCGCCATCTCTCTGGTGGTTATTCGATGCATCATTTATCATTGTTGAATTCATTATTAATGTTTATAGCATTTTATTTTCAAAATCGCACCTTTCTTTATTGCTGCAAAAACTACAAAAAATCACAAAACTACAAAACAAACAAAAAATTGCATTCACAGCCAAAAGTTGGATTGAGAGACACCTGGTCTCTTACAGTGGTATTAGAGCACATTTCCCCTGCCATCATGTGCTTTTTCGATGCTTTTTCATGAGTAGAGACATTATATTCTATAGTAAGGGTAGAGGAATAGGCAGAGTTGAGGATTGGATAGGTCCACCTATTCCAGAAGGTGAGACAGTATCAGGGATTCTCAGTATACATAGATCTAGCTCTAGTAGTAGCGAAAATAGTGTGACTACACTGATGGCAGAATTCAGGAGTAGACATGATAACATGATGGACATGATGTCGCAGCTGATTGGTACAATGAGGCAGTATACTCCGCCTCACCAGCACTACATTTAGATAGGACAGTCTAGTGGGACAGCTGGCGTAGACCAGCCACAGATGTCTGTACAGCCGCAGCCATCACCGGTTGTTCATGAGCGTAGGCCTGGATAGCTTACCTTTATTACTAAGGAGGCACCACCGACTCCGGAGGCAGAACAGCAGGGTCACCAGCCAAAGTTTCAGCCACAACATGGTACATCAGTAGCAGATGTGACCAGACTCTTTGGAGAGTACTCGACTTTGGCTCCTGAGATTAGGTAGTCATTGTCATTTCATGAGTTCATGGATGTACATAAGCCCAGGGGTGGAGGTAGATTTGAGCGCAGAGCTCACTAGTACCAGCCACCACCACAGGTGAATAGGGATCTTCAGCATGCAGTGAGCAAGATTGTCTTGCCTTATTTTGATGGCTCGGATAAGAGTTCAGCGAGGTCGTGGGTACAGAAGTTAGACAATTACCTATCTTTGAGACCTATGTAGGAGGACGAGGCCATTAAATTTGCCACACTACATCTTGATGGATTGGCGCATGATTGGTGGCATCACGACATGTACACATTGGGTCACCACCAGGTTACTACTTACCAGGAGTTCACGAACAGGGTCATAGAGCGCTTTGATAAGAAGGATCCAAAACTTTACTTTAGAGAGCTAGCACAGCTCAGGTAGACAGGTAGTTTGGATGCCTACATTGGTGAGTTCCAAAGGATTGCAGTCATGGTGACAGGTATTTCGGAGAGAAGACTTCTCATTCTATTCACTGAGGGATTATATGAGCCGATGAGAGGTTGGGTCAAGGCATTTGATCCTCCCACCCTTCAAGAAGCGATGAGGAAGGCACGCAGTATGGAGCTTGCAGCAAGTTCTCTTCAAGATCCACACCAAACTCAAGGCCGAACAGATCCTTTGACAGGGATAGACCCTTTGATAGGAAGAGGGATCCACCTGATCCTAGGAAACGAAATGCACCACCGTTTGACATAGAAACATTGAATGATTTACGTAAGAAAAAGTTGTGTTTTTGGTGGAAGGCACCTTATGATGAGAAACATGTGTGCCCTCTTTGTCCTAAAGCCAAAAGTAACCAGATGGAGTGGTTTTATGAGGGTGAAGAGCAATCTGCTTTGTCAGACCAGCAAGCCGATTCAAAGCATTCAGATGATGAAAGGTTTGAAAATGATAATGAAAATGAAAATGATGGTGGAAAGAAACTACAGAAGGCACACTTGACTAGTCTTCAAAGAGATGGCTCCTTTAGGCTACGTGGGCTCCTAGCTGGTCAGAAAGTTATAACTCTTCTTGATACAGGTGCAACACACAACTTTATAGATGCACGTTTGGTTGAGAAGCATGACATACAAACGGAGGAGTTTGAGGGTATCCGAGTTAAGGTAGCTGACAGGTACACTCTTAAATGAGACAGGAAAATACCAGACCTTCCCATGCCGCTTAATAATTATGAATTCAAAGTTGAGTTTTACGTTGTCAATATGGGAGATACTGATGTAGTACTTGGCATGGCATGGCTTCATGATTTGGGAGAATTCACATTGAATCTATGGGATATGGAAATGAAGTTTAAAGTCAATGGGAAGCCACATGTGATAAAAGCTATCAGGGATAGCAACTTGAGAGTTGTATCTTTCAGACAAATGGAGAGGCTCATTCGTCATGATATGGTAGAGTGGGTTGTTGAATGTATGTTGATGCCTGCACAACAGGAGCAAAAAAAGCATGAGTACCATCCTGACATTCAGGAACTAAGAATTAAACACTCTAAAGTTTTTAACGATATTCCACCAAGTAGACCTCTAGACAGAGGAACTGAACACATTATAGAGTTGGAGGAGGTCGCAAAGTCCATTATGATCACACCATACAGACATTCGTAGCGCCTCAAGGATGAGATAGAAAAAATAATCAGTGAGTTGTTGGCTATGGGGCATATCAGACCTAGCAAATCGTCTTTTGCTTCATCGGTTGTATTGGTGAACAAAAAGGATGGGTCACTACGGATGTGTATTGATTATCGCCAACTTAATAAGAGAACGATTAAAAACAGGTACCCTATACCCCACATCGATAAGTTGCATGGTGCTATCTTCTTCACGAAGATTGATTTGAGATCTGGGTACCATCAGATTTGGATGAGGGAGCATGACATAGAGAAAACCGCCTTCAGTTGCCATTGCGGTCACTTCGAGTTCTTAGTTATGCCTTTCGATCTAACCAATGCCCCTACTACTTTTGAGGCTACAATGAATAGGGTTTTCAGTCTCAGCTATGGAGATATGTGTTGGTTTTTTGCGATGACATTTTGGTATACAACAGGTCATGGGAGGAGAATTTAGCTCACCTGGATACAGTTATGAGCATTTTGGCAGAGGAGTCCTTGTATGCCAAGGAGTCCAAGTGTGAGATGGGCATGGCTGAGTTGTTGTATCTTGGGCACATCATAAGTGCCAAGGGAGTTAGTATGGACCCTGAGAAGGTCCGAGCTATAGTAGAGTGGCCAATTCCAAAGAACCTTGCCCATCTTAGAGGATTTATTGGGCTATGCGCATTTTACAGACGTTTTGTTAGTGGGTTCTCACGTCATGCTGCACCCCTTACTGATTTGACAAAGAAAGGGGCATTTGCTTGGTCACCGTAGGCTCAGGAGTGCTTTGACAGGTTTAAGGTGATTATGACTTCATGTCCAGTGTTAGCATTACCAGACTTCACGAAGTCATTTGATTTATATTGTGATACCTCAGGAGAGGGCATTGGCACCGTTTTGATGCAGGAGAGACATCCTATTGCTTTTGAGAGTAGGAAGCTTAGGGGTCCCGAGAGATTTTATAGCATTTATGACAAGGAGATGTTAGCCATTATGCACGCTTTGGCTAAGTTTAGGCAATACTTGGTGGGCAGTAAATTCAATGTACATACAGATCATAATAGCCTGAAACATTTCCTTGGACAGCAAGACCTCAATGAAAGACAACAAAAGTGGGTCAGCAAACTGCAATCATATGATTTTGACATCACCTTTATTAAGGGGAAGCAGAATGTTGTAGCTGACGCATTGTCTTGCAGACCTCAGTTGAATGCTATGGCACAGATTTCCGAGGATTATTGTTGAGTATACTAAGAACCAGTAGGCTTCTAGCATAGTTGATGGGACATAGCAAGATAGTAGATACACCATTGTGAATGACTTGATCATTTACAAGGGGCAGATTTTTCTGGTTTCTGATTCAGAGTTGAAGGATACAGTTCTGAGAGCCTTTCATGATCTTCTTATGGTGGGCCATCCCGGTTACTTCAAAACATATAAGTTGGTACGGGAACGGTTTACTTGGAAAGGGCTAAAGACTGATGTTCTTCAGTACGTACGAGAGTGTGTTATTTGTCATTAGAACAAATAGGAGCACACTTATCCTCCTGGCTTGCTTCAGCCACTTCCGATACCCGACAAGAAGTGGGAATGTTTATCAATGGCTTTTATCACGGGCTTGTCGAAAGTCCAAGGGAAAGATTGCATTTACGTGGTTGTTGATCGGCTAACAAAATATGCACACTTCTTTCTGATCACCACGACTTTCACAGCATCGCAGACTGTAGAGCTCTTCTTCAAAGAGGTATTCAAGTTACATGGTTTGCCTCGGACTATAGTCAACGATAGAGATAGTCAGTTCATGAGAAACTTTTGGCAGGAGTTGTTCAAACTTTGCGGAACCGAACTGACACCTAGTACCAGCTACCATCCTTAGACAGACGGACAGACGAAGATCGCCAATAAGTGGGTGGAAGGATATCTGCGTAATTATATAGCTGGACAACAGAGAGCGTGGGTGAGGTGGATATACCTCTATGAGTATTTTTATAACTCTACTCACCATATGACTATACAGATGACACCCTTTATGGCATTATACGGGTATGAGGCGCCCAACCTTTTGGATTTGGTGTTGAGTGATAGCAGAGTGCCCAGCGTAGGTGATATGTTACACGATCAACATGATATTATGAGATCTCTCAGAGATAATATTCAGCGGGCACAGAATCAACAGAAGCAGTATCTTGATCAGAAAAGGGTTGAACGTTCCTTTGCAATGGGTGACATGGTGTACCTCATGTTACAGCCTTACCGTCAATCCACTCTGCAGAAGAGTGGTGCAGAGAAGTTGAAACCTCGTTACTATGCTCCATTTTGATTCATTAGGTGAGTGGGCAAGGTTGCATATGAGTTGGACTTACCGACGGATAGCAAGGTTCACAACGTGTTTCACGTTTCTCGCCTGAAGAAGGCGTTGGGTCAATATGTGATTCCCTCTCCAGTACTGCCACCCCTTGATGACGAGGGAAAATTGATTCTAGTACCTGAGGCCATCCTTGATGTTAGAGAGAGACACTTACGGAGGCGGGTGATCAGGGAATATCTGATAAAATGGAGAGATTTGCCAGTTGAGGATGCTACATGGGAGTCAAAGGAGATTTTGCAGCATCCAGAGTTGAGATTGCTTGAGGACAAGCAATTTCAGGGAGGGCGGATTGTAATGTCCCCTTCCTAGGCTATGCAAATGATTCAGGGCTTAGCCTATCATGCGGACCCTCGTAGGCTAACAGATGTGTTTAGAGGATTACTTGTGGCAGTTATCCTACGTTCGGGAACATTACTCCATCAGTTGATTCAGGTTTGGGCCTTTGCAGACTCTCACAAAATGATTTTCAGATACTTATTATTTATAGTAAGTTAGGCAGACAGGGGTTACTATTTCTGGCAAGGCACTTGGTTCAATTGGTCAGCTCAGTTTCAACCCAGTTTGATGATTTGATGAGCAAACAGTGATTATTGGAGCATTTGATAATTATTAAAAGGATTATTAATTTGACTTTATAATCACTTTAATGAAATATTAAAGTAATTATTCAATGGTAAATTATAAAGTATTAATACTTTATAATAAAAGGGCGAATAATATTAAATGAGTGTTTAATTACTCATTAAGAAGGGGACGCCATTATTTGATGAAAATTGCCTAAATCAAAAAGGGGCGCACTTATATTATTAAATGCATTTTTAAGTGATTTTTGAGAAAGGGCGAATTTTTTAGGAGTATTTATTTCATCAAAGACAAATTGAACTCATTCATGATTATTCTAATTTGTCTTTTATTCTCTCTGAGAGCATTGGGGTCTGTGAAACAAGGGTTTCTGCAAACATTGGATTTTGGAGAACATTCCCTCTTCAGAATCAAACATATTGAGACTGTGAGATACCAGTTGAAGCTTGTCAGTTGAGTGGCTTCATTCAGAAGTCATTATAGTGCATATTGTGGAGTTCGTATTTAGAGTTTTTGGTCGATTATTCTCGAGCAGTGAATCTTTTCCATTGGCAGTGGTTTATCCAGCATCTAGCACGCACTTTGTTGGCATAAGAACTAATACCTCTGGAGTGTAAGTTTGTAAGAACAGCTATGCACACTGCGTAATGAGTGCTCTTCAAATTAGGAGGGGAAGCTCCCTCGTTGTGCTGGAATGCATGGAAAAGAAAAGTAAACTAAATCCTATCTTTTTGTTCTCAGCTAGTAGAGGCACAAGGTTAAGAAAACCTAGAACGTTGCAGTTAAGGATTTTCTAGTTTCGCAAATCATATAACTATAACTAAGCTAACTTATTTAAATCTATCTAGTTTCCTCAAGAAAATAGAGCGTGAGGAAATGGAGCAGGAATGGTTTTTATACGATAAGCTGGGTACAGATTTGCAACATGAAGGCAAGGTGGGCACAACTATCTGCTCGGCTGAATAAGCTTATTATCACACACATCATACGATAAGCTTTAAGTACGAATTCTCAACTTGAAGGCAAGGTGGGCACAACTATTTGCTCAACTCGAATAGGCTTATTGATAACAGAACACAAAAGATAGCCAACTAGGACAGCAAATTGCATAGGCAAGACACACGTACAATCTACGATCGAACTAGCCACTATATCTAACTAAGGCAAGCATTCACCATAATAATTGCATGGAACTTGAGTGGCATAACAATTCATTATCAAAACAAATGCTCATGAACAAATACAAAAAGACAATATTACAGGCAAGGTGGGCACAGCATATATTAATCTCTCCTACAAAAGTTCCTTGAATAGATACAATAATAGCAATACTACAGGCAAGGTAGGTGCAGCATGTATGCTATCAAGCAAAAGTTAATTACAAATGAGCTGAATGCTCTTATTTATAGACATCAAAGTGTAAGCAACCCTAAAATCACCTTGAGTCAACTACAGTCCTGCAATACATGCAAGATCTTATTTCTAAACCCTAATTGAATGAAACTATACAGTTAACTGATAAAAACAATGCTAACTGGACCATGTGCAACATGCACGTCCTTATTGAAAGAAAAGCTAACTGATAACTAACATCAGTTAACAAACACTAACTAAGAGTCCCTCTTCCTGCGAAGATATCTCCAAGAATGAGATAGGCGTGCCTGATGTCAAAAAGAAAACTCGGAACTGCTTCTTATAACTCAACCTCGTAAACAACTACAAGGTCTAACTGAAAGTCTACTCCAAGTTTATCATCTCCTCCAGGAATTTATCGATAGTATCATCATCTGGCACTCTAATGCTGTCCACGATGATTAACTGTTTGTCTAACTCTTTGTCTCCATCCTGGATTTCCCTCTAACTGTCTCTAACCTCTGTGGTCACCTTCTTGATCCTAACACAGTCTGCAAGGCGGGACTGAAGACCGATCCTAACAAAATCCGGGTGATCGTGCAAATGGAAACACCTTAGAACGTCACGAGAGCGAATTCATTCCTCGGTCACGCCGGATACTATAGAAGGTTCATAAAGAACTTTACCCAAAACTCATATCTATTAGACATACTCACAAGGAAGGGGAAACTATTCAAGTGGACCGAAGGACGGGAAGAAGACCTGAACGAATTAAAGGTACGGTTGATTAGTTCACTAATCTTGGTGTACCTGGATTGGAACAAGGAGTTTCATGTGCAGATGGATGCCTCAAACTTTGCAATCAGAGCAACACTGGCACAGGTGGGCGTTCAAGGATTGGACCATCTGATGTACTTTTGCCAGCCGACTACTGTCTAGAGCAGAGAAGAACTACAATATGATAGAAAGAGAAGCCCTAGGGATGGTGTACGTCATACAAAATTTCAGGCACTATCTACTAGCAACACCCTTCACATTTTATGTGGATCATCAAGCACTGATGTACTTGGTGAACAAGACGATCATCCAAGGAAGGGTAAGTCGATGGTTGCTACTCTTGCAACAGTTTACATTCACCATCATTGTATGGTCGAGGAAGACTCATGTCATCACGGACCAACTGTCAAGAGTACAGTCCGACGAACCACCCGACGACGTAAATGAAGACTTTCTTGATGCACATCTATTTCTAATAGCGGCACTACCCTCGTGGTACGAGAAGATTGGGGAGTACCTATCAACATCGTCGTTCGCGAATGACATGTCACCGATAGAACGACGAAAGTTGGTACTAAAGAGCAAGACCTTCTAACTCATCAACGGGTTGCTCTACAAGATGGGACCTAATCAAGTACTCTAACGATGTGTCATGGAGGAAGAAATCCCAAGTGTATTGAAGGAAGCACATGAGGGATTGGCAAGAGGACAGATGGGGCCCAACGCCACGGCAAGAAAGATTCTATTGGCAAGCCTCTGGCAGTCAACCGTACACATTGCACGGGAATGGGTGGTAGGGTGCGACACATGCTAGAGGGTTGGTAAACCTTTGAAGAGGGACTTCATGCCGCTATTTCTGTCACAACCTCAAGAGTTATTCGAACAGTGGGGACTTGATTTTATCGAGCCATTGAAGGTTAGTCAACTACACAGATGCAAATACATAGTCATCGCCACGGAGTACCTAACCAAGTGGGTGGAAGCTAGAGAACTACTAGGCAATACTGTAGTAAGTATGACGAGGTTCATGTACGAGAAGATCATTACAAGGTACGAGATACCAATTCAGATTACGAGTGACAGAGATCACTTTGTCAATCACATCATTCGACTGATGACAATGGAGTTCAGGATTCTACACAACCTCTTGAGCCCTACTACCCAAGAGTGAACGGCCAAGTAGAATCAACTCACAAAGTACTCGTATCAGTCATCCATAAATCTTGTGGCATTGAAGAGGCAAATTGGGAGGAAAGACTACCAGCCGTACTGTGGGCATACCATATGACCTACAAGGTAACAACCAACCACATGCCCTTCCAACTCATGTACGATCATGAAGTTATAGTACCGATAGAATACATGGTGCCAAGCTTACGGATTGTAGTAGAAAACAAACTAGGTGATACGAAGAGCTTGAAGGAGAGATTGTTCCAATTGAATAAGTTGGATGAATGACAAGTACTAGCTCAATGGACATGAAAGGTGATGCAGAAACAGTGAAAGTTTTGGTACGACAAGCATCTCCGATGAGCAAATTTCCAGTCGGGACAGTTAGTTCTGAAGTATAACGGTCGTAATGAATTGAAATCGGGTAAGTTTAAAATAATGAGGTTGGGGCCATTCCGAATTCATGAAGTTGGAGAAAAAAGAGCAATCAAACTAGAAAGACTAGATGACACTGTATTGAAGGATCTTGTTAACGAGTCGAAGCTAAAGATCTATATGCTCTGATACACAACCAAAGAGGACTGGCCTGTGCAGAGCAAAGAAGCCATTAGAGAAAAAGACTGGGGCTTAGGAGGTAGCAGATACGTTGTACAGGAAGACTGTGCCATACCAGGTGGTGGAGGAGAAGAAAGACTAGCTTACAAAAGGGTGGAGGGTATCACAATGCCTCGAGTGGACAAGCACTTAACCAATGCCCTCTTTGGAATACTAGCTCTCTGGAAGAGGGTACATGGCCACTAGACATATCATGCAACTTACAAAGGCATAAGGAGAGGATACTTAGCGAAGGAGCTTGATGAGGAAGCCTAGAAAGAAAAGCAAGAGAAAGTCACAAAAGAACTAAGAGAACAAGAACAAGGCAAAAGCGACGAAAAAAAGTGATTGGAAGATACCTATATAAACGTGAATTTGCACCCCTAACGCAAATTCCCTTTTACCCCTTTGCATTTTATAAAACCTAAGGCGGAGGCTTAATTCCACTGAAGCCCGTTGTTTGCATCACACTTGGCGCCTATTTTGAGTGTCGGTGGGGGCGTTTCTGTTGGGGACGCCCGCATGGCGCGCTTACGTCCCTAGCAGATTCCTATGGTTGGAGACTGCAGAGGCGTTACATTTTCGATTGGAAGTCGAAGAGTAACGTCCCTCTTTGGCTGGTCAACCCGAATATGGTCGTTTTTCATCCTTTCCTTCATATTCTTCACTCTCTCATTCATTTAGGGAGTTTTGCAAGATATTGGATTCATCTCTTCACATTTTCTCCACTCTTTCGAGCACTCACAAGCTTTGTAGCAGCACTTTTGCACTCCATTGCAGCTATCCACTACTCCATCACTCTGATAGTGCGAGTGTGTAGTGTTCCACCACTCTGCTGATTTGTTTTCACGGAATTTTGTAGGTTTGATTTTTGTTTTTAGTTTTTGGTACTTCCTTCTTGTTTTTGAGTTTGTTTGCCAATAATGCAAAAAGGTACCAACAAGCATATACATACAATGGAAACTTCAAATAAACTAAACTATTGAAACAACCTTGAGTACATTGCTCAATTTAGTGGCCAAATATGATTTCTTCTTTAGATAATAAGATGCATACAACATATAACTTACATCAGATTTAAAACTAACTATATCTTATACCATACTTAAACTTACAGCCATATAGCTCTATGAATAGTAACTTGCTATAGTACCAAACCCCACTGAAATGCACACTACTTTCGAAAGCTAAACTTCTCCCACCCAAATCCAATATGGCAAGCTTCCTCTATCTAGGGCGCCCCCTTTTGGTGAAGTTGCAACCTCTTAGAAGAGGCGTTTCTTTTTATTTGCTAATGAAACCCTCATGAAAAAGGACGGTTGGTTGTAGCTGCAAATTTCACTCCAAAAACTCTTCAAAAAGCGAACAGCTCCTGTGCAAACGTAAATGGAGTCTATGGCTGCCAACCCTACTCAGAAATCAGCTCAAAACTTAAACCAACAGCTCCTAATTTCACCAAACTTTACATCCAAAAACTGACTAGCAACCTTAAGGTGGTGTTTCACACCCTCAAGCAGCTCCAAACGAAGAACCAAGCCCCCTCCAGGCTTACCCATTGCAACAAATCAGGAAACCCTAGCCTCCCTCTTCCTCCAAAGCCAAACTCACAAGCAACATGAAGAAAATATCTCAATGCATGAATGGGTCCACCACTTACCAGTGGGAGCAATCACAAGTTGGGAGAACATGAGCGAGGAATTCTTGGCGAGATTCAAACCCGCCGAGGATAGCCACCAGTTATTTGCCCAGTTATCCCACTCTAAGATGGAACCTACAGAACCGATGAGGGAATTTGTAGCAAGGTTTAATCGCCTAGCTACACGTCTTTCTCACACACTCAACCCATCAGACGAGATTCTGATGAGCAGCTTCGTCAACGCCCTACCCTCAGAGATAGCCTTTTTCATCAAAGGAAGTCACGAAGAAGACTTACGAACAGCTCAAGAAAAAGCTATGGAGCTCGAGGATCACATGATGACCACGGGAAAGATGAAGGAAGATGCTATTAGACCGCTGGTCCAAGCATCAGCAGATCCATTGCTACAGAAGGTAGCAAATGAGGTGACTATTCTGACAAGACAGTCACCCAATCAAGGGCAGCAAGCACTGCCCGCACCACCACAGTACTAGCCTCAACAGCAGTACCAACCTCAACAGCAGTACCAGCCGAAGAGGAATAATTTCCAACCTTTCAACAACAACAACAACTACAAGCCTCGAAATCAAGCACCTCCTCAAAGAGGAGCAAAGGCTGAAAAATCTAATATGTTCTGTTGTTTCCATGATACGGACGAACATACTGGATCCACATGCCCTGAGAATCAAAGGCTAGATCAGATCATGGGATACGTCGGAGATCGAGCACCAAGCTCAAATTCAGTACCTTCAAATGCGAATGTTGTCTCCCCACAAACGGACAACTTCGATGGCGACTCCGCAACAGGATACTTTCATAGCGAACCCGAAAATCAAGAAGAAGAAGATTACCGTCAGTACTCTCTTGCTGTCAACCACGAAAACATGTCGACGCCTGTATTCACTCGCGCTCAACATTTTAAAGCACAGAAAGAAGAAGAAGACAGACGGAAGTCAAATGAAAAGGGAAAAGAAGCTTCCACTTCTAATCCCAAGTCTACACTGGAGAACGTCACACCAAACCCTCAAGATCCATCTTCAACGAACTTTGACATTGTGACGTCTATGATGAAGACGAAGGTACAGATCTCACAGCTAGAGTATCTCTAGGATCATCCCGATCAAATGGATCGGATTCTCAAAGTAGTACAAAAGCAGGCTGTCATCCAACCTACGTTGCTAGCATCTACCATACCAGCGGGAGAAAAGCCCAAGCCCTTCTACATAGCTTTGTATATGGGAGGCTATAAGCTCAACAACTGCATCATCGACTCTGGAGCATCGGACAACATCATGCCTTTGCAAATCATGAACTCATTGGGACTATCATGCACCGAAACTCACGACAAGTGTTATTCACTTGAATCAAAACCGGTGCCATTAGTCGGCCAACTGAAAGACGCACAAGTAAGACTAGCGTCCTATCTAGAGAAGAAGATCATGATGACCATCCTCATAGCTGATATTCCAATCAGTTATGGGATGCTACTAAGCCGAAGCTTTTGCAAAGATCTTGGAGGCGAGATTCAAATGGATTGGTCGTACGTGACCATTCCACTAAAGAAAGGTAGCTTCAAGCTGGAACCAGAGGCTAAGTCAAAATTCACAGTGGTGAAATCTCCAGACCCCCAAGCACAAGTGCTACATCAAAGTACGGGTCCTGGTACATATGCCATGCTGACCGAAGTGACCGAAGAACAAAAGAAGGTTGCATTTGCCACAAATACATCAAATGAAAGATCAAAGATGTGGACAATGCAATTCGATGGAAGTTGCTCGATAGCAGGCTCAGGAGTGGGAGTTGTCATTGCCTCTCTTGAAGGATTTTTATATCCATTTGCTTATCGCTTGCAGTTCGATAACACGAACAACACTGCAGAATACGAGGCGCTTATACTAGGCTTCAAAAATGCAAGAGATATGGGTATAAAATACCTTCAAGCTGAAGGCGGCGCAGAGCTGATCGTACAACAGGTTAGAGATCTCTATCAAGTCAAAAAAGGTCGCCTTCAGGCTTACCGACAAAGGGTGTGGAATGCTATTGATTGGTTCGAAGCATTCAACATCAAGTACATTCTACGCGAGAAAAATAGCAAAGCAGATGCCCTTGCGGTGTCCATTGCACTCTTCATGCCTCATTCTGATTTCCGTCATAATGCCTTCGCTATTGAGCTCGTGTATAGGCCATTTGTCCTCGATAATTGCGAAAATTGGCAGGTCTTTGATGATGATGATGACATCAAAGAGTTCCTCTGCATGGGGGACAATTACAAAGAACTATTCTTTGAAGGAAGTACCTCTCCATTCAAAGAATCCATAGCAAAAGATTTCGAAGCAACAGAATCCGGCATCATCCAGCTAAGAGGTAACAACATCCCCAAGGGTCTAGTATCCTTGGAGGATATATTTGACAAACATGATAGACGTGTGCAAGATCAAAGAGATTCAGCTAGCAAAACATTTGCTGAGTATAGTCAAATCAACATCGGCACCGAAGATAAGCCTCAGCTTGTTAACTTGGGAAAGGGTTGCACTACGGAGGAAAGTGACAACTTTATCTCCTTATTCAAAAAATACAAGGATGTCTTTGCATGGACTTATCAAGATCTGAAAGTCTTCACGCCAAAGGAATTGTCTCATACAATTCCACTCAAGTCAGATATCAAGCCTTTTAGGCAAAAGCAGAGGCACTACAACCCGCATGTTCAAGATACAATCTACGCGGAGGTATAGAAGATGGTGGACGCCAAGATCATATTTCCAATCCATCATTCTACCTGGGTGTCCAATATTGTTCCTGTGCGCAAAAAGAACGGAGAAATCCGGATTTGTGTCGACTTCAGGAACCTGAACCAATCGTCATTAAAGGATAATTATCCTTTACCTATCATGGAGCATACCTTGCAGACGGTTACCGGATCGGAGATGTTATCATTACTTGATGGCTTTTCCGGGTACAATCAAATTGCGGTGGCTAAGGAGGATCAAATCAAGAAGCATTCACCACCCCGTGGGGAACGTTCACCTATGAGAGGATGCCCTTTGGCCTCATCAACACCGGTGCCACCTTTCAACGAGCCATGGATTTGGCGTTTGGAGATCTAAAGAACAAAGTAATAGTCGTCTACCTTGACGACCTTACTGCTTTCTCACGAAAGCGGCAAGATCATTTTCAACACTTAGTGAAAGTGTTCGAGAGATGTAGGTATCATCACATATCCTTGAATCCAAAGAAGTCTATCTTTGCGGTGACGGAAGGCAAACTACTGGGCCATATCGTCTCCAAAGAGGGAATTCGGATCGATCCAGATCAAGTGGATTCTATCAAAAACCTATCTCTCCCAACCAATACTACTCAGGTGCACTCTTTCTTCAAAAAGGTAAACTTCATACGAAGATTCGTACCTGACTTCTCGGAGTTGACCAAGGATATATCAGCAATGATGAAGAAGACAGCCGCTTTCAAATGGACCGACAAAGGAAGAGAGGCGTTCGTCAAGATTAAAGAAGCCATCAGTAAGGCACCAGTGCTGGTTCGACCCGATTTCAGAAAGGAATTCATTCTTTACTGTTATGCATCGGAGTACACTCTTTCTGCCATACTAACCCAGAAGCTGAATGAGGAGTCAAAATCGCCAATTGCTTTCATGAGCAGTAGTTTCAAAGACAGTGAATCCCGCTACTCCCAGATTGAAAAGAACGCCTATGCTGTCGTGAGAGCTGTAGAAAATTTTAGATTCTACATCTTAAATGCTCACACAACAGTCTATGTCACTGATCCTGCAATCAAAAGTATCCTAACTCAGCAGGAGATGGGGACTAAAAGAGGCAACTGGATCGCCAAGGTCCAGGAATATGACTTGGATATCAAGCCGACCAAACTCGTCCGCGGGAGAGGTCTATGTCAGCTCATGGCGGAAGATGGTGATCTAAAACATCAGGCGACTGATGGCGTGATAGGAATAGAAACTGAAGAAGACCTTCCAATGGTCTTATTGGTTGATTCTGCGGAAGAGTGGTACTCAGAACTATGGTACTACGCAACCTATGGAGAATGTCCAAACCACTTGGACAAACAGCAGAAAAGAACTCTAAGGTTGAAAGCACAAAACTATGTGCTGTGAGGCAATGTTCTATACAAGCGTGGACTTGATGGAATGTTCTTGCTTTGCGTCAGTAGAGACCAACAACGGCGGTTGTTGGAAACATTTCACAACGAAGCATGCGGTGGCCACTTTTCATCAAGGGTAACAACATTCAAAATTCTACGGGCACGGTTCTTTTGGCCAACTCTGTTCCGCGACGCATACGAATGGGTGCGACAATGTCAACAGTGCCAACATTTTGTTGGCAAACTCAAGCTAGCAGCCATTCCACTGAAGCCAATAATAATAGATGCTCCATTCCAACAATGGGGTATCGACTTCGTAGGTCCAATAAACCCACATTCCAGTAAGGGACATGTCTATGTCCTTACGGCAACGGATTATTTTACCAAATGGGTTGAAGCAGTTCCTACGAAGAATGCTACTTCCGAAGTTGTGTGCACATTCCTCAAAGAAAACATTATCACACGCTTCGGAGTACCAAGGAAGATCGTGATCGACAATGCTACAAGCTTCTCATCAGAGGAGTTAGTAGAATTTTGTTTCGACTATGGCATCACACTGTCCCATTCTTCAGATTACTATCCACAAGGCAACAGACAGGCCGAGTCATCCAATAAGAACATAGTCATGATCGTGCGCAAGATGGTTGAAACCAATCAACTATCTTGGCACATTAAGTTATACAACACTCTTTGGGCTGATAGGATCACACCCAAGAGAGCCATCGGCACTTCCCCCTTTATTATCATATACGGCACTGAAGCAATGCTACCCATCACTTTGGACTTGTCAGCTTTGCAGCTGGCAGCTGCAATAGAAGATGAAGAATTCAAGGATCCAATCCAAAAGCGCGCTCTGTGTCTTACACAATTGCAAGAGGAGAGGGTGGAGGTTGTTGATAAAATCACTCAGCACCAAGAAAGAGTGAAGAAGATCTTCGACAAGAAGGCTCGACAAGAGACTTCGAGATCGGAGATAGAGTCTTGCTGTGGGACAAGAGACACGAACCAAAAGGAATGCACGGAAAATTCGACTCCCTTTGGTTAGGCCCGTTCCTGATACATGATGTTGCAGAAGAGAATTCTTACATTCTCTCACATTCAGATGGAAGGTTCTTTCCACTTCCCTACAGCGGGCAGTACTTGAAACATTTCATCCCTTCGGGGATGGGGTGAGTATATTGTACAAAATCTTTTCGCTTTATTGTTATGTTGTTATGTTTTTCCTCGTTCCGTAAAGTATTGTCGTGTTTTAGGTGATTTCTTAGGAAGTCTTGTTTTAGGTGAATAAATAGGTGAACCCCTAATAATGAAGGTGAACTTCAAGTTCTTATGTGAAATAGGAAATGAGTCCTGACTCTGTTACCCAACTGATAAAGTACTGGTCTATGAAACTTGAGATTCTCGGTTCTCCTATGCCGTAGGTATCCGACATGGTCACCAGACGGAGCCTATGTTACACCCAAAATGAAATGTTTGGCATTCTGCTTAAATTGAGCTAAACAATGTAAAAATGCCATTGAAAGTACGTTTTAGGTCAAAACAAAGATGAAGTCTTTGTGGGTTTCTGTCAAGGAACCTATGGTTAAAATTCTGAAAAAATGAAAATTAGGGTTTTACGCCCCTATTTTTATGGAAACCCTAAAAAATAGGACCTTCCCAAAAATGATTGAAAATAATTCTGATAGGGTTAATTACCTTCACGATCACACTGATCAAGTCAAAATTATCAAAATGCATGTCTTACTCTGGTGGGTCTATTTCTATTTTTCAGGAACAAAGTTAGGAGCTCCACAGCCATTAATGGCAGATTGGCCAGTACCAGGTGCTGAAAGCTAAACCTCAAAAGCTTCAACGAAGAAACCATGGCGGAAAAGGATGAAAATGATGTCGTTCAATGAAGCAGATTCTCAAAACGGAAAAGGCCAAAATTTGGCTAAGTCTGGAAGGTGCACGTTTTGTCTACCAAGGCAAAACACAGTCTACAGAGGCTAAAAGCGCCCCTCTTGAAGAAAGGCGCCCTTGGATCTCAGAGGGTGAATCAAATCATTTGGCACCTCCAACTCAGTCATCCTCTTCACTTTCATGCTGGCTCGACAACGAAACAATCAGCAAGATCATCTGATTCAGGGATCATTGACCAACCGTCAGCAAAGTATGGAGGATCCATTGACGACAGAGATGCCAAATCAGAGAGCTTCAAGGTAAAAGCGCCCCTGCTGCCCAGGGGTGCCCCTCAGTTGCAGGCACCAAATGAATCCATTAGCAGCAACTCTATGCATAATATCTTTCCAGCTTCCTCCCAACTACGTGATCAATCTGACAGCAAGTCCATAAGACACACCAAACGATCACGAGTTGAGATCAAGCAGAAAAAGCCAAAATTGAAGAACTGGAAAGACAAGCCAGAAAATGGCTAAGGCATGGCTAAAAGCGCCCCTTCTGAAGAAAGGCGCCCTTTCCTGAAGGCATCCAGATTCAGCCATAATCTTCATTGCCTCCCAGGATGACCTTCTCAGCTATGACCTATCTCGTCAGCGAGACTATCAGCAAGAACTTCCGACAAATCAATCAACTGATGGAGGAGGTCAAAGACTGGCAGTCAATAACCAAGATGGAACCAAGCAAAAGCTAAAAGTGCCCCTGCTGGCCAGGGGCGCCCTTTAGTTTGAAGACCCAAAACTTTCCAGCTTCAACTGAGAAGTCAGTCATCCTGAGCAAGACCAAACCGGCTACCCGATGCATTGTCAAGCAGAGTCATCTGATTCATCTAAGCATCGAGGACGTCAGATCAAAGCAAAGAGGGTCTAAAAAAGATGAAAACGAAGAACAGTCAATAAAAATTGACTAAGGCATTGTCAAAAGCACCCCTTTCAAAGAAAGGCGCCCTTCTTTCTGGAGACCTTAACTCAGTTTTCTGAGTTAACCCCTCCCAGGCATATCTAATCATACTGATCCTACCTCAACAACAAAACTGCCAGCCATTGCCTGAGATAAACTGAGTAACCTGAATCAAAGATCAAACGGGAGTACTTCAGCTTGCAAAAATGGACGAAAATGATCAACTTCAAGGTTGGACGCCTAAAATAAGTCAAAAGAAAAGTGTTGACTTGAGTTAGCAATTTTGGAGCCAAAAAGAGACCAAACACTCCACAATCAGTGGAAATCATCTTTTGGAACTCCAAATCAAGCCTGAATGATGAGTTATCTTCCATACTTTGTGGATCTTAACCCTAATTGCCTTATATTCATGCTAGGCGTCCCTTTCCTCGTTATTCTTTTTGCAGGTTGAAGGATAAAAACATCAAGTAGATCCCAAAAACACATTTTCAAGATCTGGCAGGGGTTTTGGACGGATCTTCAATATTTTTGAAGATCATTGGCAGTAAAAGCATTCTTCTCCCAAGATTGCTTCTAGAGACAGATTATTGCAAAGTGGCAGTTTAGAACTTCCAATCCATCTTCTGTCTACTTCCTTTATTTCTGTCTATATTTCTTTTGCATGTCACAGGAAACGACAGATTATCACAGATCTGGCCAACCGGGTATGATCAGCACAGCTTTTTCAACAAAACCCATATGGTAGATTTTTCCAGAAAAAGTATAGCCCTGATGCCCCTATTTTTTAGGGTTTCCGAAAAAAGTCATAATATTGAAAAACAGACAAACTGGGTTTGTTTAGCTTTGAAGCACAAACAAAACCCATGTGTCAGATTTTTCCAAGAAAAATCACTTTTTGGTACCCCTGCTGCCTCTGCTACCAAAAGGCTTTTGCATGCCAAGGAAAAACTCATTTTTCCAAATTTTTGACGATTTGGGTTTGTCTAGAAAATCATTCTTAACAAAACCCATGTCTCATAATTTTTCATAAAAACTACCCCCCGGCGAGGCTATTTTTAGCAGTTCCAGAAAAGTGTCAGAACAGGGTCAAGTGCCCAGTCAATATTCAAGGTTTTCAGAATGCAGTACTCTCGGGTACAATACAAGACCAAAACCGTCCTATACCATGATTACTTAAAAACAACTAACACAGACTTATGGCAGAAAAATCCAGAGGTCAGTTTTGAGGATTTGGAGGGCATCAATCAAATTACATTGCAAAACATAGAAGAATCTGGTTTATTTCAAGCAACATCTATTCCAATCACCTTATAAAGCATCGAGCTTGTAACTGCTTGCACAAAGCATTACAACCCGACTACAAGAGAGATCCTGTCAGTAGACAGAAGGGTGATTTGCAACTTAAAACCGGTGGACATAGAGACTTGTTTTGCAATTCCACCATGCCCTACCAAGAAGGTCATATCTGTGACAGAATACGAAAAAGCATTCGAGGCTTCGAGGGATGAGTGTTCTCTTATAATGGCCGAACATTGGTTGAAAACAAAGAGAACTAGCTTGCCTAGATTGGTTGGGAGAGGAGAATTCAAAGACGAGTACGGAGTGTTAATCACCCTACTCAACAGAGTCACTGGGCAAGAAGAGGGAAAATCCTTCCAGTCGTGGATGTTCTACATTATTGGCAAAATAATCAGCAGGAAAGAACACTACGACTGGGCCTCTCTGATCAGTGACACACTCCACCAACAATTCATCGGGTTTCTAGAAGAGCACCATTTCCACATGTGTTCATACCTGGTCTACCTGATAGCCTTCCAAGGCGATTTCAGAACATTAAAAACTGTGGGAATCCTGGGTGTGCAGAAGGTCCAAGAATACTTTCCTCGCTTGGAGTTCACTCTAGCGAAAAGACACTTCAAAAAGATAAATGACCTTTTCACTATGCACACCGTGCACGAGCTAGACCATGAGATGCACGTGTGTATTTCACCAGCAGCTAAGGCAGCAATGGTGGATTGGGCAGATTGGTTCATACAATTCCCCACTTTCACCTACATACGCGTGTATGGCTGCAATGGTCACCCCGCCATGATGCCACGCTACCCCTCAGATAGGGTAGTGTTCATGGAATTCCTGAGGCAGTTGGCCGAAGTTCACTCTTACCTTCACATAAAGAAGAAGTCTGCTGCAAACTTTCCTTTCCATATGGGATTCTACAGATGCAGGACTGCAGCCAATGCCAGGTTGATAAGCCAGGAAATAGTGAGATTTAATCTCAAGTACCTCATTAACCGAAGACCATCCTATGACCCTATAGGCATCTTCACAGCACACCTTGAGCAGAGATCATCTCATGAACCTTTCATGGAGGATTTTTGGGTCAACTACGAGGATGAGTTCGAAGTGAGAAGAAGGAACCATAGCAGATTCAAGCTCTCACAAATTGCAGAATTTATGTCAGAGGACATTGAGGGCTTATCTGATGACGAAGAAGAAGTCATTCTTTCTTTCTTCTTCACGGGTCTAGTGGATTCACAACCACTCGGCGAAGTAGACTGGTACGCGAAAGAGAATACGTCTATTGAGGAAAGAACGGGTAGAGTAATTCGACACAGTCAACTCTACCTGGACAGTAAAAGGACAAGGAAGGTAGTACTTCCTCGATCAGAGCCGTCAGCGGTTCAGTTTACACTACCTTCCTCGTCTAGGAGGAAACCCAGACAGAAGAAGATAAGCGTTCTTCCAGAAGGAATGCGGATGTCAGGGAGTACATGGGGAAGAAGAGGAATTGCCAGCACAAGCCGGCAAGGGGTACAGGTGGAGATAGCCACCAATTTACCTGAAACAGTTGAGAACGCTGCAACTACACCAGAACCAGTGATTGAAATAATCACTGCGGAGATGGAATCCATTGTAGAAGAAGTTGCAGCAGAGGCGGTGCCTGTAATAGAAAAAGAGCGACCGACTTCACCACCATAACAGAGGTCGCAAAGTCCTATTGACTTGGACTCACCACCACGAGACGTTGCCACGGCACAGTCTCGTTCTTCCAGCATTCAGGGGGCCTATGTTCCTCCTCCCAGCGATACTAGCCGAGATTCTATCTGGCTGGAAAGCTCGCTTGGGAGGAAGAGAGAGAGACCTTCTTATTAGCTTGACTTATTTGAATTCCATCATGTCCCACAAGACATGCCGACAAAGAAGTTGAAGAAGCAGACACATGTAGAGAAGAATGCAGAGAACGAGGTTATCATAGAGACTACTGGCTCGCCTGAAAACAAAGATATACATAATGTGAGGGTTGAGGATTACACGCTTTCAAAGGTGAACCTTGGAAAGACCACTCGACAGGTGGAGGCAGACCTTCTCGGAATCGCCTCAGCGAGCGTCAAAGAAAAGATGACAAAGGATGGACAAGACAAAGCAGCCTTGAAGGCTGAAATCCGTCAGCTAAAATTGTTCATTTCAAGTTTGATACATGACATTCCCAACTCCTCGGCTTTGCCTCAAGGACTATTGGATCTCCCAGCTGAAAGAAACCATCACCAGTTGATCACATACGGCAAACACTTGAGACATCAAGTGGATGAGTTTGTCATCAAAGGAAGGTGTGTATTAGCAGAAGCATATCAGCTGAGAGACAGAGCACATGGACTTCGATCAGAAATCCAACAGTCAGATGTGAAAGCAGCTCAAGAAAGGTCGAGAGAGGTCGAGAGAGGAGGCAACAGTTGCTGATTTGCAACAAGCATACGAATCAGTTACGACCACAGAAAATAAACACCATCTCTTTGAGTGGAAAGAACAGGTGGCATACAAGGTGAGAGCCTATGATGCCAACTCAGTGGAGCTGATTGACTATAGGCGCTTCGTCGCCAATATTATCAACTTCGCAAGAACGTTGGTAATATCCTTCCCTGAGTTAGAATATCAGAGAGAAGGAGGGGAATATGTTGAACTTGAAACAGTGCAGGCACGGTTCTAGGATGTCATCCGATCTTCATTCCTTGAAGATCCCAATGGCCGCAAATTAGCCAAAATTGCAGCCATGTCTGTCCAATTAGATCAAGCAGCTTCCCAATGCATAACCTATCATCAGCAGCTTGCAACGGGTGAAGAAATGCTTAGACACCACATAGTCACTTTGAAAAGCATTAATTGCCCGGAGGCCGAAGAGGTCAATGACTGGATAGAGACTTTGTTGACCAGTGGTGAAGAGGTGTAAAGCACCAAGGAAGGCCGTCCTACCCTCCAAATAGCATTAATGATGACTGAAGTCAACTTGATGCCCCTTTCCAAGTTGACTCCAGATCTCCACAGATCATGCATGTCAGATCCCACTAATCTAGGATGTCTATTTGACTCCCACGATTTGTGGATCTCAGATCTCCTCAAAAGGTGGATGTCTATTTGGAGACATATTTTAAACATAAGTTCACTTTTAGTTAGGTATCAGTCAACTGAGGTAGTTTCCTAGTTTGAATTTTGTTTAGTTTCAGTTAACTGAAGTAGATTTCCAGTTAACTGTTTGCTCACCTGCTTTTAGACATAGAAATAAATCTTGCTGATTGGCAAGAACTGTTTGTTAACTCAAGGAGATTTTAGGGTTGCCTACTCCTTTGAGTTTCTATAAATAAGAGCCTTAGGTTCTTTATTTGTTTAACCTTTATTTGCTAGCAAAATTGCTATGCCACTGTTGCCAGAGTTCGCTTGTTTATATTTGTTCACTCTTGGATGAGAGTTTGTTGGTTGATCGCAATTGTGCATGATTTCGTGCCTTTGCTGTCCCGACATTTGTAATTTTTTGAAGAACCTTGAAGAAATAAATCAGATGGTGCAAGCTTGATTGATCTAATTATTTGAGTTATTCAAAGTCTTGTTTTTAAATAGTGCATTGTTTCAATCTCCTCCTTGGACAGGTGTCGTCACCTCCTTAGATATTTTGTCATCGATCATTATCGTTTGATGTTGTTTAATGATCTCTCTTGCAGCCTAGACTTTGGATAGGTGTTGTCACCTCCTCGGGAATCCTGTTAGAAAGGCCATCGTTCCTTGTTGTTTCCAGTGAGCTGCTTCCAAGCCTATACCTCGGATAGGGGTTCCTCCTCCTTGGCAAGTCTCAAATCCAGTTTACCGTAACGAGTGTTTGCTTGTATCGAGCCCTATCTTGGTATATATCCGAAGGTTCTGAGCCTCAACCATATTCCATTGAGACGGAGGATTCAAGTGATCCAACCATACCATTTCGCTCCTACGCCCTCATGCTCTGTTTATCTTGAGGAGGTAGGATAGTCTAGAAGTTAGTTAGTCGTAGTTAAGATCTGCGGAAACCAGAGAAAAAGCTTAGCTACGGCACATTGGTTTATGCACCCTTGTGTCTTGCCGCTGAGTAAAAAAGATAGGAAACCTTAGTACACCCCTTTTTTACAGTATAAAATCAGCAAAGAAAGATCTTCCTCTCTATAATCCGAAGAGCATGTACTAACACACTTGCAATAGCTGTCTATTTCCAATAAGCACTCCAGAGGTGCTAATTGAAACGCCAACACATTTTTCACTTTATGAATGAATAGTAACTGAAAAATATAAAGTGACCCATTCATTTTAAAGACACATGGTCCCTAGGCCAAAGATGGTGAAATAAAAGGTGAGTATCATAAATTTAAGCACAAGTATCATGCCAAATGCAACAATTCACCCTGTCACCATACTCCGGAGATCCACACTGCAATATAACGACCAAGTGCTCGTCCAAGAGACCCTCTATCCAGAACCATTAGCCTACAAGGGTCAACATAATAGGCTAATCCACTGATGTACAGGTGTCTAATTAGAAGGGGACCTCACAGAGCACAGGACAAACACCACTACGGTAGAGGCTTGAGTTCCTCTCACTTTTCTCCTCCACAGGCCTTGAGCGCTTTGGACGGAGTTGGTAAGCTCCTCTTATCTCTTCTATCGCCTTTGGTTGATTAAGCACGAACTGTTTGTAGTGTTTTGTGTATACGTAGCTTGTATTTCCTTTATTTATCTCTATTTTTATCATTGCAAACTCGATTGTCCATGGAGGTGGAAACACCAAAACGGGGTCTGGCTAACGCAGGCCCCTAAACAGCCCCAACATTCCCCTTTTTTCTGTGTGCAAGTGGAGAGAGCTTGAAGCAAGCTAGCGAGAAGACTGTTGTGCGAAATCATCTTCATCACCCTCGTGGTAATCTACTTCCTTTATCATATTAGTATTTACATTTCACTCTTCTTAATCTCGTTCTATCACTTCAGAAACCTCTAAACTAGGCTGCTAGTCTCCCCTTTAGAGTTTGAATCTCGTCTTTCTGGTTCTCTGGCCGTACGGATGCCAGGGCACCGCGCTGTTGTCCCAAAACCACACTTCTGTCCTCAGACAGAGAGCTACTTGAGATGCAGAGTTGACTCTGAAGGTCGACTCATCTAGTCCGTTTCTAGTTCTTGGGATTGCAGAGTGATTAAAGGACTTAATAATCTTCATCATTCTCATCCCTTCTATCTTAACCTTCCTTTTAACTTAGGTAAGTTAGGGCTGCCTTTCCGCTCTTGGCCTTTCGTGACCTAGGGCCCTGCAGTGGTCGGTCCCCCTCTCTTACATTTTTGGTGAACCCGACGTGAACCATTTTGGTTTCGTTTTGCGATACTGAGAGTACCTTTCCTCGTGCTCTAGGAGTGTTGTAGGTGTGCGTGTTGTAAGGCTTCTGCCTTACAACCCAACCTGCGACCCCTAGTAGGCGTAGTTGGAAGGGTCTGACGGTTCTATGTAACGAAACCTTAATTGGGTCACTATCCTATCTCGTAAACCTTAGGAGGCTCTATAGAAGTATCGTTTGGTGTGCACGATGGCCTCTTTCTTGAACCAATCTATTTCCTCTACGCAAACTGTGAGTAGTGGTACTAACATAACCTTCACCTCACAAGACCTGTCAATGGGCTTCAATAGAGATCCATCTCCTCTTTACATTCTTGCAAGGATAAATGGGAATACAATAGTAGGTGTTCTCGTTGATCCAACATCTCAAATAAATATCATAACCGAGGAGATCATGCTAATTAACTTCCTGCATAAGGATGGATATAATGCACCTGAAAGTACCATCCACACACATGATGGAATTTTCGTACCTCCTATAGGGAGTATTTTCCTATCAGTCCTTGTTGGGCCTAAATCTATGAGCCTTAGGTTTGACATCATCCTGGGGTTTGAACTCTTTAGAGTGAAGCTAGCTATCCCCTGGCTGGTAGCTATGAATGTAGTTCCCTCGGTTGTGCACAAATGCCTGAAGTTTGTTCATGGAGGTTCGATACATGTTGTCCATAACATCAATTATAAACCACCGATTGCACGTGGCAGCTATACCCTAGATTACTTTTGACCTGCGTCTCTTGGTCCTCTCCCGCCCAGGAAGGACCTCCTGCACTATACATATCAAAACTATAAGAAAGGGCATGCTAGGCCGAAAATGAGGTTCCCTCCTTCGCCTTATGTTGTTTCGCATAGAGCTTGCTTGAAAGATGACAGTGAGCCACCAAGGCGCGTAAGAGAAGAAAAGAAGCGGTCCAGAGATCCTCCTTTCCCTTCTACTACTCAGCCCGATGCTTCCTCTCGCCCTGTCGTAGCGCCATCTGCTTCATTCTTGCACTTGCGAGAGAATCCCATGGTGCTCGCTTGGCAAAAGGCCAAGCGTCCTGCATTTGAGCTTCCTATCTTACCCATGAAGCCTAGGCCCATTCAGTATGGAAGACAGAAAGCCCCCCGTGGAGGGTCCTCTTTATCTCGGCCCCCGCGGCCTCCTACTGTCCATGTTCTCAAAATAGTGAATGGGAAGAGGCCCACTACCGAGGCGCTAGAGTCGATCCCTCTTGTCATTTTTGAACCTACCTCTTCTGCTCCCATTCAGGTGTTTATTCGTCCACTAGAAACAGTTGTGGAGGACACTCCCATGGCTGAACAGAATCCTTTCGTTCTTCGCAAACTCCAACTTCGGGATTCAAGAGTCGTAGGAGCCGCCTTGCACGCGAACGCAAGCATCGTCGAAAGGCTCTCTTGGCTGAACAAGCCTCCTCACAAAAGGAGGAGGAGGAGAAGACGACACCTCCTGTTGTGGCCTCCTCTTCCCCCTCTTCTGCCTCTGATCTCACTAGTTTTGAATCTCTTTCGGCTCCCACTGTGAGTGCACATGCGCCTGGAAAGGTGCAGGTGTTTATCACTCCTTCTGCGGAGCCGCCTCTTCTGACTTCCGTTCTGGATGTCTCGCCTTTCCTAAAACCCATGGATATGGTTAATACTTCGGTTGTATCCACTGCGGTTCGGTCCTCTCCTACCCGCCTTGCTTCATCTGTGGGGAGTTCACCTCCTCCAATGAAGAAGAAGGTAGAGCATGGTATCTCCAGCAATGGAGGACGTAAGAAAATCCCACCTCTTTCGAAAGGTGTCCCCGCACTAACTTGTTTTGTCCTAGTGGTAGAACGAGCTCCCGCCTCCCCCGAGTTTGTCACCGCTCCCGAGTCTCTCGGTGAGCCTAGCGGTGAACCTCGAGTGCAAACTCCTCCATCCACCGAGGTGAAACATGGCACTCCCATCAAGTGTATGTTTAACTCAGTGGATGAAGTTTTGACCTTGTCAACGATCTTTGTAAAGTTGTTGACCTTAGACCCACAATAGTTGAGCGACGAAGACCTTACCGATCCCTCTACCTTGGCCCTTGTTGCGGGAGGATCGGAAGCTCCTCCCCTTAACATTACACCGTTGTAGGCTCGTCATCCTTCCCCCCTACGATGATCTAGAGTAGGAAGCTGACAACTTCTTGGTCGACTAGTGTTAGGGGGAAGACCCTCTTCTTGATCTTTAGATTAGATGTGTGTGTGTTTCATGATGTGTTCCCCTGGTGATTGTGCTATATGTGCTTGGATGACCCTTGTCACCCTTGTTGGTGCTTCGAAACAAGCATGGTGTTTTTGTTATAAACTTTCCTCTATATGTATCTCTATTCTTCCATGTTTGTGATTGGCTTTCGATAAATTGGGGATGATGCAAAGCATCGGGTGCATTCAAGCTTCCTTCCATGTTGACCCAATTTTTTAGTTTTACTTTGTCTTTCGTGCATTCTTGCTGATCTAGTTGGGGATTGATGATCTTTTTCTTACACCGCAGTTACCTATTACATATATAAATAATGGCAGATCTGACCCTACGAAACTAGATCCCCCTATGTCCTTTGTGTGTAATCTCTTTTCTGTTACTTTTCTCTTTATCTTTCTCTCTTCTTTGCTTGATTTGTCCCTTTCATGTGTGACAACGTTATTTCTACATCACATAATCTTTAGAAAACGCATTTGTTGCCAAACGGATCTTTTCTTAAAGATACTTCATGCACTTCTTTATTAGAATTGTATTCCTGACTTGGAACTCTAACGAAACATGTTTCCTTCATCATGGGTTCGTAAAGAAAGGACTTGGAAACCCCCCTCCAAAGCGAGAACGGTCTTAGTCTTCCCCTCGCATGGGCGCATCTTCTTCCTTTCGAATTCCTTGATGAAGCGAACATCTTTCGAAAGGATTCCTTGATGATGAATCGATTCGAGAAAGAAGACGGTAGCTTCTGAACAATGTGTCCCTTGAGTGGATCCCTCCTTTTCATGTTGGGTTCCCAAGGGATCCCTTTGAAAGCTTTCAACAAATACTATGGCGTCTAGTCTGAGGGCAGCTCAACTAGACCGGTATCATATCTTCACGTCTAGCTCGGGGGCAACCCGACTAGACCGGTTTCACCTCTTCGTGTCTAGTCTGGAGGCAGCCCGACTAGACCTACTTCGCATCTTTGCATCTAGCTTGGGGGCAGCCCGACTAGACTTCACTTTTCAAACAGTGCTTCCTGTTCTGACCTTTTTCACACATCACCCCATTCAAATGGGGACCCCCTAATTTTTGCTCCATTCTGGTCTTTTGGCTTTGCCTCTCTCTCTCTCTGGTCTTTCCGTCCTTTCGGGGATGTCCCATCGTTTGACCCAGGTTGAAATATTGGCTAAGTCTGTAAAATTAGGGTTTTCTATCCTTCAAGGTTTTAATAGGTCAAACTGAGTTATCAAATTGGAATCTGAGCTTAGTACTACAATCACAAAGCTTTCAACAGAGTCCCACTGATTTTCATTGAATTCTGACAACTTACTATTTATTGTAAGTACTCAATCGGGGACTGTTTCATCAGGATTTTGGAATTCTAACTATTCCATCACATTCAGGTAACTTTCAGGCACTTGCACGTAATTTTTGAGCAAGATCAGACAACCTGCTATTTTTGGTAGTTTAGGCTTCAAGAGCCATTTTTAGGGTTCACACGTGATTTTTCAACGCATGTCCAGAGATTACTTCTGGCTTTTTCAAAACCTTCGCAACGATGTAACATGCAAACCAAGACGATCACTTTCAGAGTTCAGCCTTCGGAGGCTACTTTTAGGGTTTGCATGCAGAGTTTTTCAACGCATGTCCGAAGATTCCTCCTGGGTTTTTCGAGACCTTCGCAACAGTGTGACATGCAAGCAGAAGGGATCAAGTTTCGAGGACTTCCTATTTTTAGCCAGTGCACGCATGCAGACCAGTTTTCTGGGTTTTTTGAGATCCCACAGGCGATGTGGCATGCAAAATCATCTGGCAGTGGATTGGTCACTTTTCAGGAAGTTTCTATTTTAGCAGGTACACTCAGACAGCCGCCCGACACTCTAGTTCAGCAAGTAGAACGACATGCAATTGAAACAAAGTCGAACAGAGACCGTTCAGGTTACATGCAAGTCAAAATTAGAGTTTCCACTTTTATAGGGGGTAAAATCCAGAAATAGTAAAAATGAAGTACCCCGTCAGGGTCAGTATCATTCGAACAACCTACTGGCAAAATTTGCACGAAATCGAAGAACTTACTATTTTGAGTAAGTCAGGACACGGCTATAAATAGCAAGTCTGCGCCAGAGGTAGGTGTGAACAGGGCATTTAAGTTATCAGGATCAGGCATAGCAAGTTTCAAGTCAAACAGAGCTACAGAAGTCAGGCAGCTTTGGAACTTACTATAAATAGCAAGTCAGAGCAAGAGACAGGCATAAACAGGTTATCAGACTCTACAGGGATCATATGGCGAGAATTTCATGACAAACGGAGCTGCAGAGATCAAAATAGCAAAGGCTTACTAAAAATAGAATGTGAGGGCAAGGGCAGGCAAAGACTTGGAAAATTCTCTAAGGGGTGAAAACAAAAGCTTGAGGGGCAAAACACGCCCATGAGCATGAAGGGGTTGATACATAAGATTTTGCCTAAGTCAAAAATGAATGTTCCCCTAGTAAAATGCGCCCTCACCTTGATGACTCTTCAAAAATATCCTAAGGTGTGAAAATGAAAGTGCAACACCTCATTTGCACCCAAGGATAGTGAAAGCCTTGAAGAAATATTCTAAGGCATTGGAAATCAAAGCATGGCACCTCAAATGCGCCCATGGTGAAAATGGAAGAAGACCCATGTAAATGCGCCCACCTTGAGGAAGTGACTTCAAAATTGTCTAAGGCAAGAGAATTGAAAGCCCACCTAGCAAAATGCGCCCTCAAATGGAAGTGAGTTAGTCAAAATGCGCCCACCTTGTGATGATGCCTTGAAAAAGTTCTAAGGCGTGGAAAGTGAAAGTTCACCCTATGAAATGCGCCCTTGGATGGAAGAAGCCCATGTAGAATGCGCCCAAAGGTGAGTGGAAGGCCGAAATATTTCTAAGGCAAGTGAATGGAAGCTCCATAGGCAAAATGCGCCCAAGACAAGTTAAAAGGCATTTTAAGAGATATCCTAAGGTGTGTAAAATGAAATTGAGGAGTATGAAATGCGCCCCAAATAGAAGCAGCTCATGTGAAATGCGCCCCACCTCCAGCAAGAAAAAAAACGCTTAAGTATGGAAAGTGAAAGTTCACCCTCCAAAATGTGCCCATCTCAAGTGAAAAGGGTAAAACGACTAAGGCATGAAAGTCAGAGTAGCCTACCTCATATGCGCCCTCAAGAGAAATGAAAGCTCTCACATGTAAATGCGCCCAAAGTTGCTGAAAAGAGGAAAAAGCCTAAGTGTTAAAAATAAAAGTAACCCCTTCCAAATGTGCCCATCAAACAAAACCTCCACCATGGAAATGCGCCCTTGTGCTAGGAGTCTAGGGGATTTTTCTAAGGCGTATGAAAGCATCAAGGGTGAAATGTGCTAAGCTTGTTGTAAAGGTAAGTGAATATTTTTCCAAGGCATAAATTGAAAGCTAGCAACATCAAAGGCGCCCACCATGGAAAATTTAACACAAAAAAATGCTACGGCATTGCGAAATGGAAGTGGGCTATGTCAAATGCGCCCAAGCCTAGATCAAGCAAGCAGAGAATTTCAAAGTCCATGGAAAATAAAGTGAAAGCCTCTAGGCTAATTTGCGCCCAAGGGTAAGGTGATCACTTGAAAATTTTCTAAGTGGCAAAATGAGAGTAGACCCTCTAGAATGCGCCCTCAAGTAAAGGTGAAGCATGAAAATTTTCTAAGTGAAAAACGTCTAAGGCAAGGTGAAAGCTTAACATATCAAGTGCGCCCAGCTTGTGGGTGATTTGAAAATCCTCGAAGACATGGAAATTAAAAGGTACCAAGAAGAAATACGCCCAAGAAATGAGAGGGATTTAAATTTTATTCCTAAGGCATGGAGACAAATATTTCACTGAAGGGAAATACGCCAAGGAAGAAAATGTTAGAAATATTTTCTAAGTGAAATAAATATTCCACTAGAGAAAATACGCCCTTGATATGTGAGAATTTTCCGAAGGCATTTAAATGAAGTGGGCGAAGTGATGAAATTTTATTTTTCAAGGGGGAGAATTAATATTGATGAATATTTTTCATGGGTCAAGCAGAGAAACTAAATGAACCTCTTTAAAATGCACACGAGTTAACAAAGTTTAAATTATTCTCCTAAGGGAAAATTTTAATATTTTCAGAGGGGATTTGTTTTGCCTAGATTATTTTCCTAACGGAGATTAAATCTCAGAGGGTGGATTATTTCGAGCAAGCAAGTGATTTTAGATCAACGGATTTGAAAATTTTAAAGAGAAGATTTAAAATGTCTAAGGCAAATTTCACGAAGTTGAAGATTTGAATGGCAGACATTTTAACAGGTTGGAAATGAATTTAAATCTCCCATGAATTTTTAAAGTTGAATTTAATTAAACACTGCGAGGATATTGAAATGGAATTTTCAATCAAGCCAAGTGATTTTCCCGCAAGTTGTTTAAATCACTGAGAGTTAACTAGCAGATTAGAGGGAAAAATTCGAATTTTGCAAGGAAAGAATCTTCATTAATGGCAACTGCCATAATGACTAACCGACGACTAGCCCACTACTGCGCCTGAATTAGAAGATTCTGAATGGAGAGAGTGGTGAATTAATGTAGGTGCTAAAAATAACTCCAGCACTACTTGGTAGGATTCTCTCATTTCTTCACACATTTCGAACTGCTGAGAGTTGCTGAAGTAGAGAAATTATTTGAGAGATTGAAATCTTTTTCGAGGTTTCCGAAAGTGAAGTTGAGGATTTGTTTTCTAAAGTGCAAAGTTACTAAAGAATTTAGCTCTTGCTGCTGAGAGTTTGAGTTGCTGCAAATTTCGAAGTGCCATGCTAGAGAGCTGAGATTTTATTTCCAAAGTGTTGAAGTTGCTACAGATTTTTTTTCGAAATTATAAAGGATTTATTTTTTCTCTCGAGATCTTTATTTTCAAACTGCTGAAAGTCGAAGTGCTGAAGAAGTTTAAACGTTGAGAAGTTGAAGAAGTCGAAATTTCATGCTGCTGACAACTCTTTACTCTTCTAACTGCTGAAGTTAAAGGCTGAAGTTGACAAAGTGAAGGCAAAAGTTCGAATTATTTGTGCTGGAGAAATTAGCTACTTGTTGAAAGTTGCTAGTTGCTGCAATTTTTCTTCACCAGTCGGAAGTGAAGTTGTTGAAAGCTTTTTTTTAAGCTCGGAAGATTTTATATAGTTTGAGATGGCTTGAGCAAAAGATGTTGCAGGAACAAGTAGAGCTGCAGGCAGAGCTGCAAATACTGAAGTGGGCAAGGCTAGCTCATCCCGACAGGCAGTGATCAAAAAGTTCGCCAAGCCATTTCTTCCAAAGTCAGTAATTACTTCAAAGTTGGCGGGATTAAATGACACCAACCTTGGTTCATTTAATCTCAATGCACTCAAATCAAGGATGTTCGGGCTAGGGGGCCATCAACCGTCAGTTACGGCACTTAATATTATGAAAAGTGGGATCTATGCAGCTGCTAGTTTTCCACTAGCGATTCAGTGTCCGGAATTAATCATGGAGTGCGCAAATTGCTACAAGCCGGAGCGTAGAACCATTGTCTCTCCAGATGGCAAATTGCTTGCCAACTTCACGCCAGATGCTATTGGGGAGGCATTTGGGATTCCTACTTCCGAGAGGATGCTATACAGAACAAAGGAAAGGGCAGAATGTACTCTTCCTCCTTCGAAAGAGTTGCTACAATCATCAACAAAGTCTGGATGCAGAAGCCAAAGCCACCCCGCACTAAACTCCCGAAGCAAATAATTGTCGAAGATGTGAAACAAGAATACTGCGACTTGATAATGATGCTTAGTCGAATAAATGGGAGTGCGCAGGCCTACATCTTCGAGCCTTGGATGTTCTACTTCATCGAGATCATCTTGGAGGGAAAGGAATGTGTTGATTGGGCTAGGATGATTAGCGACAATATTGATGAACAGTTTAGGAGCCTGAGGAGGACGAAAACTTTTATATGAGCTCATACGTGATATATATGTTGGCTAGGATGACCAAGTATTGAGGGATCACGTGCAAGGAACCAATCAGCTGTGCACCTGACCAGTTCAAGATCCATGAGGCCTGCACGCAGTTACATTTGACTAACCCTGCCAGCTACAAGCGGGCAAATGATGCATTCACAATGCACATTACAAGGACCCTTCAACAGAGAACGCAGCAAAGAATATCAAAGGAAGCACAGGCGTTGATCGAAGAATATGGATATTGGCTCATCCAATTTCCGAAATTCACATACATTAGGCTGCAGGGGTTCACTTCGTATCCATACCAGTTACCAAGGTACCCCACCGATCATATAGTAATGCTAGAAGTATCTAGGCAATTGATCGCCTATGATAGGATTCAAAAGAAGAAGAAGGGTGGACTTGACTTTCCTATCACCATGGGGAATTCCAGTGAGATGTGTCCCTCCCTGTAGGCAGCTCGAGAGGCAAAGGATGAGCTGCAATTTTTTCATCTCTCGTACCACACAGGTAGGCAGGATTTCGATCCTTATAGAAACATCCAAATGGTGCAGAACGTTGAGTACCGACACAAGGCTCACATTGAGGATTTTTGGGCAAATGTTGTTGATGAGGTTGAAATAAGGAAAAGGATGTTTACTAGTCTCCCCCTCAAGTTGATCAGGGAGTGTGAGGTCATTCCAGTTCCCGACCAGGTGGAGGAAGATGTCAACGTTATATAGCCTGACTATGAGTCAGTGAGGGATACTCCAGTCCCACCACCTAATTGGTCTGAGCCCGAAATCATGGACTTGGACACGCTTTCTATACCAGTGATGACTTTCACAAGGGCTTGGGTCGATAGGCATGTATGTAGACTCAAGAACAGATCAATGGCCCTTACTTATGACTTGATGGGTGATCAAAGGCCACTAACAGTGAGAAGAGAAAAGCAGATTGCCCAAGCTGCAGAGGCACAAGAGGAGGCGCCGACCCAGCCGATACCTTTGAGGATGGAGCAAGCATCACCTGCGCACTCACAAATTGAGTCTTCAAGTTTCAGAGTAATTTCACTATTTGCCGATCAGAGGGCGAGATTGAATGAAGAGCGAGAACTTGAAGAAGTTGATCAGCCCAACATCAGAGAGTCAGACAGCCTGAGTGTCAGTGCACCCAGAGGAGGAGGCCAACAGGAAGAAGAGGAGGAAACGGCTGCCGATACTCGTTTCCAGCAGATGTTGGATGTGACATTGGAAGAGGAAGAAAACACAGAGCAAGGGACCCAAGAGTCTGGAGGTACTTAGCTCGTGGATACTGATGAGCCAGAGCAGAATAGTGTTAGAAGAGAAGAAATATGCGAGGAGGAGGCAACAGAGGAGCAGCCCCTCGTCATTTGCAATCCACAGCAAACAGTGTCGGATTGGCTTACGGACAGAATGAGAAGGGATCCTGAGGATGATACAGATCCAGCAGTAGAAATGGAAGAATTCCTCAGGAGGATTAGTACACCTCCAGAAAAGAAAAGAGCCAAGAAATTTTTGAAGATTTCGACTGATGAATCAGGCTCTCACACACTCCAGGTTGTTGTCCCAAAGGAGGAGTGTGATCGAGCTGAGGAAAGCCCCGAGAATTATGTGATTACCACCGTAGAGTTGGGTCGTCCTACGGGAGGCCAAATTATTGAGGAGTTTGATAACTACTATCAGGCATTGAAAGATAAGTTGCTCTGTATGGAAGGAAAATACAAGAGGTTGAAAAGGGAGCATAATACTTTGATAGGATATGTGCAAGACCTTGCGCGTCCAGGTGAACAAGGAAACCCAATGGTTGAACCCCCGTCCGAGCTTCCGAGAGAGTCAGTTGTTGGCTTGGAGGATCTGAAGAAAATGGAAACGAAAGCGGATAAGTGGGTGGGCCATGTTTGGGCTGAGACTGAGAAATTTATGGAGGATCTTGCTTATGCCTACCAGCAAGCCTCAAATGTTTTGGCATGCATGGACATGGTGGATCAAGCCTGGAATGAGACCCAGATATATCAAACGAAGACTGTTCTTCGTCTAGGGGCTTTGATGCACATGCCCTTGCACACCCTGGTGGATGGGGGTGGAATACAAGAGGGTGATAGGTACGATTTCACCAGCTGGTACTCCTCGGTGGTCACAGGCTGTGGTTTCCATGATGTAGCACGGGCGGATTCAACCAGGGTCAAGAAGGCAATGAACAATATTTTGGAGGGAATCCTAAATACCTTGGAGGCCATATTTGCTAGGAGGTTGGCTTTGGATGAGATCACTACAGGTGGTTTGAGGGATAGGTTGACTCCCTTCTTCTCAATCATAAGATCATTTGTCCAGGATGACTTTGAGAACATCTCCACTTTCTCCAGTATAATCCAGAATACCCAGGACGCTTTGGTGGCATGGAGAAAGTCTTACACCCGGCACAGACAGACGCTAGCAGTCTTGGAATTTCAGCTCAACTATATCCCACCGATTTCAGTTCAGGAGGTTGAGGCAATGTTGGCCCGTCTGATCGAGTTTGTTGTTCGGGAGAAGGACAATGGGAATGCTCTGTTGGACGAGGATCTTCTAGAAGATGTTGATGGGCATTAATTGCTCATTATGGTTCCTGCAAAGGAGTGGAGAATATTTTGTGCATTTATTGCCCACTCCTCTCTGTGGCGGTTTTTAGGGCAGAAACCCTAATTAGGGCATATGTGGCTCAATCTGAGCCCTTTATTGTAATTGAATCTGAGTCGTCCACTAAAATGGGCTAGCTATAAAAGGGGCATCCCCCCTCATTTGTAATAAAATTAGAATTAGAATCAGATTCAGAGCTAGAGGATTGTGCTAGAGAGTAGAGAGCTTATAGCATTTAGTTAGAAGTTAGCTTAGATTGAGGAGGGAAGAAAACTTTCCTTTGAAATATTTGTAAACGGTTGTTGTGAACACTTTTCATAATACAAAGAGTTTCATTGCTTGGTAATTTCTTCTTTTGTTATGAGTAGCTAGCAAGGCCATTTCATCTTTTCAATTCAAAGTAGATAGAGTAAAATAGACTTTCATTTCATGCAAGTAATTGTTAGCTGTGGAGTGTGGCATTTAATTTGAGCAAGTCTTCTTTCGTCCATACCACTAGCGGGCTTGCTGACGGTAAGTCCGCCTTGCGTGGTCAACTGGAGTAATAGCACTTAACTTCGATTGTGGCTCATATGTCCATATGCATCGTTGTGATGGTATGAACATGTTGTGTCATGATTTGAACATTTTTCTCATCCTTTGAAGATTGCACCGACTTTGTGGAGGTTGTCCGAAAGGAGGCAAAGCAGAGTCTGGTTTGAAGATTGTTTAGGTTGATCCCCACATTCCACCCTTTAGAAGTAGATTGTAGAGTCTCTCCCCTTATCTCATTTAAATTCAGCATTTTCAGGTTAGTTTAAAAATCAGAGCATCACAGTCAAATCTTTCATCTGCTTCACGAAGTTGAACAATCACGTAAGCCCCCTTGGAATAACCAGCATATTCACATCAACCGACTGAGTCTATTCGCGAAAAAAGGAACCTTGGAGTTGAACGCATGATCTTTCATGCAATCTTAGCATGTGGAATACTTTGATCAAGAGAGAATAGAGTGACCGTTGGACATTTTATTCTGTGTTGGTGTTGTCATAAAAAACACGTCAACACGTCCCTTGAGTGGACCCTCCTTCCTTTCGAAAGGTTCTCGAGGGACCCCTTTGAAAATCTTGCAACTTAGCGATGGTTTGTGTGACTGTCCGTTCACTGGCCTGCGCGGCCGCTTCCTAATGTGTTCTATGTGCGGGTAAACATGTCACCACCTCTGGCTCTGTGGAGTCCCCTTCGCTCGGTCTCCTCCATATGAGAGTTCTTTGGGATACCTTCCTTGCAAGTTTGTGGGTCTGTAAGGTCCTTTTGCTTGGTCTCCTCCATGTGAGAGTTCTTGGAGTATACCTTCCTTGCAGGTGTGCGGATCTGTAATGTGCTTTTCCTGGTTTCCTTCATGTGAGAGTTCTTGAAGGATACCTCCCTTGCAAGATCGTGAGTCTGTGAGGCACTTTCATACTTAAGCTTTGTAGTTTCGCGGAACTACAGAGTCCTCTCCTGCACTTCCGAGTTTGCCAGACTGTGCTTTGCTTCCTCGTCGGTTAAGGTATATTTCTCTTACCTTGTTACTCCTTTACTACTCTACTTTACTGAAGCACTCATCAGTACTCGTGCTCGCTAAAGTGGGGGCAAAATGTATAAATGTGAATTTGCACCCCTAACGCAAATTCCCTTTTACCCCCTTGCACTTTAGAAAACCTAAGGCGGAGGCTTATTTCCACTTAAGCCCGTTGCTTGCATCACACTTGGTGCCTGTTTTCTGTCAAGGACGTCTGCACAACACGCAGATTTTCGCGCGGCACACTTACATCCTTGGCAGATTCCTGTGGATGGAGATTGCAGAGGCGTTACATTTTTGATTGGAAGTCGAAGAGTAACATCCCTCTTCGGCTGGCCGATCCGAATATGGCCATTTTTCATCCTTTTCTTCATATTCTTCGCTCTCTCATTCATTCGGGGAGTTTTGCATGATATTGGATTCATCTCTTCACATTTTCTCCACTCTTTCAAGCACTCACAAGCTTTGTAGCAACACTTCATTGTAGCTATCCACTACTCCATCACTTCGATAGTGTGAGCGCAAGACAAACACCACGACGGCAAAGGCTTTAGTTCCTCTCACTTTTCTCCTCCACAAGCCTTGAGCGCTTTGGACGAAGGTGGTAAGCTCCTCTTATCTCTTCTATCGCCTTTTGTTGAGAAAGCATGTACTATTTGTAGTGTTTTGTGTTTACGTAGCTTGTATTTCCTTTATTTATCTCTATTTCTATCATTGCAAACTCGGCTGTCCATGGAGGTGGAAACACCAAAATGGGGTCTGACTAAGGCAGGCCCCTAAACAGCCCCAACATTCCCCTTTTTTTTTGTGTGCAGGTGGAGAGAGTTTGAAGCAAGCTGGCGAGAAGACTGTTGTGCGAAATCGTCTTCGTTACCCTCGCGGTAATCTACTTCCTTTATCGTATCAGTATTTACATTTCACTCTTCTTAATCTCGTTCTATCACTTCAAAAACCTCTAAACTAGGTTGTTAGTCTCTCCTTTAGAGTTTGAATCTCGTCTTTCTGGTTCTCTCGCCGTACGGACGCTAGCACACCTGTGAGACGCCAGCATGCCATGCTGTCGTCCCAAAACCGTGTTTTTGTCCTTAGACAAAGAACTACTTGAGACGTAGAGTTGACTTTGAAGGCCAACTTGTCTAGTCCCTTTCCAGTTCTTGGGACTGCAGAGTGATCGAAGGATTTCATAGTCTTCCTCATTCTCATCCCTTCTATCCTAACCTTCCTTTTAACTGAGGTAAGTTAGGGTAGCCTTTCCGCTCTTGGCCTTTCGTGACCTAGGCCTTGCAGTGGTTGGTCCCCCTCTCTTACAATACCTTCGTCTCACATGTCGATGGATATACTGAAGACCTACACAAGCATATCAGGATGAACAGACGGAAGATGCCAAAGGTGGTGAAGATAGTGATGACGAACATACTATGGAGGGTTGTGCCAAACCTAGTTGGGCCACCAATGGTAGAGAGCAAAAAAGTGACATGGTACCAGTAGTACGACGGGTGGTACGTCAACGAAAGTTTTAAAGGTATAGGTCTCGCCTCTCTGGTAGACAAGTGGTTTGATTTAATATTCATGGGTACTTGTTGCAATGAAGAATGTTATAAGAGACCCCCATATACATGTAAATGGCATTACGCCTTAGAGATGAAGGTTTGAAAAGGCAACAAAATTAGAGGTGTAAAAAGAAAAAATGACAGGGAGGAGAGATGGAAAAATTAAAAAATTGGAGAGAAAAAAAGGAGAAAAGGTTGGAAAAAACAAAGGAAAGAAAAGAATTATTAAAAATTCAAAAAAGTAAAAAATATTAAAGTAAAGGTTATTGAAGTGAAGAAGAGTATGAAATTAAAGAGAAATGGAAAGAAAGAAAAATTAAGAGGGAAGGAAAAAATAAAATATAAAGTGGGAAAAATCAAAGTAAAAGATTGTATTAAATCAGGAGTCGTATGGTCTGAAGGAAGACCGGACAAAGTATATAGAGAAAAAACAAGTTCCATACGGTTTGACCAAAGCAAATTACTCCATATGAGATTCCAATTGAAGGAAGCACGAGGAGAAGGAAAAAACACTATATGGCCAAGAGGACGACGAGGTAATGTGAAAGAAACTGTACGACTGGAGCAGAGAGCATCAAGTTGTACGATCTTGCAAGGACAAGGGGGGTTGAACAATTGTGTTGTACGAGGAACAATAAAGGCAACCGTATGAGGGCATAAGAATCATGTCGTACGATGGACAAAGGGAGCAGTGAATGCTAGAGGTTATTAGTGGAACGTTGTGCGAATCAAGATTTTGTAGGTCGTACGAAGTGATGATGTGAAGACCATACAAAAAGCTCAAAATTGGGTCGTACACCAACAGGAGGAACACACCGTACGTATAAGCAAATTCAAAGCCATATGAGTGAAGAACAAGCCGTTCATTATGAGGAGGTTGACTGTACGCTTGAACAAGGAAGTCGTATGAGGCAGCAAGAGGAATGCTAGAGCTACCGTACCATCCATAAACCCTAGAAAATCAAAGCATCAAAACTATATAATATTCAAATCCGTACCATTCATCGATTCAAGCATTATTCAGCAGGGTCGCTTTCATAGGTAGAGAAAAATGGATGCTAGCAACAGTGGAAAAGGGAAAAGAATAGTGTCAGGGCTAAAGTGGTAGGAAGCAAAGCAGATAAAGGGAGAAATGATAATGTGACAATAGATACACTGACATGGGAGAGCCTTATAGGAACAAAATGCAAGACTTGGTGGCAAGAAACGGCTCCAGATTACCCTATCAAAAGAGCACTTGCTCTAGCCCAGGTAGATAAAGTAGCTCAATGTCCTTTTTTCAATCCGAGAGAATTTGAAAGCTACTTGAAGGCGATTGTGTCAAATTATAACCAATATGCCTACAGAAGAACTATTGAGTATCAGGGTTACCCAGTCACCATTGCTTTCTAGCCGAGTTACTTCAAGAGGGTTTTTGGGATACTTGTGTCTAGGTAGGTGGTTGCCAAACCAACGACTAAGATGAGTGCATAGCAGAAACAAATGATTATAAAATGCATATGAAGGCCAAACTTAACCCAAAAGGAAAAAGAAACAATTTGGAATGCAGGTGCCAAGGGATTGAGGAAGCAGATGTTGGCAAACTTTGACTGGAAGTGCTTAATGGACCTCATTAAATGCAAACTGACAAGGGCAAGTAGAGCTTCAGACATAGCTACATGGATGGTCGATTACATGTTCAGGCTGAGCATAGGAAGGGTGTATAATTGAGCGTTGCACCTGTCAGAGAGAATTAGAGAGTTCTTGGGGTGCAAACACAAAGCTTTTTATATGACCCAACATTTGATAGCTTTGTTTCTGGATGTCGTACATAATCAAGTATCGAAGGGCAAGTTGGGGAAATTGCAGCCAGCAAGAGAATATGACCATTCTTGGCCAACACTATTCCGGTGGACCACTTTGGTCGCTCAGGTAGCAGTAGGTGAAGAGCCAAGAACGGGGAAGAGGAAAAGGAAACAGGAAAGCAGTGACGAATATGAATAGATGGCATTGTCCTCGTCTATAGCCAACACTACACTTGTAGCTGTTTATTTGATGGAGGTTAATACCCGTGTATCGATACCAACATGGAGGCAAGAGTTGGCCGAGGGGGAAGGAGGAGTTGCTGAGGAGGTTGAGGCTGAAGGTGGAGTAGCCGAGGGAGTAGCAGTGATTGGCACGACGGAGGAGATCACCACCATTTCCTTAGCGTCACCAAAAGGGGAAACACCACATGTGGACAGTTGATTACAATTGTTGGGATCTCCTATATGGGTAGAAGACATATCTCCCCTACACTCACCTCAGCAAATGGAGATAGAGGTGGACATAGAGCAAAGGGAAGCCATAGCAGCTGAGAGCATACAGTCGGTTGTGACAATGCCAGCCACCAAGCAACCAGCGGCTGAGATTGGAGAGCCCACACAACAAGTAGTGCAAATTCCTTCCGATGATGAGTTGAACACTACGCCTAAGCTAACCGTATCTACCTCCGCATAAGCAAATGAGGAGTCAAGTGAATCAGCCTTGTGAAAGGGAATTGTCGTTGCAATTCCCAAACCGAGCAGGGAGGATCCAGTGGGGACCATTGAGCGGTACTTTCACAGTTTGGAGCCCATCATTGCAGTGATACAGGAGGTATCATGTAATGACCCCTTTCCGATTAGCCATAATTATCGCCTTGCTTTTCTAAAGATATCTCTTATGATGGTCCAGTGTTCATATTGTATTCTTTTCCTCCATTTCCTATCCAATCATAGGATAAAGCATTAATAAATCTATTCATTTTTCTATCAAATCATCACGATTACCTATAAGGCTCAATAATTGCTGCAAGCACTACTATTGTATAATCGTATTATGATATGTCATATATATATTCTTGTTCATTCCATCATTCCAATCTATTTAATCCTCATTTGATGACCTTTTATATATACTACTCCCAATATCGAGATGCCATGAATCGGTAGTGTCAAAGAATTACATTCCTCTACAAGTCTTTGCTCGACAGTACTGGTGGCAGCAATAATGAGTTCCATTGATTGTATCCCTCCGTTCAGCTGTTTGCAGTATTCCGATTCCCTTCAATTCTAGCGGCTGTGTGAATACACCGATAGTGTATAAAATCCGGCAGTGGATATACATATTTGTTCCCGGTCTCTGGATTTCTCTAAATACCAATTGCTATGTATTGTGTCCATCACAACCATACTCCTGTAATCAGTATGTAATGTAATTGCACAATTATAATAATTTTGTGTTGACCATTCAATGATAATTGGGTGAGGACTTCAGTTGGTATAAAAGGTGATGGCAAGATCAATATTCGCTAGACACTTCACTCCCTCTGTTTGCCAAGTTGGGAATGATTGAACTCCACAAACTTGATCTCCGAGCGATGGTGTGTACCAATGGTACTATCATTTCTTTAGGCAATTTTCGGCCCCCAAGCCTCCATCCCTTTTTCTCTACCCTTAGGATATGAATACCCGTATATTTCTTCCTCCATAAAGGATACGACTTTTCACAGGGGATATAACCGTTTGTAGGGTCTCAACCTTTTGTTCCAATCAGTGCCTTCCTTAATATAATCAATTGTATTTATTGTCTTGTAATTATATTTGATAAGACTATTTTATGTTATATTTAATAGTTATAATTATAATATTATATTTGATATTTATAATATTACTTTATATTTGTGTTTTATTTATATATCTTTAATATTTATTTTATTATCATTTAGATTGTTTATATATTTTAATATTTATAATATTAACAATTGTAATTATAATATTTGTTATTTTAATATTTATAATATTAACAATTGTAATTATAATATTTGTTATTTTAATATTTATAATATTAACAATTGTAATTATAATATTTGTTATTTTAATATTGATAATATAATTATAATTATAATATTGTCTCACGACAATTATAATGTAACGACCCCATTGAAATATACCGGCCAATTTTTTCATTTTGTTACACAGCTAAGTGCACCCATTAGCGTTAGTGTAATCATAAACCAGCTGAAGGGAACCCTGGACTTTCTGATCAACCCAGATCCCAGCAAGGGCAAGGTGAGAGCATACTCATAGGGGATCGTTAGCAATAAGAACTTGCTGAAAATAACTGAAAGGAAAACAATCACTCAACCACTTATTCAGCGGGAGGACTTGAACGGAAAGAACAATGCCAAATTCAAAGATCCAACTCGACCACTTATTCAACGGGAGTAGGTTGATGGCTCAGCCTTGTTGACGTGCTTTTTATGACAGCGCTAGCACAGAATAAAGTTGCCCAACGGTCACTCTATTCTCTCTTGATCAAAGTGTCCCACATGCTAAGATTGCTTGAAAGTTCATGTGTTCGACTCCAAGGTTCCTTTTATCGCGAATAGACTCAATTGGTTGATGTGTTTTGCTGGTTATTTCAAGGGGACTTACGTAGTTGTTCAACTCTGTGAAGCAATTAGGATATGAATGATTTGGCAATATGTTCTGGTATCTAGACTAACTCGGAAAATGCGGAATTTAAAGGGGATAGGGATAGGGATTCTACAAATCTACTTCTAAAGGGTGGAGGACGAAGATCGACTGAAACAATCTTCAAACCAAACTTCGCTTTGTCTTCTTTCGAACAACTCCGACAAAGTTGGTGCAATCTTCAAAGGATGAGAAAATGTTCAAACTATGACGCAACACGTTCATACCGTCAACACGACGCATACAAACATATGAACCATAATCGAAGTTAAGTGCTGATACTCCAGTTGACCACGCAAGGCGAACTTACCATCAGTAAGCCCGCTAGTGGTATGGATGAAAGAAGATATGCTTAAATCACAACGCCACACTCCACAATTAACAACTACTTGCATGAAATAGAAATCTACTTTACTCTATCTACCTTGAATTGGAAAGACGAAATGGCCTTGCTAGCTACTCATAACAAAGAAGAAATCACCAAGCAATGAAACTCTTTGTATTATGAAAAGTGTTCACAACAACCTTTTACAAAACTTTCAAAGGAAAGTTTTCTTCCCTCCTCAATCTAAAGCTAACTTCTAAGCTAAATGCCTTCTACTCTCTAGCTCTGATCCAATTCCAATTCTAATCTCTATCTAATTCTAAATTGATTACAAATGAGGGGGGATGCCCCTTTTATAATAAGTCCAATTCAGTGGACGGTTCAGATCAAATTACAATGAAGGGCTCAGATCGAGCCACCTATGCCCTGATTAGGGTTTCTGCCCTAAAAACCGCCACAGAGAGGAGTGGGCAATGAATGCACAGAATATTCTCCACTCCCCTGCAGGAATCATAATGAGCAATTAATGCCCACTACCATCATCAAGAAGATCCTCATCAAGCAGCGCGTTCCCACTGGCCTTCTCCCGGATAGCAAACTCGATCAACCGGGCCAATACTGCTTCAACCTCCTGTGTAGAGATCGGTGGAATATGGTTGAGCTGGAACTCCAAGACTGCTACCGTCTGTCCGTATCTGATGCAAGATTTCTTCCATGTCACCAAGGCGTCCTGGGTATGCTGAATTATACTAGAGAACGTGGAGACATTCTCAAAGTCATCCAGGACAAGTGACCTCGCAGCTGAGAAGAATGGAGGCAGTCTACTTTTCAAACCATCAGCAGTTATCTCCTCTGGGACCAACTTTCTAGCAAATATGGCTTCTAATGTATTGAGGACTCCCCCCAAGATGTTGCCCATTGCTTTCCTCACTTTAGCTGAATCTGCCCTTGCTGCGTCGTGAAATCCACGGCCTGTGATCACCGAGGAGTACCAACTGGTGAAATCATACCTATCACCTCTCTGAATTACACCTCCATCCACTAAGGTTTCTAGAGGTATATGCATCAAAGCCCCCAAACGAAGTACAGTCTTCGTTTGATAGATGCGAGTATCACCCCAGGCCTGATCTACTATATCCATCCGTGCCAAAATATTTGAGGCCTGTCGATAAGCATCGGCAAGGTCCTCCATGAATTTCCCTGTCTCAGTATGAACACGGCTAACCCACTTGTCCGCCTCCGTTTCCATTTTCTTCAAATCCTCTAAGGCAACAACTGACTCATTCGGAAGCTCCGATGGACGTTCTACTGCTGGGTCTGCTGGTTCACCTGGACGTGCTAGATTCTGCATATATCCTATCAAGGTTTTGTGCTCCTTCTTCAATTTCTTATACTTCCCCTCCGTGCGGAGCAACTGATCCTTCAATGCCTGATAGGAGTTATCGAACTCCTCGATAACTTGGGCTCCCGTAGGACGACCCAACTCTACTGTGGTGATCACATAATTTTCAGGCCTCTCCTTGGCTCGATTCGATCACATTCTTCCCTCGGAATAGCCACCTGAAGCGTGCGAGAGCCTGACTCGTCAGTCGAGATCTTTGAAAACTTTCGGGCCCTTTTCTTCTCTGGTGGCGCACTGATCCTTCTAAGGAACTCCTCCATCTCAATGGCCGGATCCGTGTCATCCTCGGGTTCTCTCCTCATTCTGTCGGAAAGCCAATCAGGCACTGTCTGCTGTGGATTACAAATGACAAGGGGCTGTTCTTCTGTTGCCTCCATCTCGTGCACTTCCTCTCTTCTTGCACTGGTTTGCTCAGGCTCATCCTCCTCTATAAGTTGGGTATCTCCCGACCCTTGGGTCCCCTGTTCTGTGTTTTCTTCTTCTTCCAAAGCCGTGTCCAACATCTGCTGAAAATGGGTGTCGGCCATTGTTTCCTCTTCCTCCTCCTGTTGGCCGCCCCTGGATAGACTGACACTAGCCGATTCCCGGGCATTGGGCTGATCTACCTCCTCAAGTCCCCGCTCTTCCTCTAATCCTGCCCTTTGATCGGCAAATAATGAAACCACTCTTAAACTCGAAGATTGAGTTTGTGAGTGCACGGGTGATGCTTGTTCTATCCTCAACGGTATCGGCTGGGTTGGCACTTCCACTTGTGCCCTCGATGTCTGAGCAATTTGTTTCCTCTTTTTACCGATAACGGCCTTGGGTCACCCATCAAGCTGTAAGTAAGGGCGATCGACTTGCTCTTAAGTCTGCATACATGTCTGTCGACCCAAGTCCTGGTAAAAGTCATCACCGGGATAGAAAGAGTGTCCAAGTCCATGATCTCTGCCTCGGACCAATCAGGTGGTGGGACAGGAGTATCCCTAACTGACCCATAGTCGGGTTGCATGACGTTGACATCCTCCTCCACCTGGTCGGGAACTGGAATAATCTCACATTCTCTAATCAACTTGAGAGGAAGTCTGGAAAACATCCTTCTTCTTATCTCAGCCTCATCCACTGCATTTGCCCAGAAGTCCTCCAGATGAGCTCTGTGCCGGTATTCAACGTTCTGTACCATCCGGATGTTCCCGTAAGGATCGAAATCCCGCCTGCCTGTGTGATATGACAAATGATAAGATTGCAGCTCGTCCTCTGCCTCTCGGGCTGCCTACAAAGAGGGACACACCTCAATGGAATTTTCCATGGTGATAGGGAAATCAAGTCCACCCTTCTTTTTCCTTTTCTGAATCTTATCATAGGCAATCAATTGCCTAGATACCTCAAGCATTACTATGTGATCAGTGGGGTATCGTGGTAACCGATACGGATACGAAGTGAACCCCTGCAGCCTAATATATGTGAATTTCGGGAATTGGATGAGCCAATACCCATATTCCTCAATCAGTGTCTGTGCTTCTTTAGATATTCTCTGCTGCGTTCTCTGCTGAAGCGTCCTCGCGATGTGCATTGTGAATGCATCATTTGCCCGTTTATAGCTGGCAATGTTAGCCAAATGTAGCTGTGTGCAGGCTTCATGAATTTTGAATTGACCAGGGGCACAGCCGATTGGCTCTTTGTACGAAATCCCTCTGTACTTAGTCATTTTGGCCAACATGTAAATTACATATGAGCTCATGTAGAAAGTCTTCGTCACCTTCAAGCTCCTGAATTGCTCATCAATGTGGTTGCTAATCATCCTAGCCCAATCGACACACTCTTTTCCTTCCAAGATGATCTCGATGAAGTAGAACATCCAAGGCTCGAAAACGTAAGCCTGTGCACTCCCATTCACCCGGCTCAGCATCATTATCAAATCACAGTATTCTTGTTTCACGTCCTCGGCAATTATCTGCTTTGGGAGCTTAGTGCTGGGTGGCCTCGGCTTCTGCATCCAAACTCTGTTGATGACTGCAGTGACTCTTTCGAAAGAGGAAGAGTACATCTTGTCCGCCCTCTTATTTGTTCTCCCAGATAACATCTCTCAAATAGCTTGGATCCCAAATTGGATGGCATCCGGTAAAGTTGGCGCAGCGCTATCAGTCCGAGAGACAATCGCCCCACGCTTCGCTTGCAGTGATCGGGTGCACCTATAATTAGTTCCCGACATCAATTGTCAAAGGAAAACTAGCAGTCACAGAGATTCCACTCTTTATTATATTATGTGCCGTGACTGATGGTTGATGGCCCCCTAGCCCGAACATCCTCGATTTGAGTGCATTTAGATTAAATGAACCAAGGTTGGTGTCATTTAATCCCGCCAACTTTGAAACTATTGCTGACTTTGGGAGAAATGGCTTAGCGAGCCTCTTAATCATTGCCTGCCGGGATGAGCCAGCCTTGCCTGCTTCAGTGTTTGCAGCTCTGCCTGCGGCTCTGCTTGTTCCTGCAACATCCTTTGCGCCAGCCATCTGCAAAATAAAATAGAAGAATAAGCTAGACTGCAGATTTTTAAAAATAAAACAATTCCCGAGATGGCTGCGAATACGGAGTTAGCTTTGAAAATAAAATTTCTCAGCATAAATTTCTAACTCCAAACCTCGTACTGTATAAAAATCTCTGAGTTTAGAGACAACTCTCAGCAACTGCACTTCTGACTGGTGAAGAAAAAACGCAGCAAGCTAATAACTTTCAGCAATGTAGCTAATTTCTCCAGCACAAATTGTTCGAACTTTGACTTCACTTTGTCAACTTCAGCAGTTAGAGGAATAAAGAGTTGCCAGCAATATGAAATTTCAACTTCCTCAACTTCTCAATGTTTAAACTTCTTCAACACTTCGACTTTCAGTAGCTTGAAAATAAAGATCTCCAGAGAAAAGAAACCCTCTACAACTTTGCAAATCTGCAGCGACTCCACTTTCAACTCTTTGAGAATTAAATTCTCCAGCAACTCCGGAAAATAACTTCAACCTTCAACTTCGAAGTTGCAGCAACACACTTTCAGCTTTTTGAAAGAAAGAGTCTCGGCAAATGAAAATTTCTCCAGCACTTCGTACTTTCAGCAACTCAACACTCCGAAATAAAATAAACTCTCACAGAATTTCTCTCCTCAACCACTTGGAAAATATTTCAATCTCTCAAGAACTTCTCCAGCAACTTCAACTTCGAAACAATGTGAGGAGAAATGAAAGAAGAGATTGTTTAAATAACTTTTCCTGGAGAATCCTGCTAAGTAGTGCTGGGGCTATTTTTAGCACCTTCATCAATTTTCCACTCTCTTCGTTCGGAATCTTCTAATTCAAGCGCAGTAGTGGGCTAGTCGTCAGCCGGTCATTATGGCAGTCGCCATTAATAATGATTCCTTCTTCTTCAAATTTCGAATTTTCCTCTTAGTTAGTCTGCCAGTTAACTCTTGGCGATTTAAACAACTCGCGAGAAAAACAATCACTTGACTTGATTTAAAATTCCATTTTAAAATCTCGCAGTGTTTAAATAAATTCAACTCAAAAAAATTCGTGGGAGTTGTAAATATATTTCCAACTTTTAAAATGTCTGTCATTTAAATCCTCGATTTCATAAAATTTGCCTTAGACATTTTAAATTCTCTCATTAAAATGTTCAACTCCGGGCGATTAAAATTTGTTTGCGTGCTCGAAATTATTCGTCCTTTGAGATTTAACTTCTTTCAGGAAAATAATCTAGGCAAAACGAATTCCCTCTGAAAATATTAAAATTTCCCTTAGGAAATTAATTTTCAAACTCTGTTAAGTCATGGGTGCATTTTAAACGTTCATTTGATTTTCACTTGACCCATGGAAAATATTCGTCGATATCAAATTTTCCCCTTGAAAAAAGATTCGTTAACTTTCAACTGCCTTCGGAGAATTTTTAAAACTCATCAAATCATCCTTCCTTGCCAAGGGCGTATTTTTCCCTAGTGAAGTGTTATATCACTTAGAAAAAAATTTCTAACACTTTCTCTACCATAGGCGTATATTTCCCTTGGTATAGTTTTTCCCTCTGAAAAAAAATCTCCATGCCTTATGAATTAAAATTTAAATCCCTCTTCAAGGGCGTATTTCATAGGGTTAACTTTTTATATTTCTCACACTTAAAACCCCTTCTAACTCATCCTCTTCATGGGCGCATTTAGAGGGTCAAGCTCCCATTTTCCATGCCTTAGACGTTTTTTTCAAGTCCTAGCCACTTTATCTTCTTGAGGGCGCATATGGGTGTGTCTGGTTTTACTTTTACCACTTAGAATTTCTTCAAGCCATGTATCTTCTTGAGGGCGCATTTTGACCTCCCTACTTTCACTTCATGCCTTAGGAAAATTTCTGCCATCTCCTCTTCATCATGGGCGCAAATGCTAGGCCAAGCTTTCATTTTCCTTTGAGGGCGCATTTCACCCTTGACACTTCGTTTGTGTGCCTTAGAATATTTTATCGAGCTCACTTTACACCTTGGGCGCATTTTGAGGTATGAGCTTCTGTTTTATGCCTTAGAAACTTTTCAAGGCTTCAATCCTTGAGGTGGGCGCATTTTCATGGGTCTACTTTTATTTCCACCATGGGCGCATTTCATAGGTTCCACTTTCGTTTTCATGACTTAGAAACTTTTTACCTCTCTCTTTCCTTGAGGGCGCATTTTGAGGTATGAGCTTCTGTTTTATGCCTTAGGCGTTTTGAAGGCATCTCTTCTTGAGGGCGCATTTTGATGGGTCTACTTTTATTTCTGCCTTAGACAATTTTCAAGCCTCTGCCTGCCCCTGCTCTTGCATTCTATTTTTAGCAAGTTGTGCTATTTTTAGCAAATCCCTTGATTTTCAACCTCTAAGGCTCCGTTTTGCCTAAAAATTTCATCAGATGATATTCTCTGCCTTGTGAACCTGTTTTGTCAGTCCTCTGCCCTGACCTGCTATTTATAGCCACCTGCTATTTATAGTAAGTTTGACTTTCTGACTTTAGTAGCTCCGTTTTGCCTGAAAGTTGCAACGCTTGATCTTGATAGCTTGAGTGTTACTCGGATGCCAACCTCGGGTGCAGACCTGCTATTTATAGCCGTGCCCTGACTTACTAAAAATAGTAAGTTCTCCGACTTTGCTCAAATTTTGCCAGCAGGTACCTTGAAGTGTGCTGACATGGGTGGGGTACTTTGTTTCGGCTATTTTTGGATTTTACCTCCTATAAAAGTGGAAACCCTAATTTGATTTGCATGTATCCCGAACGGTCTCCGTTTGACTTCGTTCCTTCTGCCTGTCGCTTTGTCTGCTGAACTGGAGTGTTGGGCGGCTGCCAGAGTGTACCTGCTAAAGATAGAAACTGCCTGAAAAGTGACTCATCCACTGCCGGATGATTTTGCATGTCATATTGCCCGGGATCTCAAACCTTAAAACCCAAAACCGTCTGCATGCATGCACGGGCAAAAATAGTAAGTCCTCAAAACTGATCCTTCTCTCGCTGCAAGTCACACCGCGGCGGCTCTCGAAAAACCCATGAAGAAAACCCGACATGCGTTGAAAACACGCATGCAAACCCTAAAAATAGCTCCGAAGCCGAACTCTGAAAGTGGTTGTCTCGGTTTGCATGTTACATCACTGCGAAGGTTTTGGAAAACCCGGAAGGATTCTCCAGACATGCATCATGAAAAGCTCATGTAGAAACCCTAATTTGACTCTTACAGCCTGAACTGCCAAAAATAGCAAGTCGTCTGATCTGGCTCAAAATTTACGTGTAGGCAGCTTGATGTTACCCGGATGCAGTGGAACTGACAGAATTCCAAAATCTCAATAAAATAGTCCCAAGTTGAATACTTACTAAAAATAGTAAGTTGCCGGAATACAGTGAAAATTTAGGGGGACTCTGCTGGAAGTCTTCTGACTGCTGCACTAAGCTTAGATTTCAATTTTATAACTCAGTTTGACCTTTAATAAGCCTGAAGGATGAAAACCCTAATTACACAGACTTGACCAATACTTTAACCTGGGTCAAACGACGGGACATCCCCGGAAGGACTAGAGACCAGAGAGAGAGCGAACCAAAGCCAAAAGACCAGAATGGAGCAAAAATTAGGGGGTCCCCATCTTGATGGGGTGATGTGTGAAAAAGGTCACAACATGACCCTTCATTTTCTTGGGTGACGTGGATATTGAAGGGATAGGTGGGAGATGAAATGTATGGGAGACAAGCCTCCATGTTTTATGGTAGGCAAGGCCATTGTTTTGGAAGTAGGTTGGCAGAGTTGAGGGAGTTGGAGGAAGGAAATGAGTGTTGCTATAGGGTGGTGAACTAGCTTCCTTTAGGCATCTAGATGAGTGGTCATTGTTGTTGTGTTTGGGTAGTCGTAATAACTCGCTTAATGGGTGTTCCACATTGAACCAATGGGGTTACTTTAACCCATTTCATTGTCATTTTGAAGAGGTTGGAGATTTGTATCAATTGGAATTGAGCATGGTGTTGCCATTTGATATCATGGTGAAGAGGGCTTTCGTCGCATGGTGGTTTTAGTCCATCAAAAGGCTATTGCAAGTGTGTTTATAATTGGTGTTGCAGGTGTTGTACAAGTTCCAACCATATGTGTGGGGATGTTATGAAGGCACTTTAAGCATCTGTAATCAACAATGGAAATAGGCTCCTCTTAGTTTTCATGAAGGTTATGGAAATCTATCTATTTAAGTTGGTGGTAGAAGTCCATCTCTCTTTTCTACGATGGTTGTAGTCCATCTTATCATTGTTGCACATCCATGTCATCTTTAGGATAGCATACAAATATGACAACTTGAATATGTGAAGAAGAGCTTTTGTAAAGCCTAGGAGACAATAAATACACATAGGGAATAGTGGAAATGCTCACTTTTCTTGGAGTTTTTTACCCATTTGAGGGTGTCTCTTGAGTTAGCCTTATTGTTTCTATTGTGTGTGTGATTGCAAGGTTTTTTATTTCCACATGTTGAGTTGTTTTCTATGTATTTCTTGATTTGCACATGTCATTATGTGTCACATCTATCATAGATGGTATTGGTGCATGTTGAGGTAGTTTTGGAGGCTTCTCATTAAATTTGTTTGTTGATGATTGAGTATGTGCCATATTCATCACAATTTATCAGCGTTTCACGGGGACGCGCCCCTTGCCTCCCTCCTCAAAAGAAAAAACCTCACATTTCTTGGATGGGGACATCTTAGAGACTTGGGGGGACATCCCCTCGCTTCCTTGCCACCAACATTGCCGTCTCTAAGATGCCTCGGGTCATTCGAGGAACTCCTAGGAGTCTCCAAATCATCTTGGGGACGCCCATGTGTCTCTTGTGGTTAGATGGCCAAAAATCTTTTTTAAAAAAATAATCAAAATTATGGGCCCCACCTTAACCCGACAAACTCTATAAAACTGCCTCCTATCCTCATTTCAATTCACAAAAGCAAATCAACAAGAAGCTAATAGTGTGAGTGTGA